>JAQFWZ010000067.1:440208-591832 GCA_027789725.1 Dendropsophus ebraccatus | reverse complement strand
CTCCTGCCTCCCTACGCCCCCCCCTCAGGTCTCCTGCCCCTCTACCCCCCCCTCAGGTCTCCTGCCCCTCTATGCTACCCCCTCAGGTCTCCTGCCCCTCTATGCCCCCCCTCAGGTCTCCTGCCCCTCTATGCCCCCCCCTCCGGTCTCCTGCCCCCCTACACCCCCCCTCAGGTCTCCTGCCCCCCTACGCCCCCCCCCTTCAGGTCTCCTGCCCCTCTATGCCCCCCCCCTCCCTCAGGTCTCCTGCCCCCCTACCACCCCCCCCCCCTCAGGTCTCCTGCCCCTCTACTACCCCCCCCTCAGGTCTCCTGCCCCTCTACGCCCCCCCCCTCAGGTCTCCTGCCCCTCTACGCCCCCCTCCCTCAGGTCTCCTGCCCCCCTACGCCCCCCTTCAGGTCTCCTGCCCCTCTACGCCCCCCCTCCCTCAGGTCTCCTGCCCCCCTACCACCCCCCCCTCATGTTCTCCTGCCCCCAACGCCCCCCCCCCCTCAGGTCTCCTGCCCCCCTACGCCCCCCCTTCAGGTCTCCTGCCCCTCTACGCCCCCCCCCTCAGGTCTCCCTGCCCCTTTACGCCCCCCCCAGGTCTCTTGCCCCCCTACGCCATCCCCCCCTCAGGTCTCCTGCCCCTCTACGCCCCCCCCCCTCTGGTCTCCTGCCCCTCTACGCCCCCCCCCCCTCAGGTCTCCTGCCCCTCTACGCCCCCCCCCCTCAGGTCTCCTGCCCCTCTACGCCCCCCCCAGGTCTCCTGCCCCTCTCTGCCCCCCTACCCCCCCCCCTCAGGTCTCCTGCCCCTATACGCCCCCCCCCCTCAGGTCTCCGGCCCCTCTACGCCCCCCCCAGGTCTCCTGCCCCTCTCTGCCCCCCTACCCCCCCTCAGGTCTCCTGCCCCTCTATGCCCCCCCCCAGGTCTACCTGCCCCTCTACCCCCCCCCCCCCTCAGGTCTCCTGCCCCCCTACGCCCCCCCTCAGGTCTCCTGCCCCCCTACGCACCCCCCCCCCTTCAAGTCTCCTGCCCCTCTACGCCCCCCCCCTTCAGGTCTCCTGCCCCCCTACCCCCCCTCAGGTCTCCTGCCCCTCTACGCCCCCCCCTCAGGTCTCCTGCCCCTCTACGCCCCCCCCTTCAGGTCTCCTGCCCCCCTACGCCCCCCCTTCAGGTCTCCTGCCCCCCTACGCCCCCCCCTCAGGTCTCCTGCCCCTCTACGCCCCCCCCTTCAGGTCTCCTGCCCCTCTAACGCCCCCCCCCCTCCCTCACCTCTCCTGCCCCCCTACCCCCCCCCTTAGGTCTCCTGCCCCCCAACGCCCCCCCCTCAGGTCTCCTGCCCCTTTACGCCCCCCCCCCCTCAGGTCTCCTGCCCCTTTACGCCCCCCCCAGGTCTCCTGCCCCCCTACGCCCCCCCCCCCTCAGGTCTCCTGCCCCCCTACGCCCCCCCCCTCAGGTCTCCTGCCCCCCTACCCCCCCCCCCTCAGGTCTCCTGCCCCTCTACGCCCCCCCTCAGGTCTCCTGCCCCTCTACGCCCCCCAGGTCTCCTGCCCCTCTACGCCCCCCCCCCCTCCCTCAGGTCTCCTGCCCCCCTACGCCCCCCCTTCAGGTCTCCTGCCCCTCTACGCCCCCCCCCCTCAGGTCTCCTGCCCCTTTACGCCCCCCCCAGGTCTCTTGCCCCCCTACGCCTCCCCCCCTCAGGTCTCCTGCCCCTCTACGCCCCCCCCCCTCAGGTCTCCTGCCCCCCTACGCCCCCCCCCTCAGGTCTCCTGCCCCTCTACGCCCCCCCCCCTCAGGTCTCCTGCCCCTCTACGCCCCCCCCCAGGTCTCCTGCCCCTCTCTGCCCCCCTACCCCCCCCCTCAGGTCTCCTGCCCCTATACGCCCCCCCCCCCTCAGGTCTCCGGCCCCTCTACGCCCCCCCCAGGTCTCCTGCCCCTCTCTGCCCCCCTACCCCCCCTCAGGTCTCCTGCCCCTCTATGCCCCCCCTCAGGTCTCCTGCCCCTCTACCCCCCCCCCTCAGGTCTCCTGCCCCCCTACGCCCCCCCTCAGGTCTCCTGCCCCCCTACGCACCCCCCCCCTTCAAGTCTCCTGCCCCTCTACGCCCCCCCCCTTCAGGTCTCCTGCCCCCCCTACCCCCCTCAGGTCTCCTGCCCCTCTACGCCCCCCCCTCAGGTCTCCTGCCCCTCTACGCCCCCCCCTTCAGGTCTCCTGCCCCCCTACGCCCCCCCTTCAGGTCTCCTGCCCCCCTCCGCCCCCCCCTCAGGTCTCCTGCCCCTCTACGCCCCCCCCTTCAGGTCTCCTGCCCCTCTACGCCCCCCCCCCTCCCTCAGCTCTCCTGCCCCCCTACCCCCCCCCCTTAGGTCTCCTGCCCCCCAACGCCCCCCCCCTCAGGTCTCCTGCCCCTTTACGCCCCCCCCCCCCTCAGGTCTCCTGCCCCTTTACGCCCCCCCCAGGTCTCCTGCCCCCCTACGCCCCCCCCCCTCAGGTCTCCTGCCCCCCTACGCCCCCCCCCCTCAGGTCTCCTGCCCCCCTACGCCCCCCCCCCTCAGGTCTCCTGCCCCTCTACGCCCCCCCAGGTCTCCTGCCCCTCTACGCCCCCCAGGTCTCCTGCCCCTCTACGCCCCCCCCCCTCCCTCAGGTCTCCTGCCCCCCTACCCCCCCCCCTCAGGTCTCCTGCCCCCCTACCCCCCCCTCAGGTCTCCTGCCTCCCTACACCCCCCCCTCAGTTCTCCTGCCCCAATACCCCCCCTCTCAGGTCTCCTGCCCCTCTATGCCTCCCCCTCAGGTCTCCTGCCCCTCTACCCCCCCCCCTCACGTCTCCTGCCCCCCTAGGCCCCCCCCTTAGGTCTCCTGCCCCTCTACGCCCCCCCCTCAGGTCTCCTGCCCCTCTACGCCCACCCTCAGGTCTCCTGCCCTTCTACGCCCCCCCCCCCTCCCAGGTCTCCTGCCCCTCTACGCCCACCCCCTCAGGTCTCCTGCCCCTCTACGCCCACCCCCTCAGGTCTCCTGCCCCCCTACAGCCCCTCTCAGGTCTCCTGCCCCTCTATGCCTCCCCCTCAGGTCTCCTGCCCCTCTACCCCCCCCCCCTCACGTCTCCTGCCCCCCTAGGCCCCCCCCTTAGGTCTCCTGCCCCTCTACGCCCCCCCCCCTCAGGTCTCCTGCCCCTCTACGCCCACCCTCAGGTCTCCTGCCCTTCTACGCCCTCCCCCCCTCCCAGGTCTCCGGCCCCTCTACGCCCACCCCCTCAGGTCTCCTGCCCCTCTACGCCCACCCCCTCAGGTCTCCTGCCCCCCTACAGCCCCCCTCAGGTCTCCTGCCCCCCTACGCCCCCCCCTCAGGTCTCATGCCCCCCTGCCCACCCCATCAGGTCTCCTGCCCCTCTACGTCCACCCCCTCAGGTCTCCTGGCCCTCTACGTCCACCCCCTCAGGTCTCCTGGCCCCCAATGCCCCCCCCCCAGGTCTCCTGCCCCTCTACGCCCACCCTCAGGTCTCCTGCCCCCCTACCCCCCCTCTCAGGTCTCCTGCCCCCCTACACCCCCCCTCAGGTCTCCTGCCCCCCTACGCCCCCCCTCAGGTCTCCTGCCCCTCTACGCCCCCCCTCAGGTCTCCTGCCCCTCTACGCCCCCCCCTCTCAGGTCTACTGCCTCCCTACGCCCCCCCCCCCTCCGGTCTACTGCCTCCCTTCGCCCCCCCTCAGGTCTCCTGCCCCTCTACGCCCCCCCCCTCAGGTCTCCTGTCCCTCTACGCCCCCCCCCTCCCTCAGGTCTCCTGCCCCCCTAAGCCCCCCCCCTCCCTCAGGTCTCCTGCCCCCCTAAGCCCCCCCCCTCAGGTCTCCTGCCCCCGTACGCCCCCCCCCTCAGGTCTCCTGCCCCCGTACGCCCCCCCCCCCCCTGTGCCCCATACACCCCCTATCGACTCCTGCCCCTTATGCCCCTCCATACGCTCCCCTCAGAGTTGGCCTACCTCATACGCCACCCTCCTCGGGTTTCCTGCCCCATAATGTTCATCTGTCAGTAGATTTATTGTTATGGCTCTGCCCCTCCCACACAGACATCACTGAACCACTTTCCTGTGGGGAAGGGGGGCACACCCTTTGGGGCGAGTATTCAGATGGGATCACCCACATGACCACAGAAATTTAGACAGTGGGGCGAGTCCCATACACAGCGCCCCCCGCAGTCACCACAGATCATGCAGGACACAGCAGCGCAGCCCCTCCTCCAGCGTCAGGCAGAGGCCGCAGGAAGCAGGAAGCAGATACAAAGACTTACAAATCGAGTCTCCCTGCCAGCGTGGTGACAGGTGCGCACCGGGGCCGCCAGACACAAAGCACCAAAGTTATACTGTCATATAGAAGAAAGAAAATAACACAATGTATCACTGTATACACGGGGGCCAGGTCAGCAGCAGGAAGGATTCTTTACAGTTACAGCAGACCGGGATGTGGAATCCCCCACTGCAGGACATGGTAAGGGGAAATATAGAAGGGTTCATGAAATGACCAGAGGGGGCGCCACTTGTAACCAGTACTGGGAAGGATTCTTAACCAGCAAAAAATAAAAAAATCCTAACGGCAGGAGCAGCTGGGTCTAAGAAAACCAGAAAGGATTCTCTACAGACAGAGCAGAATCCCAGATATGAAAAAAATGAAAATGGCATCAGCTAAATATGTAGGAAAGGGTTCTTTATAGTAACTGCACATAAGCTGAGAAATGTCAGCTTATCTAAAAAAACTAATGGGGAGGAAGGAGAGAAAAGACAGTACTGAGTTTGGTGTAGGGAAGACTTCTCTACAGTAACTGCAGAAACTGTGACATTCCTAACTGGGAGTGAGTGTAAATGTACAGCGGTGGGGTCTGTCCTGGATGGAAGGGTCATACCCAATAGAGAAAAAGGGCTCTTCACAGTAACAGCAGATAAACAATGACACTTCTATATCTGGCCTCACCTGCTGCACACTTGAGGGGGAAGACGGGCCGTCCCTTTTGTTTCCAGTTGTGAAGTCTCCAGAAGGAGTCTGCAGGGAAAGAACAGAAAGAAATCAAAAGATGGTGGCGGTGGGAGGGGCAGGGCCAAAGAGGGGGCGGAGCATCTACCGCATGCCATCTCCACAAATCACAGATCACGTGAGAAGCCGCCTCCTAACATGCAGAATGGAGACTCCAGTACCACCTGCAGTCAACGCTGCCCCCGCAGGCCGCACTCTGCACTGCACAGAACCAACAACACCGTACACAAACATACACAGCAACCATAGAACTACAACTCTCAGCAATCCAGTGTGCTCCCGGGGTAAGGGAGGATGATGGGAGTGATGATACACTGTGTGTGATAGGAGATTAGAGTGTCAGCTCCTGGGGTCAGGGATGATGGGAGTGATGATACACTGTGTGTTATAGGAGATTAGAGTGTCAGCTCCTGGGGTCAGGGAGGATGGGAGTGATGATACACTGTGTGTGATAGGAGATTAGAGTGTCAGCTCCTGGGGTCAGGGATGATGGGAGTGATGATACACTGTGTGTGATAGGAGATTAGAGTGTCAGCTCCTGGGGTCAGGGCGGATGGGAGTGATGATACACTGTGTGTGATAGGAGATTAGAGTGTCAGCTCCTGGGGTCAGGGAGGATGGGAGTGATAATACGATGTGTGTGATAGGAGATTAGAGTGTCAGCTCCTGGGGTCAGGGATGATGGGAGTGATGATACACTGTGTGTGATAGGAGATTAGAGTGTCAGCTCCTGGGGTCAGGGATGATGGGAGTGATGATACTGTGTGTGATAGGAGATCAGAGTGTCAGCTCCTGGGGTCAGGGATGATGGGAGTAATGATACTGTGTGTGATAGGAGATCAGAGTGTCAGCTCCTGGGGTCAGGGAGGATGATGATGGGAGTGATGATACACTGTGTGTGATAGGAGATCAGAGTGTCAGCTCCTGGGGTCAGGGATGATGGGGGTGACAGCTGTGTGGTGGGGGGAGGGGGGCAGGTGCTCAGGGTCTGGAATGTTCTCTGTGGGAGATAAGAGCCTCCCGGTCTATATGTGGTGCTGCTATCTGCAAAGGTTCTTAAAGTGACAGTACGTCACTACACAGGAGGAGGGGCCAGACTTTGTCTAATGCCGTCATCTGCAATCTGTTCAACTGCAGGAAAAATACAACTCCCAGCACATCACTGGGGGTAGTAGTAGAGACACAGCTGGGTGACATCACTGGGGGTAGTAGTAGTAGAGACACAGCTGGTGACATCACTGGGGTGGTAGTAGTAGAGACAGCTGGGTGACATCACTGGGGGTAGTAGTAGTAGAGACACAGCTGGTGACATCACTGGGGTGGTAGTAGTAGAGACAGCTGGGTGACATCACTGGGGTGGTAGTAGTAGAGACAGCTGGGTGACATCACTGGGGGTAGTAGTAGTAGAGACACAGCTGGTGACATCACTGGGGTGGTAGTAGTAGTAGTAGAGACACAGCTGGGTGACATCACTGGGGGTAGTAGTAGTAGAGACACAGCTGGGGGACATCACTGGGGGTAGTAGTAGTAGAGACACAGCTGGGTGACATCACTGGGGGTAGTAGTAGTAGAGACACAGCTGGGTGACATCACTGGGGGTAGTAGTAGTAGAGACACAGCTGGGTGACATCACTGGGGGTAGTAGCATAGACACAGCTTGGTGACATCACTGGGGTAGTAGTAGTAGAGACACAGCTGGGTGACATCACTGGGGGTAGTAGTAGAGACACAGTTAGGTGACATCACTGGGGGTAGTAGTAGTAGAGACAGCTGGGTGACATTACTGGGGTAGTAGTAGAGACACAGCTGGGTGACATCACTGGGGGTAGTAGTAGTAGTAGTAGAGACACAGCTGGGTGACATCACTGGGGGTAGTAGTAGTAGAGACACAGCTGGGTGCCATCACTGGGGGTAGTAGTAGTAGAGACACAGCTTGGTGCCATCACTGGGGGTAGTAGTAGTAGAGACACAGCTGGGTGCCATCACTGGGGGTAGTAGTAGTAGAGACACAGCTGGGTGACATCACTGGGGGTAGTAGTAGTAGTAGTAGAGACACAGCTGGGTGACATCACTGGGGGTAGTAGTAGTAGAGACACAGCGGGGTGCCATCACTGGGGGTAGTAGTAGTAGAGACACAGCTTGGTGACATCACTGGGGTAGTAGTAGTAGAGACACAGCTGGGTGCCATCACTGGGGGTAGTAGTAGTAGAGACACAGCTTGGTGCCATCACTGGGGGTAGTAGTAGTAGAGACACAGCTGGGTGCCATCACTGGGGGTAGTAGTAGTAGAGACACAGCTGGGTGACATCACTGGGGGTAGTAGTAGTAGTAGTAGAGACACAGCTGGGTGACATCACTGGGGGTAGTAGTAGTAGAGACACAGCTGGGTGCCATCACTGGGGGTAGTAGTAGTAGAGACACAGCTTGGTGCCATCACTGGGGGTAGTAGTAGTAGAGACACAGCTGGGTGCCATCACTGGGGGTAGTAGTAGTAGAGACACAGCTGGGTGCCATCACTGGGGGTAGTAGTAGTAGAGACACAGCTTGGTGCCATCACTGGGGGTAGTAGTAGTAGAGACACAGCTTGGTGCCATCACTGGGGGTAGTAGTAGTAGAGACACAGCTGGGTGCCATCACTGGGGGTAGTAGTAGTAGAGACACAGCTGGGTGACATCACTGGGGGTAGTAGTAGTAGTAGAGACACAGCTGGGTGACATCACTGGGGGTAGTAGTAGTAGAGACACAGCTGGGTGACATGAGACCTGGGTAACTGTGGGCTGTTACCCCTGAATGCCGCGACCCCTTTTACCCCCTCCCCCCAGTGATGTCATCACACAGACTGACAGTCGGCTGCACACATGACGGACAGGTGTCGGGGTGTCAGCCAGAAGCGTGGGGGACACGTAGTGATCAGCACAGACGGGACAATACTGGGTGGCGGCGGTGGTCACGTGACATGGAGCACACACGTGCAGCACACAACACACAGGTGCCGCTTGCCTTCTTGCAGTAGACTGTGGTCTTCAGGAGGCCGGAGGTGCCGTATCCCGTGGGAGGACCACCCAGCGAGATGCCCCCAGAGCCCGGACGTCTCTTGTTCGCCAACACAAAGGGGTTCTCATTGAACAGGATGGACTGGCAGTCCACAAGCACCTCCTCCACCTCACCTGAAGGGGGCCCGGCCATGTGGGGGGTCAGGGCAGGAGGAGGAGGAGGAGTGACGGGAGGGGCAGGAAGGCAGGCCGGGCCATTGGCTACCATGGTGGGGACAGGGTGGACAAGAGCCACAGGGACAGGAGGGCAGGATGTGTCCATTCCCAGAGGGAGCTGCAAGATCAACAGAGGGGGAGGGTGAGAAAGGGGAGCGAAGGGAGGAGGGAAGGAGCCGGAGCAGAGGAGGAGGGGGAGCGAAGGGAGGAGAAGGAGCAGGGGAGGAGGAGAAGGAGCAGGGGAGGAGGGGGAGCGAGGGGAGGAGGGGGAGCGAGGGGAAGGAGGGGGAGCGAGGGGAGCGAGGGGGAGCGAGGGGAGGAGGGGGAGCGAGAGGGGGAGCGAGAGGAGGAGCAGGGAAGGAGGGGGAGCAAGGGGAGGAGGGGGAGCGAAGGGAGGAGGGAAGGAGCCGGAGCAGAGGAGGAGGGGGAGCGAAGGGAGGAGAAGGAGCAGGGGAGGAGGGGGAGCGAGAGGAGGAGCGAGGGGAGGAGGGGGAGCGAGGGGGGGAGCGAGAGGAGGAGCAGGGAAGGAGGGGGAGCGAGAGGAGGAGGGGGAGCAAGGGGAGGAGGGGGAGCGAAGGGAGGAGGGGGAGCGAGGGGAGGAGGGGGAGCGAGGGGAGGAGGGAAGGAGCCGGAGCAGAGGAGGAGGGGGAGCGAAGGGAGGAGGGGAGGAGGGGGAGTGAGGGGGCGAGGGGAGGAGGGGGAGCGAGAGGAGGAGCCGGGAAGGAGGGGGAGCGAGGGTAAGGAACAGGGGAGGAAGGGGAGCGAGAGGAGGAGCAGGGAAGGAGGGGGAGCGAGGGGAGGAGGGGGAGCGAGGGGAGGAGGGGGAGCGAGGGGAGGAGGGGGAGCGAGGGGAGGAGGGGGAGCGAGGGGAGGAGGGAAGGAGCCGGAGCAGAGGAGGAGGGGGAGCGAAGGGAGGAGGGGAGGAGGGGGAGCAAGGAAAGGAGCAGGGGAGGAGGGGGAGCGAGGGGAGGAGCAGGGGAGGAGGCGGAGCAGGGGAGGAGGGGGAGCGAGGGGAGGAGCAGGCGAGGAGGAGGAGCAGGGCAGGAGGGGGAGCGAGGGCAGGAGGGGGAGCGAGGGCAGGAGGGGGAGCGAGGGCAGGAGGGGGAGCGAGGGCAGGAGGGGGAGCGAGGGCAGGAGGGGGAGCGAGGGCAGGAGGGGGAGCGAGGGCAGGAGGGGGAGCGAGGGCAGGAGGGGGAGCGAGGGCAGGAGGGGGAGCGAGGGCAGGAGGGGGAGCGAGGGCAGGAGGGGGAGCGAGGGCAGGAGGGGGAGCGAGGGGAGGAGGGGGAGCGAGGGGAGGAGCAGGGGAGCGAGGGGGAGCGAGGGGGAGCGAGGGGAGGAGCAGGCAAGGAGCAGGGGAGGAGGGGGAGCAGGGGAGGAGGGGGAGCAGGGGAGGAGGGGGAGCAGGGGGAGCCAGGGGAGGAGGGGAAGCGAGGGGGGGAGGAGGGGAAGCAAGGGGGGGCGGAGGGGAAGCGAGGGGGGGAGGAGGGGAAGCAAGGGGGGGCGGAGGGGAAGCAAGGGGGGGCGGAGGGGAAGCAAGGGGGGGCGGAGGGGAAGCAAGGGGGGGCGGAGGGGAAGCAAGGGGGGGCGGAGGGGAAGCAAGGGGGGGCGGAGGGGAAGCAAGGGGGGGCGGAGGGGAAGCAAGGGGGGGAGGAGGGGAAGCGAGGGGGGGGAGGAGGGGAGGAGGGGGAGCGAGGGGAGGAGCAGGGGAGGATCGGGAGCGAGGGGAGGAGGGGGAGCGAGGGGAGGAGGGGGAGCGAGGGGGAGGAGCAGGCGAGGAGGGGGAGCAGGCGAGCGAGGGGGAGGAGCAGGCGAGGAGGGGGAGCAGGCGAGGAGGGGGAGCAGGCGAGCGAGGGGAGGAGGGGGAGCAGGCGAGCGAGGGGAGGAGGGGGAGCAGGCGAGCGAGGGGAGGAGGGGGAGCAGGCGAGCGAGGGGAGGAGGGGGAGCAGGCGAGCGAGGGGAGAAGGGGGAGCAGGCGAGCGAGGGGAGGAGGGGGAGCAGGCGAGCGAGGGGAGGAGGGGGAGCAGGCGAGCGAGGGGAGGAGGGGGAGCAGGCGAGCGAGGGGAGGAGGGGGAGCAGGCGAGCGAGGGGAGGAGGGGGAGCAGGCGAGCGAGGGGAGGAGGGGGAGCAGGCGAGCGAGGGGAGGAGGGGGAGCAGGCGAGCGAGGGGAGGAGGAGGAGCAGGCGAGCGAGGGGAGGAGGGGGAGCAGGCGAGCGAGGGGAGGAGGGGGAGCAGGCGAGCGAGGGGAGGAGGGGGAGCAGGCGAGCGAGGGGAGGAGGGGGAGCAGGCGAGCGAGGGGAGGAGGGGGAGCAGGCGAGCGAGGGGAGGAGGGGGAGCAGGCGAGCGAGGGGAGGAGGGGGAGCAGGCGAGCGAGGGGAGGAGGGGGAGCAGGCGAGCGAGGGGAGGAGGGGGAGCAGGCGAGCGAGGGGAGGAGGGGGAGCAGGCGAGCGAGGGGAGGAGGGGGAGCAGGCGAGCGAGGGGAGGAGGGGGAGCAGGCGAGCGAGGGGAGGAGGGGGAGCAGGCGAGCGAGGGGAGGAGGGGGAGCAGGCGAGCGAGGGGAGGAGGGGGAGCAGGCGAGCGAGGGGAGGAGGGGGAGCAGGCGAGCGAGGGGAGGAGGGGGAGCAGGCGAGCGAGGGAGGGGGAGCAGGGGGAGGAGCAGAAGCAGTGGAGGAGCCAGAGCAGGGGAGCAAGGGGAGGAGCCACAGTCCCAGACCAACAGATACAGAGTCAAGATGGTTGTGCTCAGGGACACCTCCAGTCTTATGTATCACCCCTCCCCCCCTCCAATCCTTCGCTGAAACCTCTTCCTATGTCAATGAATGGCAGCGCTGATCCCTACAGTCACACCTATCACCTGTTAGGGTGGGTTCACACTGAAGAATCCGCATGGAAAAGTTCCAGCGCTTGTGCCCGCCCGCATTAGTGTCTAATTTTACGGTCCAATGAATCCCGCCGTACGCAGAAAGAATTGATATGTTAATACCTTCGGCGGACGGTAGAATCCGTCTGTACATAGAATGGAGTCTATGGGACGGGCACAAATGTGGACGAGGACGAGCGCCGGAACTTCCCCATGCGGATTCTTCAGTGTGAACCCACCCTAACAATGTATCCAGCACTAAGCTGACACACTGTAACGACTCCTCATACCAGTCACTGAGGGCAAGTGGGGGTCCAGAGACCATGAGATATGGCAACCACACCTCAATAACCCCTCAGGAACACTGACGGGGCCCCAATGACGGGCAGGAGGACCCATCTAGTTCATCCTCTCCTAGCACAGTTCTTGGGGAAGACACGTAGGGGGGGCACAGGTAGGTCATGGGGAAAACATACGCGGGGGGAAGGGGTCGGAAGCACCAGTCATGGCCCAGACACGTACGGGGAAGGGGGGAGGGCACCAGTCATGGCATAGACACGCAGGGTCCAGGTACTCACCGTTCCGAGGTCTGATCTGATCTGTGCCCCTCACTCCTCACACTACATCAGGGTGACAGGAACAAGAGCGTCCGAAAATAGTGAGAGGAGGAGGAGGAGGAGGAGGAAGGGGGGGGGGGGCTCTGATCAGGGGTCTGGAATGGCAGCTGTGAGTCCTGCGCAGGAATAGATCCTGACACAAGGAATGACACATTCCCCCCAAACCACCACATTCCACACCCCTCCCCCGTCACAAGTGCTACAACCTGCCCCCGGCCCCACCAGTCACGGCACAGTGGCAGCCCCCGGCCCCACCAGTCACGGCACAGTGGCAGCCCCCGGCCCCACCAGTCACGGCACAGTGGCAGCCCCCGGCCCCACCAGTCACGGCACAGTGGCAGCCCCCGGCCCCACCAGTCACGGCACAGTGGCAGCCCCCGGCCCCACCAGTCACGGCACAGTGGCAGCCCCCGGCCCCACCAGTCACGGCACAGTGGCAGCCCCCGGCCCCACCAGTCACGGCACAGTGGCAGCCCCCGGCCCCACCAGTCACGGCACAGTGGCAGCCCCCGGCCCCACCAGTCACGGCACAGTGGCAGCCCCCGGCCCCACCAGTCACGGCACAGTGGCGGCCCCACCAGTCACGGCACAGTGGCAGCCCCCGGCCCCACCAGTCACGGCACAGTGGCAGCCCCCGGCCCCACCAGTCACGGCACAGTGGCAGCCCCCGGCCCCACCAGTCACGGCACAGTGGCAGCCCCCGGCCCCACCAGTCACGGCACAGTGGCAGCCCCCGGCCCCACCAGTCACGGCACAGTGGCAGCCCCCGGCCCCACCAGTCACGGCACAGTGGCAGCCCCCGGCCCCACCAGTCACGGCACAGTGGCAGCCCCCGGCCCCACCAGTCACGGCACAGTGGCAGCCCCCGGCCCCACCAGTCACGGCACAGTGGCAGCCCCCGGCCCCACCAGTCACGGCACAGTGCCACCAGAGCCTGGCATCACCAGTCACGGCACAGTGCCACCAGAGCCTGGCATCACCCGCTACTACTCACCCTGTTCCCTTTGGGTAGGCCACTGCTGGGTAGAGCTGCCAGGGTCTTGTAGTCGAGTTTGATGGGGTCAGTAGTTATCGTTGTTGTGGTGGTTGTAGTGAAGCCCTACAAGAAACACGGATAAGTACAAAGGCTACAAGGGCCCCAGGTTATATGGAACCACAATAATAAATAATCCTGTACTGATCCTGGGTTACATCCTGTATTATACTCCAGAGCTGCACTCACTATTCTGCTGGTGAGGTCACTGTGTACATACATTACATTACTGATCCCGTATTATACTCCAGAGCTGCACTCACTATTCTGCTGGTGAGGTCACTGTGTACATACATTACTGATCCTGAGTTACATCCTGTATTATACTCCAGAGCTGCACTCACTAGTCTGCTGGTGGGCTCACTGTGCACATACATTACTGATCCTGAGTTTCATCTTGTATTATACTCCAGAGCTGCACTCACTATTCTGCTGGTGAGGTCACTGTGTACATACATTACTGATCCTGAGTTCCATCCTGTATTATACTCCAGAGCTGCACTCACTATTCTGCTGGTGAGGTCACTGTGTACATACATTACATTACTAATCCCGTATTATACTCCAGAGCTGCACTCACTATTCTGCTGGTGAGGTCACTGTGTACATACATTACATTACTGATCCTGAGTTACATCCTGTATTATACTCCAGAGCTGCACTCACTATTCTGCTGGTGGGGTCACTGTGTACATACATTACTGATCCTGAGTTATACTCCAGAGCTGCACTCCCCCCCCCCCCACCCCCACACACACACATCAGACACTACCCAGAATCCAAACCACCCAAGCGTTTTTCTCTGTGCAGGGAATGAGCAAGCAGGGAGTGCTGAAAGATTTCAGCTCTGAGGATGCAGAACTGGAGTAGCCTGATGCGGTATATGAGAGTGGTCTGGTCCTCCTCACCTTGGCTTCTTCCTGGAGGAGCCTTGTAGCCTCCTCTCGCTCCTTACGCATTTTCTCCTTCATAGAAACAGGAAAGTCAGAAGAAGCGGCCGAGCACAGGGGGGAGAGAAGAGCAGACATGAGGACGAAGAACAGTACAGACCAGTAAGGGGAGGAGCAGAGTAAGGGGAGGAGGGGAGAGGAGCAGAGTAAGGGGAGGAGGGGAGAGGAGCAGAGTAAGGGGAGGAGGGGAGAGGAGCAGAGTAAGGGGAGGAGGGGAGAGGAGCAGAGTAAGGGGAGGAGGGGAGAGGAGCAGAGTAAGGGGAGGAGGGGAGAGGAACAGAGTAAGGGGAGGAGGGGAGAGGAGCAGAGTAAGGGGAGGAGGGGAGAGGAGCAGAGTAAGGGGAGGGGGGGGAGAGGAGCAGAGTAAGGGGAGGGGGGGAGAGGAGCAGAGTAAGGGGAGGAAGGGAGAGGAGCAGAGTAAGGGGAGGAAGGGAGAGGAGCAGAGTAAGGGGAGGAAGGGAGAGGAGCAGAGTAAGGGGAGGAGGGGAGAGGAGCAGAGTAAGGGGAGGAAGGGAGAGGAGCAGAGTAAGGGGAGGAAGGGAGAGGAGCAGAGTAAGGGGAGGAGGGGAGAGGAGCAGAGTAAGGGGAGGAAGGGAGAGGAGCAGAGTAAGGGGAGGAAGGGAGAGGAGCAGAGTAAGGGGAGGAAGGGAGAGGAGCAGAGTAAGGGGAGGAAGGGAGAGGAGCAGAGTAAGGGGAGGAAGGGAGAGGAGCAGAGTAAGGGGAGGGGGGGAGAGGAGCAGAGTAAGGGGAGGAAGGGAGAGGAGCAGAGTAAGGGGAGGAGGGGAGAGGAGCAGAGTAAGGGGAGGAAGGGAGAGGAGCAGAGTAAGGGGAGGAAGGGAGAGGAGCAGAGTAAGGGGAGGAAGGGAGAGGAGCAGAGTAAGGGGAGGAAGGGAGAGGAGCAGAGTAAGGGGAGGAAGGGAGAGGAGCAGAGTAAGGGGAGGGGGGGAGAGGAGCAGAGTAAGGGGGAGAGGGGGAGAGGAGCAGAGTAAGGGGGAGAGAGGAGCAGAGTAAGGGGAGGGAGAGGAGCAGAGTAAGGGGGAGAGAGGAGCAGAGTAAGGGGAGGAGAGGAGCAGAGTAAGGGGAGGAGAGGAGCAGAGTAAGGGGGGGAGGAGCAGAGTAAGGGGGGGGAGGAGCAGAGTAAGGGGGGGGAGGAGCAGAGTAAGGGGGGGAGGAGCAGAGTAAGGGGGGGAGGAGCAGAGTAAGGGGGGGGAGGAGCAGAGTAAGGGGGGGGAGGAGCAGAGTAAGGGGGGGAGGAGCAGAGTAAGGAGGGGGGGAGAGGAGCAGAGTAAGGGGAGGGAGAGGAGCAGAGTAAGGCGGGGGAGAGGAGCAGAGTAAGGCGGGGGAGAGGAGCAGAGTAAGGGGAGGGAGAGGAGCAGAGTAAGGGGAAGGAGAGGAGCAGAGTAAGGGGGGGGGGGGGAACAGGAGCAGAGTAAGGGGGGGGGGAGGAGCAGAGTAAGGGGAGGGAGAGGAGCAGAGTAAGGGGAGGGAGAGGAGCAGAGTAAGGGGGGGGGGAGCAGAGTAAGGGGAGGGAGAGGAGCAGAGTAAGGGGGGGGGAGCAGAGTAAGGGGAGGGAGAGGAGCAGAGTAAGGGGGGGGGGAGGAACAGAGTAAGGGGAGGGAGAGGAGCAGAGTAAGGGGGGGGAGGAGCAGAGTAAGGGGAGGGGGAGGAGCAGAGCGCTCATGAGGGGGGAGGAGCAGAGCGCTCATATGGGGGGAGGAGCAGAGCGCTCATGAGGGGGGAGGAGCAGAGCGCTCATGAGGGGGGAGGAGCAGAGCGCTCATGAGGGGGGAGGAGCAGAGCAGGAGGAATGTGGGAATAAGGAAAGGAGACGCAAGTTGGTTGTCAGGGAGGGGCTGGTGGAATGAGCGAATGAGATAGAGGCACCCCAGCCATTTGGAGGCGGGGCCACAAACGCTTCATGTCAGGAGACACGCTGGATGGAATTCCTTAAATGTAACTCCACCCCTGAGAAACCTTACACAACACGTGAATGCCCGACCATGTGACCACAACACATCCTGCAACCTGGGAACAAAACTTCAACTCCCATCATGCCCTGAAAACCGACAGTTCAGCAAAGTCTGTGAAAGTTGTAGATATTTGGTGACATTCTGTAAGGGGATGCTGGGAGTTGTAGTAGCTAAACGGCTGCAGAGCCCCAGGCTGGGGGCCACTGGTGAAAGAAGATGAATGAGGGTGTGAAATGTGTCATACAACCCGCCATCACAGAGACGCCCCCTGCTGGCACAGTGGTGACACAGCAGAACAGTGAGCGCAGCTCTGGAGAGGGGGTTGTATGGAGACTTCTGGGGTGAGATGTTGCAGGTGTCGCCCCCAGGTGGTGGATGGAGGGGGATGAAGGTTCTCTCACCACTTTCTCCATGTCCTCTCTTTCCCACTTCACCTCATGACCTACGTCTACCTCCTGCCAGAGAAGAGCACAAAGTCACTGCCTGCCGGCACCACGCGGCTGCCGCCACACCGCCGACAACCCCCCCACACGGGAGCTGCGTACCTTCTGCAGCCGCTCCACCTCCTCCGGGCTCAGGTCTCGGTCTATGGACGAGATGCTCTCCATACTGTTCTTCCTTCCCAGACCGGCCGCAAACGGATTGGCGATGACACCAGGAGATGCCTGGAGAGATGTACAGGAGCGGTCAGAGCTGCAGACTATCACTCCCCTGAGGGGCCGGAACACACTCACACGCTGTGTACCTCTATGGAGTTTGTGGAGACTGGATCAAATCCATCACAGACGAGGATGAGGAGCGTGTCCCCGACTCCACGCAGCGCCTGCACCGCCTCCGTATGAGTCATCCCCAGCAGGCTCTGCTGATTCACCTCCAGGATCCGCATCCCCACCTTCAGCCGCCCGTCACGAGCTGCCGCCCCCGAGGAGCTCACCTGGGGGAGGCGACAAGAGAAGGCGGGGTCAATGAGGAGAAAGAAGGAGGCGACAAGAGAAGGCGGGGTCAATGAGGAGAAAGGAGGCGGGGTCAATGAGGAGAAAGGAGGAGGCGACAAGAGAAGGCGGCGTCAATGGGGAGAAAGGAGGAGGCGACAAGAGAAGGCGGGGTCAATGAGGAGAAAGGAGGAGGCGACAAGAGAAGGCGGGGTCAATGAGGAGAAAGGAGGAGGCGACAAGAGAAGGCGGGGTCAATGGGGAGAAAGGGGGAGGCGACAAGAGAAGGCGGGGTGGTCAATGGGGAGAAAGGAGGCGGCGACAAGAGAAGGCGGCGTCAATGGGGAGAAAGGAGGAGGCGACAAGAGAAGGCGGGGTCAATGGGGAGGCAACAAGATAAAGGGTCAAAAAGGGGAAAGGAGGAGGAGGAGACAAGAGAAGGTGGGGGTCAATGAGGAGAAAGGAGGAGGAGGGGTCAATGAGGAGAAAGGAGGATGTGACAAGAGAAGGCAGGGTCAATGAGGAGAAAAGAGGAGGCGACAAGAGGAGGCGGGGTCAATGAGAAAAGAGGAGGCAGGGTCAATGAGAAAGGAGGAGGCGACAAGAGAAGGCGGGGTCAATGAGGAGAAAGGAGGAGGCGACAAGAGAAGGCGAGGTCAAAGAGGAGAAAGGAGGAGGCGACAAGAGAAGGCGGGGTCAAAGAGGAGAAAGGAGAGGTGGCAGTAAGAATGAGGAGGGAGACAATGAGACTGAACACAGGACCTCCCACAGCCAGTCTCACCTTGGAGATGAAGACGCCCTCATCAGTGGGGTCTAGCGGGTTTCCAGGATGACCCTTGGCTCCACCCCGAATACTTATTCCAAGTTTCTCACCGGGAGTCTTCACAATACAGATCTCCTAAAGAAAGGAGAGAGCAAGGATCATCCCAGTACAGGGACCGGCACCATCCCCCGACCTCCCCCAACACACAGTGCAGGGACCGGCACCATCCCCCGACCTCCCCCAACACACAGTGCAGGGACCGGCACCATCCCCCGACCTCCCCCAACACACAGTGCAGGGACCGGCACCATCCCCCGACCTCCCCAACACACAGTGCAGGGACCATCCCCCGACCTCCCCCAAGACACAGTGCAGGGATCGGGACCATCCCCCGAACTCCTTCTCTATACACGATACACAGGGGGCGGGGCTGTGACTCCCTCTCTATACACATTATATACTGGGGGCGGGGCTGTGACTCCCTCTCTATACACATTATATACAGGGGCGGGGCTGTGACTACCTCTGTAAACATGATATACAGGGGGTGTTATATTATGTGAAAACTCAATAAAATGTTTGAATACGATATACAGGGGGCGGGGCTGTAACACCCTCTCTATACACAGTATATACAGGGGGCAGGGCTGTGACTACCTCTCTATACACATGGTATACAGGGGCCGGGGCTGTAACACCCTCTCTATACACATGATATACAGGGGGCGGGGCTGTGACTACCTCTCTATACACATTATATACTGGGGGCGGGGCTGTGACTCCCTCTCTATACACATTATATACAGGGGCGGGGCTGTGACTACCTCTGTAAACATGATATACAGGGGGTGTTATATTATGTGAAAACTCAATAAAATGTTTGAATACGATATACAGGGGGCGGGGCTGTAACACCCTCTCTATACACAGTATATACAGGGGGCAGGGCTGTGACTACCTCTCTATACACATGGTATACAGGGGCCGGGGCTGTAACACCCTCTCTATACACATGATATACAGGGGGCGGGGCTGTGACTACCTCTCTATACACATGATATACAGGGGCGGGGCTGTTCCTACCTCTCTATACACATGATATACAGGGGCGGGGCTGTTCCTACCTCTCTATACACATGATATACAGGGGCGGGGCTGTTCCTACCTCTCTATACACATGATATACAGGGGCGGGGCTGTGACTACCTCTCTATACACATGACATACAGGGGGCGGGGCTGTGACTACCTCTGTACTCATGATATACAGGGGCGAGGCTGTGACTACCTCTCTATACACAGTATATACAGGGGGCGGGGCTGTGACTTCCTCTCTATACACAGTATATACAGGGGGCGGGGATGTGACTCCCTCTATACACAGGATATACAGGGGGCGGGGCTGTGACTACCTCTGTACACATGATATACAGGGGGCAGGGCTGTGACTACTTCTATACACAGTATATACAGGGGGCAGGGCTGTGACTACCTCTCTATACACATGGTATACAGGGGCCGGGGCTGTAACACCCTCTCTATACACATGATATACAGGGGGCGGGGCTGTGACTACCTCTCTATACACATGATATACAGGGGCGGGGCTGTTCCTACCTCTCTATACACATGATATACAGGGGCGGGGCTGTGACTACTTCTCTATACACTTGACATACAGGGGGCGGGGCTGTGACTACCTCTGTACTCATGATATACAGGGGCGAGGCTGTGACTACCTCTCTATACACAGTATATACAGGGGGCGGGGCTGTGACTTCCTCTCTATACACAGGATATACAGGGGGCGGGGCTGTGACTACCTCTGTACACATGATATACAGGGGTGGGGCTGTGACTACCTCTATGCACAGGATATACAGGGGGCGGGGCTGTGACTACCTCTGTATACACAGGATATACAGGGGGCGGGGCTGTGACTCCCTCTGTATACACATTATATACAGGGGTCGGGCTGTGACTACCTCTCTATACACAGGATATACAGGGGGCGGGGCTGTGACTCCCTCTGTATACACATTATATACAGGGGGCGGGGCTATGACTCCCTCTCTATACACATGGCATACAGGGGGGCGGGGCTGTGACTCCCTCTCTATACACATGATATACAGGGGCGGGGCCGTGACTCATTCTCTATACACATGATATACGGGCCAGCAGTAGATGTAATGATCTATTAGAGGTGATGCGTCCTCCATCTTTAGGATTTGGGCCCTACGTGACTATGTGCTATTCTGGGCAGGATCTGCCAGTCACCTGCTGCTTTATTGCTCATACCCTTGTGGTGTCAGTCTCCCCCGTGACCTCAGTGCCCTGCCCCAGCAGATGGACCTGTCCTGTAAGCAGCAGAGGCTCTTATTCTGGTCTATAAGAGAACCGGTATGTAATGATTTGTGTATGTAGTCACTGTGTGGCTCTGGACTGCAGCCATGTGCAGCTGGGATCTCCCACTCACACCTTGGTTACACACGGTCACTCAGGTAAGTAGGTGGTACAATACCTGCATACCAGGGGGTGGAGGATCTCTCCTCACCAGCAGATGGAGCTCTGGAGCTGGGGACAGAAGGGCTTTCACAGCTTCCTGGTGAGTGGCGTGTCTCAGGTCAACCCCTGCCGCCTCTAAGATCCGGTCACCCACCCTGAGACCACTGTGTGCGGCCACCCCCCGGGGGATCACCTGCAGGAAGCACAGATAGTGAGGAATCCCGGCATGAGAAAAACAACGGGTGACACAGAACACAACGTAACATGTAAGATGAAGAATCATATCATCATAGAATGTGACAGAAGATTTTTCTGCCAACAAATACGACAGGATACAATGTAACAATCCCGTCTCCTCTACACCAGGACAGGATACAATGTAACAATCCCGTCTCCTCTACACCACAACAGGATACAGTGTAACAATCCCGTCTCCTCTACACCAGGACAGGATACAATGTAACAATCCCGTCTCCTCTATAACTAGGACAGGATACAATGTAACAATCCCATCTCCTCTACACCAGGACAGGATACAGTGTAACAATCCCGTCTCCTCTACACCACAACAGGATACAGTGTAACAATCCCATCTCCTCTATAACTAGGACAGGATACAGTGTAACAATCCCGTCTCCTCTATAACTAGGACAGGATACAATGTAACAATCCCATCTCCTCTACACCAGGACAGGATACAATGTAACAATCCCGTCTCCTCTACACCAGGACAGGATACAATGTAACAATCCCGTCTTCTCTACACCAGGACAGGATACAATGTAACAATCCCGTCTCCTCTATAACTAGGACAGGATACAGTGTAACAATCCCGTCTTCTCTACACCAGGACAGGATACAGTGTAACAATCCCATCTCCTCTACACCAGGACAGGATACAATGTAACAATCCCGTCTCCTCTATAACTAGGACAGGATACAATGTAACAATCCCGTCTTCTCTACACCAGGACAGGATACAATGTAACAATCCCGTCTCCTCTACACCAGGACAGGATACAATGTAACAATCCCGTCTCCTCTACACCAGGACAGGATACAATGTAACAATCCCGTCTTCTCTACACCACAACAGGATACAATGTAACAATCCCATCTCCTCTACACCACAACAGGATACAATGTAACAATCCCATCTCCTCTACACCAGGACAGGATACAATGTAACAATCCCCTCTCCTCTACACCACAACAGGATACAATGTAACAATCCCATCTCCTCTACACCAGGACAGGATACAATGTAACAATCCCGTCTCCTCTACACCAGGACAGGATACAATGTAACAATCCCGTCTTCTCTACACCAGGACAGGATACAATGTAACAATCCCGTCTCCTCTACACCAGGACAGGATACAATGTAACAATCCCATCTCCTCTACACCAGGACAGGATACAATGTAACAATCCCATCTCCTCTACACCAGGACGGGATACAATGTAACAATCCCATCTCCTCTACACCAGGACAGGATACAATGTAACAATCCAGTCTCCTCTACACCAGGACGGGATACAATGTAACAATCCAGTCTCCTCTACACCAGGACAGGATACAGTGTAACAATCCCATCTCCTCTACACCAGGACGGGATACAATGTAACAATCCAGTCTCCTCTACACCAGGACAGGATACAATGTAAATCAGAGGATGTATGCAGTCTTGAAACCGTAAGGGATCGATTTAGAAAAATCTATTATAAATGAATGTCAGAAGACATCGCTCACCTTCGAGATGAAAACTCCAGGTTCATGGATTCCAAACGGATGGCTGGAATGGTCGCTGCCCCCCACTATGCTGAGGCCCAGGGGTCCGCCAGACTTCACCAGATAGATGTCCTATACACGATAAGGGATGGACTCTGGTCAATAGCAACTTATGAAGCCTTGACACCAAAATGTGGCTGGACCCCCATCCTCCCACCAGATAGAGACCCCCAACCCTCTCGATATCCCTTGTAATGTGCCTGGACTCCCAAACCCTCCCGGTGCCCCCTGTAATGTGCTTGGACCCCCAACCCTCCCGATGCCCCCTATAATTTGCCTTTACCACCATTCTCCCACCAGGTACATAGACCCTTAGCCTTATGTTTCCCCCTGAAAGGTGTCTGGACCCCGCGGACGCCTCACCTCGACGGGATACTCGTCTTCGGCAGTGCTGTGGTTGCGCAGGGATCCGCCGTCCTCCTCGCCCTCTCCATTCTCAGTCTCTGTAGGGGGCGGTGGGGAGCGAGGTCGGGCTCTGTGCAGGGAGGGTGATGCTCTCGGGTCTGTCTCGGCCCCTGGTTGGGGGGGCTCTCTCTCCACCAGCAGACTGATGGTGGGGGAGGTGCTGGTAAGCAGGGCTACTGCCTGATCATGCCTGGCTTCTGTCATGTCTACCCCATTGATCTAGAACAATGTGCAGAGCCATAGAGTCAGCGGCGATATCCCAAACAATTACCTACCCAAGGCAGATACAGGGGCCTGAAAGATGGAGGGGCAGTCAGTGGGGGAGGGGGGCAGTTAATCAGTGTGTGGGTAATCAGTGTGGGGGTAGTCAGTGCAGGGCCAGTTAGTGCAGTCAGTGGGGGTGGCATAAGATGGGGGCAGGGGCAGTCAGTCAGTAAGTGTGTGTGTGTGTGGGGGGGGGGGGATGGTCAGTTTGGGGGCAGTCAGTGTGTGTGTGTGTGTGTGTGTGAGCGAGCATGAGATGTGCAGGCAGGGGCAGTCAGTGCAGGGGGGGGTGGCATGAGATGGGGGACAGTCAGTGCAGATGTGGAGGCAGTTTTGGGTCTCTCTCTTCCTGCAGGTCAGTAATGTGATGTCTATAGAGAAGACAAGATGGAGGCCGATGGTCCAGCGGATTAGAGCACACAGAGGTCAGCTCTGACTAGGCAGTATACACTCTTACCAATGGAAGGAGAGTCCCACCACCAGAGAGAGCCGGCCGGAGCGGAAGAGAAGAGACCGCAGGAAGGAGAGGACAAGAAATTGTTAACAGACTGAAGACTGCTAGAGAGCGGGATGAGGAAGCACAGAGACCCCCAGGACTGCCGCTCCACCTGCACTACTGACCCCAAGGACTGCCGCTCCACCTGCACTACTGACCCCAAGGACTGCCGCTCCACCTGCACTACTGACCCCAAGGACTGCCGCTCCACCTGCACTACTGACCCCAAGGACTGCCGCTCCACCTGCACTACTGACCCCAAGGACTGCCGCTCCACCTGCACTACTGACCCCAAGGACTGCCGCTCCACCTGCACTACTGACCTCAAGGACTGCCGCTCCACCTGCACTACTGACCCCAAGGACTGCCGCTCCACCTGCACTACTGACCCCAAGGACTGCCGCTCCACCGGCACTACTGACCCCAAGGACTGCCGCTCCACCTGCACTACTGACCCCAAGGACTGCCGCTCCACCTGCACTACTGACCCCCAAGGACTGCCGCTCCACCTGCACTACTGACCCCCAAGGACTGCCGCTCCACTTGCACTACTGACCCCAAGGACTGCCGCTCCACCTGCACTACTGACCCCAAGGACTGCCGCTCCACCGGCACTACTGACCCTAAAGACTGCCGCTCCACCGGCACTACTGACCCCAAAGACTGCCGCTCCACCTGCACTACTGACCCCAAGGACTGCCGCTCCACCTGCACTACTGACCCCAAAGACTGCCGCTCCACCTGCACTACTGACCCCAAGGACTGCCGCTCCACCTGCACTACTGACCCCAAAGACTGTTGCTTCACCGGCACTACTGACGCCAAGGACTGCCGCTCCACCGGTACTACTGACCCCAAGGACTGCCGCTCCACCTGCACTACTGACCCCAAGGACTGCAGCTCCACCAGCACTACTGACCCCAAGGACTGCCGCTCCACCTGCACTACTGACCCCCAAGGACTGCGGCTCCACCGGCACTACTGACCCCAAAGACTGCCGCTCCACCTGCACTACTGACCCCAAGGACTGCAGCTCCACCAGCACTACTGACCCCAAGGACTGCAGCTCCACCTGCACTACTGACCCCAAGGACTGCAGCTCCACCTGCACTACTGACCCCAAACACTGCGGCTCCACCGGCACTACTGACCCCAAAGGCTGCGGCTCCACCTGCACTACTGACCCCAAGGACTGCCGCTCCACCAGCACTACTGACCCCAAACACTGCGGCTCCACCGGCACTACTGACCCCAAAGGCTGCGGCTCCACCTGCACTACTGACCGCAAAGACTGCAGCTCCACCTGCACTCCTGACCATGCTCACAGGGAACAGAGTCTGCTCCACCTGCAGAGTCCTCTGAGCAGCACAGATCAGATCTATGTAAGAGCGGCAGCAGTGTCCTCTGCAGGGCGGCTGGGACACTGCACCCTCTGTGCCACACGATCTTTAGGGGGGCTGGTTACAGGGGACGGCAGCATGACAGCCATTATTACCATCAATACGGTGATTACTTACAGACAGGACCCGGTCACCGACTTGAAGGGTTCCGTCCCGGTGTGCGGCTCCACCCTCAGCGATCCTGGAAATGAATATACCCTGGAAGAAAAGGAGTATACACAGATTATACTGATCGTGTGCTGCCGGGTAGACCGGACGGAGCCTTCCCAAAATATCCCAGGACCAGGTCAGGTGGGAGGACGGGAGGTGTCACATAACAGGACCCCAGACACTCAAGGGACGCCCCCTACAGGCCAACAAAATTAATCAGAGACCTCAGTGGGATGACACAAGGTCTGCTCCCCCTGCACTGATACCACACAAGGTCTGCTCCCCCTGCACTGATACCACACAAGGTCTGCTCCCCCTGCACTGATACCACACAAGGTCTGCTCCCCCTGCACTGATACCACACAAGGTCTGCTCCCCCTGCACTGATACCACACAAGGTCTGCTCCCCCTGCACTGATACCACACAAGGTCTGCTCCCCCTGCACTGATACCACACAAGGTCTGCTCCCCCTGCACTGATACCACACAAGGTCTGCTCCCCCTGCACTGATACCACACAAGGTCTGCTCCCCCTGCACTGATACCACACAAGGTCTGCTCCCCCTGCACTGATACCACACAAGGTCTGCTCCCCCTGCACTGATACCACACAAGGTCTGCTCCCCCTGCACTGATACCACACAAGGTCTGCTCCCCCTGCACTGATACCACACAAGGTCTGCTCCCCCTGCACTGATACCACACAAGGTCTGCACCCCCTGCACTGATACCACACAAGGTCTGCTCCCCCTGCACTGATACCACACAAGGTCTGCTCCCCCTGCACTGATATCACACAAGGTCTGCTCCCCCTGCACTGATACCACACAAGGTCTGCTCCCCCTGCACTGATACCACACAAGGTCTGCTCCCCCTGCACTGATACCACACAAGGTCTGCTCCCCCTGCACTGATACCACACAAGGTCTGCACCCCCTGCACTGATACCACACAAGGTCTGCTCCCCCTGCACTGATACCACACAAGGTCTGCTCCCCCTGCACTGATATCACACAAGGTCTGCTCCCCCTGCACTGATACCACACAAGGTCTGCTCCCCCTGCACTGATACCACACAAGGTCTGCTCCCCCTGCACTGATACCACACAAGGTCTGCTCCCCCTGCACTGATACCACACAAGGTCTGCTCCCCCTGCACTGATACCACACAAGGTCTGCTCCCCCTGCACTGATACCACACAAGGTCTGCTCCCCCTGCACTGATACCACAAGGTCTGCTCCCCCTGCACTGATACCACACAAGGTCTGCTCCCCCTGCACTGATACCACAAGGTCTGCTCCCCCTGCACTGATACCACAAGGTCTGCTCCCCCTGCTAAGCCGTTATACTCACTGTGTCTCCCACCCTGTAGGGGGTGCTGCCGACACCCCCGGCAATGCTGAACCCCAATCCTTTATCGTTTCGGATCAGACAGGTGGAGATGCGCTGGTTTCGAGTGGGCGGGGCCTCCTCCTCTTCCTCCGCATAGGGAACAACAACGCGTTTCTCCCGGGGATTATAATCGTCTTCAGGGCGTAAGGGCGTCACCGTGATCGGGTTCTCAGGCTCCACCATCCGCTCCCTCAGCACAGTCATAGAGACTGAACTCCCGGAGCTGCGCAGTGCCTCCACCGCCATGTGATGCTCAGCGTTGTGCAGGTCCACGCCATTCACCTGTCACAGGTACAAGTCACATAACCACATCATACTCCTGTCACCTCCAGAGCTGCACTTACTATTCTGCTGTTACATCGGTCTGTGGCTCCCCGACATGTGTAAGGGCAATGTCAGGGATTCAGTATCTGTACACAGCATGCGCCAGTATGATACACAGCAGAATTCGGAATGCAGCTCTAGATGTGACTGGAGTATAAAACATGACATGTTCTAGGGGTGCGAGTGCTCAGAAGAACAAGCAGGGGGTGACAGAGCGCTCCCCTCCCTGCTTGGTGTCTATGAGATCTGGATAGTCCGTTCAGGTCAGGCAGAATACTCCCTGTTCTCAGGATGACATTCTATGACCTGTGGCTGGTGACCACAGCACACTGTATTCTCTACCTGTAACACCACACAGCACTGTATTCTCTACCTGTAACACCACACAGCACTGTATATTCTACCTGTAACACCACACAGCACACTGTATTCTCTACCTGTAACACCACACAGCACTGTATATTCTACCTGTAACACCACACAGCACGCTGTATTCTCTACCTGTAACACCACACAGCACACTGTATTCTCTACCTGTAACACCACACAGCACTGTATTCTCTACCTGTAACACGACACAGCACTGTATTCTCTACCTGTAACACCACACAGCACTGTATTCTCTACCTGTAACACCACACAGCACTGTATTCTCTACCTGTAACACCACACAGCACACTGTATTCTCTACCTGTAACACCACACAGCACTGTATTCTCTACCTGTAACACCACACAGCGCTGTACTCTCTACCTGTAACACCACACAGCACTGTATTCTCTACCTGTAACACCACACAGCACTGTATTCTCTACCTGTAACACCACACAGCACGCTGTATTCTCTACCTGTAACACCACACAGTGCTGTATTCTCTACCTGTAACACCACACAGCACGCTGTATTCTCTACCTGTAACACCAAACAGCGCTGTATTCTCTACCTGTAACACCACACAGCACTGTATATTCTACCTGTAACACCACACAGCACGCTGTATATTCTACCTGTAACACCACACAGCACTGTATTCTCTACCTGTAACACCACACAGCACTGTATTCTCTACCTGTAACACCACACAGCACTGTATTCTCTACCTGTAACACCACACAGCACACTGTATTCTCTACCTGTAGCACCACACAGCACTGTATTCTCTACCTGTAACACCACACAGCACTGTATTCTCTACCTGTAACACCACACAGCACTGTATTCTCTACCTGTAACACCACACAGCACGCTGTATTCTCTACCTGTAACACCACACAGCACACTGTATTCTCTACCTGTAACACCACACAGCACACTGTATTCTCTACCTGTAACACCACACAGCACTGTATTCTCTACCTGTAACACCACACAGCACGCTGTATTCTCTACCTGTAATACCACACAACACACTGTATTCTCTACCTGTAACACCACACAGCACGCTGTATTCTCTACCTGTAACACCACACAGCGCTGTATGCTCTACCTGTAACACCACACAGCACGCTGTATTCTCTACCTGTAACACCACACAGCACGCTGTATTCTCTACCTGTAACACCGATATTGCAATAAAGTAAAAATCTTTTTGAATTTAACCTCCACGCACATATTATGATCGAGCATTTTTTGTCTTTTGAGGTTGAGACGCACAATAAGGACTTTATCCTACATTATCTTACATGGGATATACTGTCTTTGCCTCGTTTTTTGTGGGATTGGCAGTGCCGGCTCTGATTCTTTCTCCATTTAGAATCCTGTAATTAACTTACTGCATCATTTATGTGCAACCCTGCAGTACTGCAATGACACTCCAACATGTGTGAACACAGCCCTAATTTTATTGCATAGTTTTGCACAGTGAAGTTGCAGAAGCTGCTTCTGGACGGTCAGAGATGGTGAATCACTCGGGATTGGGGGA
This sequence comes from Dendropsophus ebraccatus, assembly GCA_027789725.1. NCBI lineage: Eukaryota > Metazoa > Chordata > Amphibia > Anura > Hylidae > Dendropsophus > Dendropsophus ebraccatus. Next base: position 563,856 of record JAQFWZ010000067.1, on the reverse strand, counting down.
TCCAGCCCCGCCTCCTGTGACATCACGCCTTGCCCCCTGTCTGCATCATCAGCCTGTGCTCAGCAAACACACACAATGTGAGGCAGAAGCATTGAATCTCTGTCTCCTGAGGAGGGAGAGCTGAGGGAGCAGGAGACAATGTGAATTGGCACAGAGGACAGTTTTCTGCACTTCCTGGATGTCTATCAGCTACCAGTGTGGCAGAACCGTACAGATACAGTTATACATTACATAGAAACATCTATAGAACTTTTAAGGTACTTTTAATAGAAAAAAAAAAAAGTTTTCCCTATCCGGAGTCCCCCTTAAAAGGGGCAGTGTCCACAGGTTCGATCAGCGGGCACTACATACACCTGTGTACAGGACTCACACATCTAGGCATGTATCTCATCACTTCCTCCCTGAACTGTGACCTTGCGGTTGCCAGACAACAGGGCAGACACTGTTGCCTGGCAAAAATGAAAACCAACTGCCAGTAAGAGACAGATCACATGACTGAGAAAAAAATATGCCTGGTGGCCGTTACCAAGGGCAACAGGTTGTAAAACTAAGCAGACAGGCCCCCTCCCTTCAGACCTCTCCCGACAGGCCCTCTCCAGACAGGCCCCCCCCCCTTCAGACCTCTCCCACCAGGCCCCCCCCCTTCAGACCTCTCCCGACAAGCCTCCTCCCTTCAGACCTCTCCCGACAGGCCCCCTCCCTTCAGACCTCTCCCGGCAAGCCCCCTCCCTTCAGACCTCTCCCGACAGGCCCCTCCCTTCAGACCTCTCCCAATAGGCCCCTCCCTTTAGACCTCTCCCAACAGGCCCCTCCCTTCAGACCTCTCCCAACAGGCCCCTCCCTTCAGACCTCTCCTAACAGGCCCCGGTCTTCATGCACATCACTCACCTCCAGGAGTTTGTCCCCCACTCTCACTCCAGCACGAGCAGCGGGCCCCTCTTCTGCCACTCGTGAGATGAATATCCCCTGTAAGGAGCATAGAGAAGTCAATGCCCTGAAATCACCGTCCTGTACAACAGATCCAACTTCACTGGGGGGAAACTAATAAGCATAGCCTACCACCAAGTGGATGTAATAAGGGGTGCCAACCACCGGGAAAGGGAGGGGATGTAATGCGCAGAGCCCACCACCACCAGATGAGTGGGGGTCAGGCAATAAGGGTGACACTAGCGGTTAACACTGTGGGTGAACTTGAGGCAGTGGGGCTGGTATTGTGCCCCCTGTTTCTCAGTACGGCCACACTCCTGAGGATAATACACTAACCCCACCTCAGACCTCCCTGCATCACGGCTGGCCAAACCCCACACTCACCTCGTCGTCTCCCTTGTAGGGGGTGGACCCTTTGCCCCCCGCAATGCTGATGCCCAGACCCCCCGTCTGCCGCAGGATGGTGAGTGTAAGCTGGAAGCAGAAGACAGCGCCAGTTACTGGAGATACCAAAGAAGAATATCAACACCCTGCGGCATAGCAGAGTAATAGAAACCCCACCACCCGGCAGGGGCAAGCAAAGGAAACCCCACCACCCGACAGGGGCAAGCAAAGGAAACCCCCCCCCCCCCCGGCATAGGCGAGCAGAGGAAACCCAACCACCCGGCATAGGCGAGCAGAGGAAACCCAACCACCCGGCATAGGCGAGCAGAGGAAACCCAACCCCCCGGCAGGGGCGAGCAGAGGAAACCCAACCACCCGGCATAGGCGAGCAGAGGAAACCCAACCACCCGGCATAGGCGAGCAGAGGGAACCCAGCCGCAAGAGGAAGGCAACCCCAACACCACCCAGCAGGGGCAAGTGGAGGAATCCCAAACACAAATCACTGGGAAGGGGTGAGCGGAGATAACCCCACCACCCGGCATAGGCGAGCTGAGGAAACCCCACCACCTAACAGGAGCGAGCTGAGGAAACCCAACCACTACCACCTAACAGGAGCGAGCTGAGAAACCCCACCACCACCACCTAACAGGAGCGAGCTGAGGAAACCCAACCACCACCACCTAACAGGAGCGAGCTGAGAAACCCCACCACCACCACCTAACAGGAGCGAGCTGAGGAAACCCAACCACCACCACCTAACAGGAGCGAACTGAGAAACCCCACCACCACCACCTAACAGGAGCGAGCTGAGGAAACACCACCACCACCACCTAACAGGAGCGAGCTGAGGAAACACCACCACCTAACAGGAGCGAGCTGAGGAAACCCCACCACCACCACCTAACAGGAGCGAGCTGAGGAAACACCACCACCTAACTGGAGCGAGCTGAGGAAACCCCACCACCACCACCTAACAGGAGCGAGCTGAGGAAACCCCACCACCACCACCTAACAGGAGCGAGCTGAGGAAACACCACCACCACCACCTAACAGGAGCGAGCTGAGGAAACACCACCACCTAACAGGAGCGAGCTGAGAAACCCCACCACCACCACCACCTAACAGGAGCGAGCTGAGAAACCCCACCACCACCACCTAACAGGAGCGAGCTGAGAAACCCCACCACCACCACCTAACAGGAGCGAGCTGAGAAACCCCACCACCACCACCTAACAGGAGCGAGCTGAGGAAACCCCACCACCACCACCTAACAGGAGCGAGCTGAGGAAACCCCACCACCTAACAGGAGCGAGCTGAGGAAACCCCACCACCTAACAGGAGCGAGCTGAGGAAACCCCACCACCACCACCACCTAACAGGAGCGAGCTGGGGAAACCCCACCACCACCAACTAACAGGAGCGAGCTGAGGAAACCCCACCACCACCACCTAACAGGAGCGAGATGAGGAAACCCAACCACCACCTAACAGGAGCAAGCTGAGAAACCCCACCACCACCACCTAACAGGAGCGAGCTGAGGAAACCCCACCACCTAACAGGGAGCGAGCTGAGAAACCCCACCACCACCACCTAACAGGAGCGAGCTGAGGAAACACCACCACCTAACAGGAGCGAGCTGAGGAAACCCCACCACCTAACAGGAGCGAGCTGAGGAAACCCCACCACCTAACAGGAGCGAGCTGAGGAAACCCCACCACCACCTAACAGGAGCGAGCTGAGGAAACCCCACCACCACCACCTAACAGGAGCGAGCTGAGAAACCCCACCACCACCACCTAACAGGAGCGAGCTGAGAAACCCCACCACCACCACCTAACAGGAGCGAGCTGAGGAAACCCCACCACCACCACCACCACCTAACAGGAGCGAGGTGGGGAAACCCCACCACCACCACCTAACAGGAGCGAGCTGAGGAAACCCCACCACCACCACCTAACAGGAGCAAGCTGGGGAAACCCAACCACCACCTAACAGGAGCGAGCTGGGGAAACCCCACCACCACCTAACAGGAGCGAGCTGGGGAAACCCCACCACCACCTAACAGGAGCGAGCTGGGGAAACCCCACCACCACCTAACAGGAGCGAGCTGGGGAAACCCCACCACCACCACCTAACAGGAGCGAGCTGAGGAAACACCACCACCACCACCTAACAGGAGCGAGCTGAGGAAACACCACCACCTAACAGGAGCGAGCTGAGAAACCCCACCACCACCACCACCTAACAGGAGCGAGCTGAGAAACCCCACCACCACCACCTAACAGGAGCGAGCTGAGAAACCCCACCACCACCACCTAACAGGAGCGAGCTGAGAAACCCCACCACCACCACCTAACAGGAGCGAGCTGAGGAAACCCCACCACCACCACCTAACAGGAGCGAGCTGAGGAAACCCCACCACCTAACAGGAGCGAGCTGAGGAAACCCCACCACCTAACAGGAGCGAGCTGAGGAAACCCCACCACCACCACCACCTAACAGGAGCGAGCTGGGGAAACCCCACCACCACCAACTAACAGGAGCGAGCTGAGGAAACCCCACCACCACCACCTAACAGGAGCGAGATGAGGAAACCCAACCACCACCTAACAGGAGCAAGCTGAGAAACCCCACCACCACCACCTAACAGGAGCGAGCTGAGGAAACCCCACCACCTAACAGGAGCGAGCTGAGAAACCCCACCACCACCACCTAACAGGAGCGAGCTGAGGAAACCCCACCACCTAACAGGAGCGAGCTGAGGAAACCCCACCACCTAACAGGAGCGAGCTGAGGAAACCCCACCACCTAACAGGAGCGAGCTGAGGAAACCCCACCACCACCTAACAGGAGCGAGCTGAGGAAACCCCACCACCACCACCTAACAGGAGCGAGCTGAGAAACCCCACCACCACCACCTAACAGGAGCGAGCTGAGAAACCCCACCACCACCACCTAACAGGAGCGAGCTGAGGAAACCCCACCACCACCACCACCACCTAACAGGAGCGAGGTGGGGAAACCCCACCACCACCACCTAACAGGAGCGAGCTGAGGAAACCCCACCACCACCACCTAACAGGAGCAAGCTGGGGAAACCCAACCACCACCTAACAGGAGCGAGCTGGGGAAACCCCACCACCACCTAACAGGAGCGAGCTGGGGAAACCCCACCACCACCACCTAACAGGAGCGAGCTGGGGAAACCCCACCCCCACCACCTAACAGGAGCGAGCTGGGGAAACCCCACCACCACCACCTAACAGGAGCGAGCTGAGGAAACCCCACAAGCTGGAATGGGCAAGCAGAGGAAACCTCTCCACCCAGCATGGGCGAACAAAGGAAACCCCACCACCACCTGGCAGGGGTGAGAGGAGGAAGCCCACCACCACCACCTAAGTAAGGCAAGTGGAGAAAATCCCACCCCACAGGGGTGCGTGGAGGAAACACACCAACCAGGCGGAGAATCAGGGAGGTCACCCCAATCCACCATATAACAATGAGCTGCTAAACTAGGTGTAATAATACGTCTACACAGCAGCGGGTTGTAGTGACCAGTCACAGAGCGAGAGACAAACCACCGTACCTGCAGCTCTAGATGTGACTGGAGACGAGATGATTACTCATCCTGTACTGATTCTTAAGGCCCTATTCCACGGGTCGTTTAGAGGAGCAATATCGTTTGTATTCGGCCGATAACGGCCGCTACGAACGATATTCGTCCCGTGGAATAGAGTGCAACGATCAGCCGACATCGTTCATGTCGGCTTAGGCTAGGTTCACACTGCGTTTTCAGCATCCGTTTAACGCATCCGTTTTTTGAAAAAAACGCATGAAAAACGGATTGCAAAAAACGGATTCATTTGTGTGCATCCGTTTTTCCATTGACTTCCATTATAAAAAAAAACGGATCCGTTTTTTTTTGGCGGACCAAAAAACGTTGCTGACCCTATTTTTCTGGACGTTAAAAAAAACGGATCCGTTAAACGGATGCTGAAAACGCAGTGTGAACCTAGCCTAATCGTTGCAGTCGCTTTTTTTTCAACATGTTGAAAAACAAGCGACTGATATAGCAGCGATCTGCTGCCGTTGCTCCGTTGAATAGGACCGTCGGCAGCAGATGCTGCTATATCCTATGGGCTGCCCGGACGATCAGCGATCCCCCGGGCAGCCCCCCCAGCAGCTCCCCGCCGCCCCTCCCGCACTCACCCGCTCGCTGACGCCGCGCTGAATAGCGGCGGCAGCGAGCGGGGAACGAGGAGCAAACGAGCGCTAATAGCGCTCGTTTGCTCCTACAAACGACTCGTGGAATAGGGGCATGAGTGATCAGTCAATGTTAACAGATCGCAGATCAGACAATACACACAAAAAATAAAAAACTCTGCTAAGTCCTGAACCTCTACACTACACAGGTCTGCAGCAAAGGGATAGGCTGTATTCTCAGTGATCTCACCGCTGATCTCTAGTGATGGATAGGCTGTATTCTCAGTGATCTCACCGCTGATCTCTAGTGATGGATAGGCTGTATTCTCAGTGATGTCACTGATCTCTAGTGATGGATAGGCTGTATTCTCAGTGATCTCACCGCTGATCTCTAGTGATGGATAGGCTGTATGCTCAGTGATGTCACCGCTGATCTCTAGTGATGGATAGGCTGTATTCTCAGTGATGTCACCGCTGATCTGTAGTGATGGATAGGCTGTATTCTCAGTGATGTCACCGCTGATCTCTAGTGATGGATAGGCTGTATTCTCAGTGATCTCACCGCTGATCTCTAGTGATGGATAGGCTGTATTCTCAGTGATGTCACTGATCTCTAGTGATGGATAGGCTGTATTCTCAGTGATGTCACTGCTGATCCCTAGTGATGGATAGGCTGTATTCTCAGTGATGTCACTGATCTCTAGTGATGGATAGGCTGTATTCTCAGTGATGTCACTGATCTCTAGTGATGGATAGGCTGTATTCTCAGTGATGTCCCCGCTGATCTCTAGTGATGGATAGGCTGTATTCTCAGTGATGTCACTGCTGATCTCTAGTGATGGATAGGCTGTATTCTCAGTGATGTCACTGATCTCTAGTGATGGATAGGCTGTATTCTCAGTGATGTCACCGCTGATCTCTAGTGATGGATAGGCTGTATTCTCAGTGATGTCACTGCTGATCTCTAGTGATGGATAGGCTGTATTCTCAGTGATGTCACTGATCTCTAGTGATGGATAGGCTGTATTCTCAGTGATGTCACCGCTCATCTCTAGTGATGGATAGGCTGTATTCTCAGTGCGGTCACTGCTGATCTCTAGTGATGGATAGGCTGTATTCTCAGTGATGTCACCGCTGATCTCTAGTGATGGATAGGCTGTATTCTCAGTGATGTCACCGCTGATCTCTAGTGATGGATAGGCTGTATTCTCAGTGATGTCACCGCTGATCTCTAGTGATGGATAGGCTGTATTCTCAGTGATGTCACTGATCTCTAGTGATGGATAGGCTGTATTCTCAGTGCTGTCACTGCTGATCTCTAGTGATGGATAGGCTGTATTCTCAGTGATGTCACTGATCTCTAGTGATGGATAGGCTGTATTCTCAGTGATGTCACTGATCTCTAGTGATGGATAGGCTGTATTCTCAGTGATGTCACTGATCTCTAGTGATGGATAGGCTGTATTCTCAGTGATGTCCCCGCTGATCTCTAGTGATGGATAGGCTGTATTCTCAGTGATGTCACTGATCTCTAGTGATGGATAGGCTGTATTCTCAGTGATGTCACTGCGGATCTCTAGTGATGGATAGGCTGTATTCTCAGTGATCTCACCGCTGATCTCTAGTGATGGATAGGCTGTATTCTCAGTGATCTCACCGCTGATCTCTAGTGATGGATAGGCTGTATTCTCAGTGATGTCACTGATCTCTAGTGATGGATAGGCTGTATTCTCAGTGATGTCACTGCTGATCCCTAGTGATGGATAGGCTGTATTCTCAGTGATGTCACTGATCTCTAGTGATGGATAGGCTGTATTCTCAGTGATGTCACTGATCTCTAGTGATGGATAGGCTGTATTCTCAGTGATGTCCCCGCTGATCTCTAGTGATGGATAGGCTGTATTCTCAGTGATGTCACTGCTGATCTCTAGTGATGGATAGGCTGTATTCTCAGTGATGTCACTGATCTCTAGTGATGGATAGGCTGTATTCTCAGTGATGTCACCGCTGATCTCTAGTGATGGATAGGCTGTATTCTCAGTGATGTCACTGCTGATCTCTAGTGATGGATAGGCTGTATTCTCAGTGATGTCACTGATCTCTAGTGATGGATAGGCTGTATTCTCAGTGATGTCACCGCTGATCTCTAGTGATGGATAGGCTGTATTCTCAGTGATGTCACTGCTGATCTCTAGTGATGGATAGGCTGTATTCTCAGTGATGTCACTGATCTCTAGTGATGGATAGGCTGTATTCTCAGTGATGTCACCGCTCATCTCTAGTGATGGATAGGCTGTATTCTCAGTGATGTCACCGCTGATCTCTAGTGATGGATAGGCTGTATTCTCAGTGGTGTCACTGCTGATCTCTAGTGATGGATAGGCTGTATTCTCAGTGATGTCACCGCTGATCTCTAGTGATGGATAGGCTGTATTCTCAGTGATGTCACTGCTGATCTCTAGTGATGGATAGGCTGTATTCTCAGTGATGTCACCGCTGATCTCTAGTGATGGATAGGCTGTATGCTCAGTGATGTCACTGATCTCTAGTGATGGATAGGCTGTATTCTCAGTGCTGTCACTGCTGATCTCTAGTGATGGATAGGCTGTATTCTCAGTGCTGTCACTGCTGATCTCTAGTGATGGATAGGCTGTATGCTCAGTGGTGTCACTGCTGATCTCTAGTGATGGATAGGCTGTATGCTCAGTGGTGTCACTGCTGATCTCTAGTGATGGATAGGCTGTATGCTCAGTGATGTCACCGCTGATCTCTAGTGATGGATAGGCTGTATTCTCAGTGATGTCACTGATCTCTAGTGATGGATAGGCTGTATTCTCAGTGATGTCACTGATCTCTAGTGATGGATAGGCTGTATTCTCAGTGATGTCACTGATCTCTAGTGATGGATAGGCTGTATTCTCAGTGATGTCACCGCTGATCTCTAGTGATGGATAGGCTGTATTCTCAGTGATGTCACTGATCTCTAGTGATGGATAGGCTGTATTCTCAGTGATGTCACTGATCTCTAGTGATGGATAGGCTGTATTCTCAGTGATGTCACTGCTGATCTCTAGTGATGGATAGGCTGTATTCTCAGTGATGTCACCGCTGATCTCTAGTGATGGATAGGCTGTATGCTCAGTGATGTCACTGATCTCTAGTGATGGATAGGCTGTATTCTCAGTGCTGTCACTGCTGATCTCTAGTGATGGATAGGCTGTATTCTCAGTGCTGTCACTGCTGATCTCTAGTGATGGATAGGCTGTATTCTCAGTGATGTCACTGATCTCTAGTGATGGATAGGCTGTATTCTCAGTGATGTCACTGATCTCTAGTGATGGATAGGCTGTATTCTCAGTGCTGTCACTGCTGATCTCTAGTGATTGATAGGCTGTATTCTCAGTGATGTCACTGATCTCTAGTGATGGATAGGCTGTATTCTCAGTGATGTAACTGCTGATCTCTAGTGATGGATAGGCTGTATTCTCAGTGATGTCACTGATCTCTAGTGATGGATAGGTTAAATTCTCAGTGATGTCACCGCTGATCTCTAGTGATGGATAGGCTGTATTCTCAGTGATGTCACTGCTGATCTCTAGTGATGGATAGGCTGTATTCTCAGTGATGTCACTGATCTCTAGTGATGGATAGGCTGTATTCTCAGTGATGTCACCGCTCATCTCTAGTGATGGATAGGCTGTATTCTCAGTGCTGTCACTGCTGATCTCTAGTGATGGATAGGCTGTATTCTCAGTGATGTCACCGCTGATCTCTAGTGATGGATAGGCTGTATTCTCAGTGATGTCACTGCTGATCTCTAGTGATGGATAGGCTGTATTCTCAGTGATGTCACCGCTGATCTCTAGTGATGGATAGGCTGTATGCTCAGTGATGTCACTGATCTCTAGTGATGGATAGGCTGTATTCTCAGTGCTGTCACTGCTGATCTCTAGTGATGGATAGGCTGTATTCTCAGTGCTGTCACTGCTGATCTCTAGTGATGGATAGGCTGTATTCTCAGTGATGTCACTGATCTCTAGTGATGGATAGGCTGTATTCTCAGTGATGTCACCGCTGATCTCTAGTGATGGATAGGCTGTATTCTCAGTGCTGTCACTGCTGATCTCTAGTGATGGATAGGCTGTATGCTCAGTGGTGTCACTGCAGATCTCTAGTGATGGATAGGCTGTATGCTCAGTGGTGTCACTGCTGATCTCTAGTGATGGATAGGCTGTATGCTCAGTGGTGTCACTGCTGATCTCTAGTGATGGATAGGCTGTATGCTCAGTGATGTCACCGCTGATCTCTAGTGATGGATAGGCTGTATTCTCAGTGATGTCACTGATCTCTAGTGATGGATAGGCTGTATTCTCAGTGATGTCACCGCTGATCTCTAGTGATGGATAGGCTGTATTCTCAGTGATGTCACTGATCTCTAGTGATGGATAGGCTGTATTCTCAGTGATGTCACTGATCTCTAGTGATGGATAGGCTGTATTCTCAGTGATGTCACTGCTGATCTCTAGTGATGGATAGGCTGTATTCTCAGTGATGTCACCGCTGATCTCTAGTGATGGATAGGCTGTATGCTCAGTGATGTCACTGATCTCTAGTGATGGATAGGCTGTATTCTCAGTGCTGTCACTGCTGATCTCTAGTGATGGATAGGCTGTATTCTCAGTGCTGTCACTGCTGATCTCTAGTGATGGATAGGCTGTATTCTCAGTGATGTCACTGATCTCTAGTGATGGATAGGCTGTATTCTCAGTGATGTCACTGATCTCTAGTGATGGATAGGCTGTATTCTCAGTGCTGTCACTGCTGATCTCTAGTGATGGATAGGCTGTATTCTCAGTGATGTCACTGATCTCTAGTGATGGATAGGCTGTATTCTCAGTGATGTAACTGCTGATCTCTAGTGATGGATAGGCTGTATTCTCAGTGATGTCACTGATCTCTAGTGATGGATAGGCTGTATTCTCAGTGATGTCACTGATCTCTAGTGATGGATAGGCTGTATTCTCAGTGATGTCACTGATCTCTAGTGATGGATAGGCTGTATTCTCAGTGATGTCACTGATCTCTAGTGATGGATAGGCTGTATGCTCAGTGGTGTCACTGCAGATCTCTAGTGATGGATAGGCTGTATTCTCAGTGATGTCACTGATCTCTAGTGATGGATAGGCTGTATTCTCAGTGATGTCACCGCTGATCTCTAGTGATGGATAGGCTACATTCCTAATCCTTCTAGCTATTTCCAACAGAGAAATCTCCAGCACAATAGAGAGCGCTGGCACATGTAGCACTGGCAGAGGAGCCCAGACCCCTGGGAGCTTAAGGTAAGACACTGGGCACGCCCACCACCCTGGCAGAGACCCACCTGACCCATATAAGCTGTGAGGACAGACACTGGGCACGCCCACCACCCTGGCAGAGACCCACCTGACCCATATAAGCTGTGAGGACAGACACTGAGCACGCCCACCACCCTGGCAGAGACCCACCTGATCCAATATAAGCTGTGAGGACAGACACTGAGCACGCCCACCACCCTGGCAGAGACCCACCTGACCCATATAAACTGTGAGGACAGACACTGAGCACACCCACCACCCTGGCAGAGACCCCCCTGACCCATATAAACTGTGAGGACAGACACTGAGCACGCCCACCACCTTGGCAGAGACCCCCCTGACCCATATAAGCTGTGAGGACAGACACTGAGCACGCCCACCACCCTGGCAGAGACCCCCCTGACCAATGTAAGCTGTGAGGACAGACACGGAGCACGCCCACCACCCTGGCAGAGACCCCCTGACCCATGTAAGCTGTGAGGACAGACACTGAGCACGCCCACCACCCTGGCAGAGACCCACCTGATCCAATATAAGCTGTGAGGACAGACACTGAGCACGCCCACCACCCTGGCAGAGACCCCCCTGACCCATATAAGCTGTGAGGACAGACACTGAGCACGCCCACCACCCTGGCAGAGACCCCCCTGACCCATGTAAGCTGTGAGGACAGACACGGAGCACGCCCACCACCCTGGCAGAGACCCCCTGACCCATGTAAGCTGTGAGGACAGACACTGAGTACGCCCACCACCCTGGCAGAGACCCACCTGATCCAATATAAGCTGTGAGGACAGACACTGAGCACACCCACCACCCTGGCAGAGACCCACCTGACCCATATAAACTGTGAGGACAGACACTGAGCACGCCCACCACCCTGGCAGAGACCCCCCTGACCCATATAAGCTGTGAGGACAGACACTGAGCACGCCCACCACCCTGGCAGAGACCCCCCTGACCCATGTAAGCTGTGAGGACAGACACTGAGCACGCCCACCACCCTGGCAGAGAAGGATGTGACTGATTTGCTGAATGATTTGGTGTGAGGTGGGGAGGGGGCAGGAATGGGGCACCGGGTGTCAGGCTGGGTACACACCTCTTCCTCCTCTATCCGAGCAGGCTCAATCAGAAGATTATTCACTTGATCAAACGACACACCCTGTTAGCGGGGGAGATCCGGCAGACAGAGAGGAAGAGGAGGGAGACAGAAGGAGAAAGAGACAGGCATGCGGATTAGTGGAGCGAACACAACAACCCAACACCATGAACCCACCTGTAAGCGTCTCCTCCGCACGGCCAACACACATCATCCCAGCGAGAGCACAAAGCAACGCGGGGAACAACACTAGGACCAGGAGGAAGCGCGGGAGACCCCTTTAACAGCAGACAACATGGCTGCCGCTCAGCTTGTCTTCACACCTTCCTGCGGGATGCACACAGGACATGCTGGCGCTGGCGGGGTTAGGAAGTGCAAAGCTGCAGGTGGGGGTCTGGAGCGACTGGGCAGTCAGATGACCCTGGAGAGGTGCAGTCTGGGAGATGATGGGGGGCACATGACACTGGAGAGGTGCAGTCTGGGAGATGATGGGGGGCACATGACACTGGAGAGGTGCAGTCTGGGAGATGATGGGGGGGCACATGACACTGGAGAGGTGCAGTCTGGGAGATGATGGGGGGGTACATGACACTGGAGGGGTGCAGTCTGGGAGATGATAGGGGGGGGAAGCACATGACACTGGAGAGGTGCAGTCTGGGAGATGATGGGGGGGGCACATGACACTGGAGAGGTGCAGTCTGGGAGATGATGGGGGGCACATGACACTGGAGAGGTGCAGTCTGGGAGATGATGGGGGGGGCACATGACACTGGAGAGGTGCAGTCTGGGAGATGATGGGGGGGGCACATGACACTGGAGAGGTGCAGTCTGGGAGATGATGGGGGGCACATGACACTGGAGAGGTGCAGTCTGGGAGATGATGGGGGGCACATGACACTGGAGAGGTGCAGTCTGGGAGATGATGGGGGGAAGCACATGACATTGGAGAGGTGCAGTCTGGGAGATGATGGGGGGCACATGACACTGGAGAGGTGCAGTCTGGGAGATGATGGGGGGGGCACATGACACTGGAGAGGTGCAGTCTGGGAGATGATGGGGGGGGCACATGACACTGGAGAGGTGCAGTCTGGGAGATGATGGGGGGCACATGACACTGGAGAGGTGCAGTCTGGGAGATGATGGGGGGCACATGACACTGGAGAGGTGCAGTCTGGGAGATGATGGGGGAAGCACATGACACTGGAGAGGTGCAGTCTGGGAGATGATGGAGGGCACATGACACTGGAGAGGTGCAGTCTGGGAGATGAGGGGGGGCACATGACACTGGAGAGGTGCAGTCTGGGAGATGAGGGGGGGGGCACATGACACTGGAGAGGTGCAGTCTGGGAGATGATGGGGGGCACATGACACTGGAGAGGTGCAGTCTGGGAGATGATGGGGGGGGGGCACATGACACTGGAGAGGTGCAGTCTGGGAGATGATGGGGGCACATGACACTGGAGAGGTGCAGTCTGGGAGATGAGGGGGGGGGGAAGCACATGACACTGGAGAGGTGCAGTCTGGGAGATGATGGGGGTACATGACACTGGAGAGGTGCAGTCTGGGAGATGATGGGGGGGCACATGACACTGGAGAGGTGCAGTCTGGGAGATGATGGCGGGGCACATGACATTGGAGAGGTGCAGTCTGGGAGATGATGGGGGGTACATGACACTGGAGAGGTGCAGTCTGGGAGATGGAGGGGTACATGACACTGGAGAGGTGCAGTCTGGGAGATGATGGGGGGAAGCACATGACCCTGGAGAGGTGCAGTCTGGGAGATGAGGGGGGGGGCACATGACACTGGAGAGGTGCAGTCTGGGAGATGATGGGGGGGCACATGACACTGGAGAGGTGCAGTCTGGGAGATGATGGGGGGGCACATGACACTGGAGAGGTGCAGTCTGGGAGATGATGGGGGGGCACATGACACTGGAGAGGTGCAGTCTGGGAGATGATGGGGGGGGAAGCACATGACACTGGAGAGGTGCAGTCTGGGAGATGATGGGGGGGGAAGCACATGACACTGGAGAGGTGCAGTCTGGGAGATGATGGCGGGGAGCACATGACACTGGAGAGGTGCAGTCTGGGAGATGATGGGGGGTACATGACACTGGAGAGGTGCAGTCTGGGAGATGATGGCGGGGAGCACATGACACTGGAGAGGTGCAGTCTGGGAGATGATGGGGGGGCACATGACACTGGAGAGGTGCAGTCTGGGAGATGATGGGGGGGGAAGCACATGACACTGGAGAGGTGCAGTCTGGGAGATGATGGGGGGGGCACATGACACTGGAGAGGTGCAGTCTGGGAGATGATGGCGGGGAGCACATGACACTGGAGAGGTGCAGTCTGGGAGATGGCGGGGCACATGACACTGGAGAGGTGCAGTCTGGGAGATGATGGGGGGCACATGACCCTGGAGAGGTGCAGTCTGGGAGATGATGGGGGGCACATGACACTGGAGAGGTGCAGTCTGGGAGATGAGGGGGGTACATGACACTGGAGAGGTGCAGTCTGGGAGATGAGGGGGGGGGGCACATGACACTGGAGAGGTGCAGTCTGGGAGATGAGGGGGGGCACATGACACTGGAGAGGTGCAGTCTGGGAGATGAGGGGGGGCACATGACCCTGGAGAGGTGCAGTCTGGGAGATGATGGGGGGCACATGACACTGGAGAGGTGCAGTCTGGGAGATGAGGGGGGGGGGGCACATGACACTGGAGAGGTGCAGTCTGGGAGATGAGGGGGGGGGGCACATGACACTGGAGAGGTGCAGTCTGGGAGATGAGGTAATACAAGGGACTGTGCCAGTGGTGTGGGTACATACAGGTCTTGCCTTGAATGATAACCGGTGATGAGGTTATGGTATGTATCCCAACCCGCTCCCCACGCTCCATGTCTGCTAAGGAAGGAGCCCCACCCCCGTGGCCCCCAATCATCAGCTTTTTAGCCATAATGAACACACACATCTGCTCTACAAAAGGTGAAGCGCAGAGAGATAACTGTACGGAAAACAGGACTACCCGCAGGAGGGGTGGCATATAGTGTATCCACAGGGTGGCTTAAATGAGGGGTGGCATAAAATGTATCAGCAGGAGAGGTGGCATGCAGTGTATCCGCAGGAAGGGTGGCATGCAGTGTATCCACAGGGTGGCATGTAGTGTATCCGCAGGAGGGGTGGCATGTAGTGTAGCAGCAGGGCTTCTGCAGTGTACCTTGACATTCTGCTGGGAGCTGTGGTGCCTCTCCTCCTTGCTCTCCTTCTCAGCCTCTTCCTCCTCCTCTTGCTGGGAGCACCGGAAGAAGCCTCTGCGGTCCCGCTCCTCATCCAGGGGGCTCTGTCCCTGCAGGAGGGCCACCACGGCCTCGGTGTTGGGCAGCTTGGTGATTTTGGAGTGCTTCTTATAATGGGGGGTGTCCTTACGGATGAGGCGTTTCTTCCCTGGAGACCCCCGATCGTCATCCATGTCATCATCCTCATCATCACAGTGCACCAGCGTCTCCTCAGCGAAGTGCACCGAGTGCTGGGGGCGGCACCACACGGCCAGGAGAGAGTTAGACGAAACGGAACAACAAGTGAGACACAAGCTCCGCCCACTGTGACAATTACCTCCATGTACTCCACCTCCATGTCATCTGCCGGCGTCTCGTCTTCTTCGTCAGGCTCTCGCTCCTCGGCTCTTTCCAGCTCTGGGGGTCGCTGATCCTCCTGGTAACCAGCAGATACTGTGCTGCCGCTCCGCTGAGAGTCGCCGCTTTGGCTGGAGACTCCGCTCAGGCGTTTATCCTGCAACAACAAATATAGAACAACCTATGAGAGGCGGAGCCACTACTGAAGCGTCGCCAGCATCGCCTTGGGGGATCAGGGATTCCCCCGTCGCCAGCATCGCCTTGGGGGATCAGGGATTCCCCCGTCGCCAGCATCGCCTTGGGGGATCAGGGATTCCCCCTTCGCCAGCATCGCCTTGGGGGATCAGGGATTCCCCCTTCGCCAGCATCGCCTTGGGGGATCAGGGATTCCCCCGTCGCCAGCATCGCCTTGGGGGATCAGGGATTCCCCCGTCGCCAGCATCGCCTTGGGGGATCAGGGATTCCCCCGTCGCCAGCATCGCCTTGGGGGATCAGGGATTCCCCCGTCGCCAGCATCGCCTCGGGGATCAGGGATTTCCCCACCACGGAGTGTGCTGCTTCTCACCTCATCACTGGGGGACGCTGGGTCCGGTTTCGTTATGTAGCACTCACTGCGCCGCTCCTCCATTCCTTTCTTCATCACCTTCAGCTCACTGGGGTGTGGGGTCGCTCTCCGCTGGAGACCCTGAGACAGCGAGACAGTGGTGGTCAGCACACCAAGCACAGACTATCCTGAGGGGCTGCAGAGCATCTCTCCACCCCCGAGCACCCCACTTACCCGCCGCTCCGCTGCAGCCTCATCATCCTCTTCCTCAGGTTTCAGCTCTTCCTGGAACTGGATGACACTGACCCGATTCAGATTCCCGTCTATCCAGCTGTCGTCTAAGGTGTTCTGCAGCGGAGACTCTGCAACCACACAGCAGCAGTGAGAGTCACCTCCCATAGACATACTACTCCTACACATAGACCAATGCACTCCTCTCCTGACATGCTCTGTGCTGCTGTGAACCCCCCTATAGGATCAGCACCCTCCTCTCCCGACATGCTCTGTGCTGCTGTGACCCCCCCCTATAGGATCAGCACCCTCCTCTCCCGACATGCTCTGTGCTGCTGGGACCTCCCCTTTAAGATCAGCAGCCTCCTCTCCTGACATGCTCTGTGCTGCTGGGACCTCCCCTTTAAGATCAGCAGCCTCCTCTCCTGACATCCTCTGTGCTGCTGTGCCCTCCCCTATAGGCATCCTCTGTGCTGCTGTGAGCACAGAAAGATTATGGGACTCCAGCAGTTCAGGATGGCATAGTGTACAGAACCCCTCAGCGTCCAGTTAACACCGTCGCATTTTAAGTGGTTTTCCTAAGCCCCGTTCTCTCTTAGCTATGAGTCAGGCTGCTTAGAGGGGTTGTACATGTGTGCGCGCGGTGTACATGTGTGCGCGCGGTGTACATGTGTGCGCGCGGTGTACATGTGTGCGCGCGGTGTACATGTGTGCGCGCGGTGTACATGTGTGCGCGCGGTGTACATGTGTGCGCGCGGTGTACATGTGTGCGCGCGGTGTACATGTGTGCGCGCGGTGTACATGTGTGCGCGCGGTGTACATGTGTGCGCGCGGTGTACATGTGTGCGCGCGGTGTACATGTGTGCGCGCGGTGTACATGTGTGCGCGCGGTGTACATGTGTGCGCGCGGTGTACATGTGTGCGCGCGGTGTACATGTGTGCGCGCGGTGTACATGTGTGCGCGCGGTGTACATGTGTGCGCGCGGTGTACATGTGTGCGCGCGGTGTACATGTGTGCGCGCGGTGTACATGTGTGCGCGCGGTGTACATGTGTGCGCGCGGTGTACATGTGTGCGCGCGGTGTACATGTGTGCGCGCGGTGTACATGTGTGCGCGCGCTGTTTATCTGTGCGCGCGGTGTACATCTGTGCGCGCGGTGTACATGTGTGCGCGCGGTGGTGGCGGTGTACATATCTGTGCGCGGTGGCGGCGGTATACAGTTAGGGCCAGAAATATTTGGACAGTGACACAATTTTGGCGAGTTGGGCTCTGCATGCCACCATGGATTTTAAATGAAACCTCTACAACAGAATTCAAGTGCAGATTGTAACGTTTAATTTAAAGGGTTGAACAAAAATCTGATAGAAAATGTAGGAATTGTGCACATTTCTTTACAAACACTCCACATTTTAGGAGCTCAAAAGTAATTGGACAAATAAACATAACCCAAACAAAATAGTTTTTCAATATTTTGCTGCAAATCCTTTGGAGACAATCACTGCCTTAAGTCTGGAACCCATGGACATCACCAAACGCTGGGTTTCCTTCTTAATGCTTTGCCAGGCCTTTACAGCCGCAGCCTTCAGGTCTTGCTTGTTTGTGGGTCTTTCCGTGTTAAGTCTGGATTTGAGCAAGTGAAATGCATGCTCAATTGGGTTAAGATCTGGTGATTGACTTGGCCATTGCAGAATGTTCCACTGTTTTGCACTCATGAACTCCTGGGTGGCTTTGGCTGTATGCTTGGGGTCATTGTCCATCTGTACTATGAAGCGCCGTCCGATCAACTTTGCAGCATTTGGCTGAATCCGGGCTGAAAGTATATCCCGGTACACTTCAGAATTCATCCGGCTACTCTTGTCTGCTGTTATGTCATCAATAAACACAAGTGACCCAGCACCATTGAAAGCCATGCATGCCCATGCCATCACGTTGCCTCCACCATGTGTTACAGAGGATGTGGCGTGCCTTGGATCATGGGCCGTTCCCTTTCTTCTCCAAACTTTTTTCTTCCCATCATTCTGGTACAGGTTGATCTTTGTCTCATCTGTCCATAGAATACTTTAGCAGAACTGAGCTGGCTTCTTGAGGTGTTTTTCGGCCTGTCTATTTTTGGAATTGATGAATGGTTTGCATCTAGATGGGAACCCTTTGTATTTACTTTCATGGAGTCTTCTCTTTACTTATAGACAGATCCACCTACTTCCCTGAGAGTCTTCTGGACTTCAGTTGATGTTGTGAACGGGTTCTTCTTCACCAAATAAAGTATGCGGCGATCATCCACCACTGTTGTCCTCCGTGGACGCCCAGGCCTTTTTGAGTGCCCAAGCTCACCAGTCAATCCCTTTTTTCTTGATTTTGCTCCTCCAAGCATGTCCGCTATCTCTCATGTCCGCTATCTCTCATGTCCGCTATCTCTCATGTCCGCTATCTCTCATGTCCGCTATCTCTCATGTCCGCTATCTCTCAGATGGATTTTTTTTTTTTTTTCAGCCTCAGGATGTTCTGCTTCTCCTTAATTGAGAGTTCCTGTGACCGCATCTTGTCTGGTCACAGCAACAGCTTCCAAATGCAAAACCACACACCTGGAATCATCCCCAGACCTTTTAACTACCTCATTGATTACAGGGTAACGAGGGAGACGCCTTCAGAGTTCATTGCAGCCCTTAGAGTCCATTGTCCAATTACTTTTGGTCCCTTGAAAAAGAGGAGGCTATGCATTACAGAGCTATGATTCCTAAACCCTTTCTCCGATTTGGATGTGGAAACTCTCATATTGCAGCTGGGAGTCTGCACTTTCAGCCCATATTATATATATGTGTATATATATATATATATATATATATATATATATATATATATAATTGTATTTCTGAACATGTTTTTGTAAACAGCTAAAATAACAAAACTTGTGTCACTGTCCAAATATTTCTGGCCCTAACTGTATATCTGTGCGCGGTGCCTTCCTGAACTACTGGATTCTGGTACCTTCTTTCCTGCACGGAGAGGAGGAAACATCATGGCGATCATCAGGCGTCACACAGAGCAGTACAGACACAGTGACAGCACACAGTATACAGTACCGAGGCCGGGGGAGGGCTGCTGCGGCAGGAGGTAGCAGGTCAGGACTTTGGTTCCGGTCTTCTCGTCGTCTTCTGTCTGGAATTTGAGCATCGGCTGCGACTGGTTCTCGGCCAACCATAGTGCCTTTAGGTTCAGGTTAGTGAGAGCAAAGGGAAGATTGAGCAGCCTGAGGAGGAGGAAGAGAAGGAGGAGAACAAGGAGGAGGAGGAGGAGGAGGAAGAGAAGGAGGAGAACAAGGAGGAGGAGGAGGAGGAGGAGGAGGAGGAGGAGGAGGAGAACAAGGAGGAGGAGGAGGAGAACAAGGAGGAGGAGGAGGAGGAGGAGGAGGAGGAGGAGGAGGAGAACAAGGAGGAGGAGGAGGAGAACAAGGAGGAGGAGGAGGAGGAGGAGGAGGAGAACAAGGAGGAGGAGGAGGAGGAGGTGGAGAAAGAAGGGGAGGAGGGGGAGGAGGAAGAGGAGTGGAAGGAGCAGGAGGATGCGGATGAGAGAGGAGGAGGGGAAGGAGGATGAGGATGAGAGAGGAGGAGGGGAAGGAGGATGAGAGAGGAGGAGGGGAAGGAGGATGAGGATGAGAGAGGAGGAGGGGAAGGAGGATGAGAGAGGAGGAGGATGAGAGAGGAGGAGGATGAGAGAGGAGGAGGAGGATTAGAAAGGAGGAGGAGGATGATAGAGGAGGAGGAGGATGATAGAGGAGGAGGAGGATGATAGAGGAGGAGGGGAAGGAGGAGGATGATAGAGGAGGAGGGGAAGGAGGAGGATGATAGGGGAGGAGGGGAAGGAGGAGGATGATAGGGGAGGAGGGGAAGGAGGAGGATGATAGAGGAGGAGGGGAAGGAGGAGGATGAGAAAGAAGTTGAGGAAGAGGATGAGAGAGGAGGAGGGGAAAGGAGGAAGAGGATGAGAGAGGAGGAGGGGAAAGGAGGAGGAGGATGAGAGAGGAGATGGGGAAAGGAGGAGGTGAATGAGGTAGATGGAGGATGAGGGAGGAGGAGGCAAAGGAGGAGGAGGAGGAGGATGAGGGAGGAGGAGGCAAAGGAGGAGGATGAGGGAGGAGGAGGCAAAGGAGGAGGAGGATGAGAGAGGAGGAGGCAAAGGAGGAGGAGGAGGATGAGAGAGGAGGAGGGAAAGGAGGAGGAGGATGAGAGAGGAGGAGGGAAAGGAGGAGGAGGATAAGGAGGAGGGAAAGGAGGAGAAGGATAAGGAGGAGGGAAAGGAGGAGGAGAAGGAGGAGGGAAAGGAGGAGGAGAAGGAGGAGGGAAAGGAGGAGGAGAAGGAGGAGGGAAAGGAGGAGGAGAAGGAGGAGGGAAAGGAGGAGGAGAAGGAGGAGGGAAAGGAGGAGGAGAAGGAGGAGGGAAAGGAGGAGGAGAAGGAGGAGGGAAAGGAGGAGGAGAAGGAGGAGGGAAAGGAGGAGGAGAAGGAGGAGGGAAAGGAGGAGGAGAAGGAGGAGGGAAAGGAGGAGGAGGAGGGAAAGGAGGAGGAGAAGGAGGAGGGAAAGGAGGAGGAGAAGGAGGAGGGAAAGGAGGAGGAGAAGGAGGAGGGAAAGGAGGAGAAGGAGGAGGGAAAGGAGGAGAAGGAGAAGGAGGAGGGAAAGGAGGAGGAGGATAAGGAGGAGGAGGAGGAGGGAAAGGAGGATAAGGAGGAGGGAAAGGAGGAGGAGAAGGAGGAGGGAAAGGAGGAGGAGAAGGAGGAGGGAAAGGAGGAGGAGAAGGAGGAGGGAAAGGAGGAGGAGAAGGAGGAGGAGAAGGAGGAGGAGAAGGAGGAGGGAAAGGAGGAGGAGAAGGAGGAGGGAAAGGAGGAGGAGAAGGAGGAGGGAAAGGAGGAGGAGAAGGAGGAGGGAAAGGAGGAGGAGAAGGAGGAGGGAAAGGAGGAGGAGAAGGAGGAGGGAAAGGAGGAGGAGAAGGAGGAGGGAAAGGAGGAGGAGAAAGAGGAGGGAAAGGAGGAGGAGGAGAAGGAGAAGGAGGAGGGAAAGGAGGAGGAGAAGGAGGAGGGAAAGGAGGAGGAGAAAGAGGAGGGAAAGGAGGAGGCGAAAGAGGAGGGAAAGGAGGAGGAGAAGGAGGAGGGAAAGGAGGAGGAGAAAGAGGAGGGAAAGGAGGAGGAGAAGGAGGAGGGAAAGGAGGAGGAGAAGGAGGAGGGAAAGGAGGAGGAGAAAGAGGAGGGAAAGGAGGAGGAGAAGGAGGAGGGAAAGGAGGAGGAGAAGGAGGAGGGAAAGGAGGAGGAGGAGGAGGGAAAGGAGGAGGAGGAGGAGGGAAAGGAGGAGGAGAAGGAGGAGGGAAAGGAGGAGGAGGAGGAAAAGGAGGAGAAGGAGGAGGAGGAAAAGGAGGAGAAGGAGGAGGATGAAAAGAAGGAGGAGGATGAGAGGAGGAGGGAAAGGAGGAGGGGGATGAGAAAAGGAGGAGGAGGGGGATGAGAAATGGAGGAGGAGGAGGAGGAGGAGGAGGAGAAAAGAAGGAGGAGGGATTATACATGACGGCTTATTATAGAGAGCATACAGTGACCCCGCCCCCACAGGCCCTCCATAGTGTGACCCCGCCCCCCACAGGCCCTCCATACTGTGATCCCTGCACTGCTGCCCGCTCCTTATAATGACCTTGACCCTGCACCGCATCAGAGTGAACAGACCCACCTGTTTCCGGCTACGTCCAGCACGTGCAGCTCAGTGGCATTGGCGAGCTCCGGGGGGAGGGTGGTCAGCTGATTATCCCGCAGACACAGCATGTTCAGGCTGGAGCAGCCGCCAATCTCACCGGGAAGAGACGCCAGCCGGTTCCGGTCCACATTCAGATTGGTCAGTTTTGTGAGGTTTCCAATGGACTTGGGGAGATACTAGAGGAAAAACCACAGATGTATCATGTGTATAGAGAGGTAGTCACAGCCCCGCCCCCTGTATATCCTGTGTATAGAGGTAGTCACAGCCCCACCCCCTGTGTATCATGTTTATAGAGGTAGTCACAGCCCCGCCCCCTGTATATCCTGTGTATAGAGAGGTAGTCACAGCCCCGCGCCCTGTACATCCTGTGTATAGAGGTAGTCACAGCCCCGCCCCCTGTGTATCATGTTTATAGAGGTAGTCACAGCCCCGCCCCCTGTATACCATGTGTATAGAGATGGAGTCACAGCCCCGCCCCCTGTATATCATGTGTATAAAGAGGTAGTCACAGCCCTGCCCCCTGTACATACTGTGTATAGAGTAGGTAGTCACAGCCCCGCCCCCTGTATATACTGTGTATCGAGTTGGTAGTCACAGCCCCACCCCCTGGATGATGTGACTGGATATAAGTTGATGATGTCATGGAGACATATTATAACAATATTATACTCCCGTACTGTCAGCAGGTTCTCGGTCAGGATGATCTCGCTCAGGTTCTCACAGTCCCCGATGGACTCTGTCAGCTGACTCAGCCGGTTCTGGTCCACCTTCAGGATGGAGAGCTGCTTGAGCTGCCCTGCAGGGAGGATAGAAAGGCCCTAAGTATAGTGATGGAGGACGGGCAGAGCTCCCCCATAACCGGCACTGAGAATAGTGATGGAGGACGGGCAGAGCTACCCCCCCCTGCACTGAGTATAGTGATGGGGGACGGGCAGAGCTCCCCCCCCCTGCACTGAGTATAGTGATGGAGGATGGGCAGAGCTCCCCCATAACCTGCACTGAGTATAGTGATGGAGGATGGGCAGAGCTACCCCCCCCCCCTGCACTGAGTATAGTGATGGAGGACGGGCAGAGCTCCCCCATAACCTGCACTGAGTATAGTGATGGAGGACGGGCAGAGCTCCCCCCCCCTGCACTGAGTATAGTAATGGAGGACGGGCAGAGCTCCCCCCCCCCCCCTGCACTGAGTATAGTGATGGAGGACGGGCAGAGCTCCCCCATAACCTGAACTGAGTATAGTGATGGAGGACGAGCAGAGATCCCCCCCCCTGCACTGAGTATAGTGATGGAGGACGGGCAGAGCTCCCCCATAACCTGCACTGAGAATAGTGATTAGGACGGGCAGAGCTCTCCCATAACCTGAACTGAGAATAGTGATGGAGGACGGGCAAAGCTCCCCCCCCCCTGCACTGAGTATAGTGATGGAGGACGGGCAGAGCTCACCCCCCCCCCCCTGCACTGAGTATAGTGATGGAGGACGGGCAGAGCTCCCCCATAACCTGCACTGAGTATAGTGATGGAGGATGGGCAGAGCTCCCCCCCCCTGCACTGAGTATAGTGATGGAGGACGGGCAGAGCTCCCCCCCCCTGCACTGAGTATAGTGATGGAGGACGGGCAGAGCTCCCCTACACACTGCACTGAGTATAGTGATGGAGGACGGGCAGAGCTCCCCCCCCTGCACTGAGTATAGTGATGGACGGGCAGAGCTCCCCCATAACCTGCACTAAGTATAGTGATGGAGGACGGGCAGAGCTCCCCCATAACCTGCACTGAGTATAGTGATGGAGGATGGGCAGAGCTCCCCTACACACTGCACTGAGAATAGTGATGGAGGACGGGCAGAGCTACCCCCCCCCCTGCACTGAGTATAGTTATGGAGGACGGGCAGAGCTCCCCCCCCCCCTGCACTGAGTATAGTGATGGAGGATGGGCAGGGCTCCCCCCCCCCTGCACTGAGTATAGTGATGGAGGACGGGCAGAGCTCCCCCCCCCCCCCTGCACTGAGTATAGTGATGGAGGACGGGCAGAGCTCCCCCCCCTGCACTGAGTATAGTGATGGAGGACGGGCAGAGCTCCCCCCCCCCTGCACTGAGTATAGTGATGGAGGACGGGCAGAGCTCCCCCCCCCCCCCTGCACTGAGTATAGTGATGGAGGACGGGCAGAGCTCCCCCCCCCCCCTGCACTGAGTATAGTGATGGAGGACGGGCAGAGCTCCCCCCCCCCCCTGCACTGAGTATAGTGATGGAGGACGGGCAGAGCTCCCCCATAACCTGCACTGAGTATAGTGATGGAGGACGGGCAGAGCTCCCCCCCCCCCTGCACTGAGTATAGTGATGGAGGACGGGCAGAGCTTTCCCCCCCCCCCCCCCTGCACTGAGTATAGTGATGGAGGACGGGCAGAGCTTTCCCCCCCCCCCCCCCCTGCACTGAGTATAGTGATGGAGGACGGGCAGAGCTTCCCCCCCCCCCCCCCCCCCCCCTGCACTGAGTATAGTGATGGAGGACGGGCAGAGCTCCCCCATCACCATTGTAACCGGATGGGTTCATTTCAGAAAATTAAAGTGTCTTATTGATGTAATGAGAAGGAATGTATTATTTTAATGTCTTGTGTGTATATATATATATATATATATATATATATATATATATTTATTCGTATGGCTATGTGTGTAGAAGTCATTGTAGTTGTGTGTGTGTATGTATACTGTCACACCTATGTCAACTGTCCAGCCATATACCTTCACAATAGTGTAAACATTGGAGGATACAGTTGTTTGTTGCTATTGTTGTATGGCTGAAAGAACCTTATAGCTGTAATTGTAAAACTGGGTCCCCATTGTGCTTGGTAAATATGTACAAGGCCGGAGAAACATCAGATAACTTCCATTCATGGTCATCAGTGGTCTACATAGACATACAAGCACATCACCCCCACCCAAACTTACTATAAAGGTCAGGGGTATGTAGCTTCTAGTCAGCCTCAGCTGGGACCATGGATGGAAGGTGCCCAGCACCCTGGAGGTCATCGAGGGAAATGGGCGTATATTAGACCATAATATACAAAGGGGCTCCCCATCTCATTGTGGATAAAACAACTATGCATCTGTACCATCTGTAACTACAGCTAAGTATTGTTCTTTGTATTAAATACCTTATTTTTCTATAAATCTGTGTGGTTATAGCCTTCTCCGACTATTATCAAAAGCAACCGGTTACATAATGGTGTCAGAAGTGGGATAATAGTCATAGAATTGCTATAACTGTGTAATAGAAGTATAATGTATGTGTTAGCTGAGATGTGTAGTTGTGGGGTAGATGACAAAGCGAGTCCAGTCCCCTGGTGGGTGTGTAGTTCGCGAACCTGGGCACCCAGCACTCGAGGTGGTGACACCATGACAGCGGACAGACCCCAGTCGGCTGGTGGTGCATCTTGTTATGTCTCTTGAATGGCAGAAGACGGCAGCAGATGTGGGATGGATCTGTCTGCTGGTGCGAATTGAGAGAGACATACAAGAAAAAGAAGTGAAGCAAGTGGGCTTCATGGATGTGGAGATTGTAGGGTGGGAGCAGGCTCCTCACCAGGTTTTGGCCAATGAGCGGTAGCAGTGTGTTGGTTTATAGGTTTGAAGTAACTCATGTTAGGAGTTTGAGAGATGTGAAACCTGTAGTAATGTGTTTGCAAAGAGTATGAGTAGAAGTTGTGTGTTATTGGCAGGTAAGGATGGATGTTATTGTTTTACTGGTATTGGAACGATGAATGTGTAGAAGGTAATGGTGTGATAGTAAGAAGTGTAACTTTCAGCCATAAATGAAGGCTTGTATTTGTTGTGTGTTGTAATGGTTTGTATTGTCATGACATGTAAGAGTTTCTGACGCTGCATGTGTTGTTGCACTGCAGAAAATTTTGTTTGTTTATTTGTATTCTGAAAAGCAGGGCGAGTCTTGAGCAGTCAATAGCCTTTGTTCAGCTTCTGAGACTGATGTCTATATGTTTGATATGGAGTTAGTGGAGTAGAGTCTCACTTTGTAAGTGTGATGTTTTTAAGTCTAAGTTACTAGATATTCATGTTTGAAACTAATGAAGGAAATGGTCATGGATGTGATTTGTTAGTTACTTTAGAAAGGTATAAATGCAAGTGACAGAAGGTGATTTGTATTTTGAATCTCCAGAATATGGGACTTGGTTGGTATTTTGAGTAGTACGCCATTTTTGAAAGCAGGGTACAGGGAGATACTCCTGCTCAGTAATATCTGTGTGTTGGTATTCAGAGAATGTTTATAAAAAGACAAGGTGGACTTCATGGGAAGTTTAGTTTCAAGGCAAGATGACTAGGAATGTATATTTCTGCTGCTGTGGAAAAGTGTTAGTTGTTTGTTTTCTTGTGTGCTATCTCTGTTGAATAAGAATGGTTTGGTACTCTGTGTTTGTCATTTGTAGGGGAGTTTATGGCTATTTTGTGTCTGAGAGCTATAAACGTAATCTCTGTGCAAAGTCTTGTCCTCTCTCCATTGTTTTAGTGTTTGTATTTTCTGTTTGTGGACCAGTCAGATAGAGGATATAATCTGATAGTATATGGTGACGTCATGGGATTATTTAATCTATGATAAAACTAATATGTCTGTGTTTTATTTGCAGTTTCTTGAAGGAGTATTGCTATACAGTATATAGTATGTGTATAACTTGTGATATAATGGATCCATTTAAATTGGTAAATGTAAATTGGAGTATAAAGAGAAAAATCCCTGTGGTGATATTGATGGGCCTTATTCGATTTGAAAAATAACAATGAGTTTTGTTTGTTTCTACAGCTGGAGGAGAGTTTTGCCCTAATGAAAAGTTTTGTTTATTCCACAGTTGTGCAGGATGGAGACCAAGAACTTTAACTGTGTGAAAATGCTATTAATTGTCCATTTATATTTTAGCAGTGTAAAAAGAAGATTTGGCCATGAAAGAGAAATTTTTGATTTGGTTAACCACATTTTTGAGGCAATTATTGATGGTTTCATAATTTTTTTGAAAGGAGCTCCATGTTTTGTTTTATTTTTATCACTTATTTTGTGTGAATTACATGTTATGAATGAATGGGCCCATGTGTGTGTTTTATGTTTGTACATGTCTGTATTGTTATATGTTTTGTCTGTCTTGTGATACCACAAGAAGGTTAGTAGGCTTTTATAGTCCCAAGATTGCAGACGACTGACCTGAAGTATGACAGTACAAAGCCCTGGACTAAGGGGGTGGTGACAAATGACATAGAAAGGTGGGATAAGAAAGGGAGAGTGACAGCTCCTTATGTTTGGAAATACCAGCCCTTTGTCCCTCCTAAAGACCTCATTGTCACTTGAAACCCTGAGAGGGAAATAAGATTGAGAAGTCTGAATTGTCTTCAGATGCCTACTTGGTGCTATATAAGTGGTGTATCTGAATGCTGAATTGAATATATTTCACTGAAATTGGTTTTGGGATAAAAATTAATCAATATTGAAGTAATAAACTGAATGAGTTCAGAACGTTCAAGATTGTTTACAAACAAAACAATAAGGGTGGGTGAATTGTGTTGGGAAAATGCAAATATGTATGGGTAACCATTACTGAGAAAATGCCTGCATTGGATATAGCTATATATGTATGTGTGTATATATATATATCTCCAATACAGGATGATGGGTTTCCTTTACATGGGATGCATATTAAAGGATATGTGTGTATACTCTTGATTTGTTTATTCATCCAATAGACTGAAGTCATATACTATATGTTTAGTTTGTATGCTTGAAATGTAAGAATGTTGTTTGACGATAAACATGTGGGTAATGGGATTAGGTAGATCGCCATTGTTACATGTCCTTGCTATCAACAGAAACACTTTCCTGGGCAGAGATTTGATTTGTTGTTGTTTTTTTTTCCCTAAGAAAGACATTTGGATTTTTATTTTTAAGTTCTCCATTTGATGAAGGAATGAGCGACCACCATGAAAATGCACAGGACTTTATACAGAGTTTACAGAGACTTCGCAAATGACCTTCTGTTCTCATGTGACTGAGTCTAAAGCCACCATGTTTCCTATCTGCTGTGGATTTGTTGATTCATTCCTATTTGGATATTGACCCCTCTTAAAACTCAGCAAGTGCAGAGAGCCTGAAGAGCTGACATCCAGAGATCTACAGTGTCTCCAAGGTGCCAAGATGATGCACGAGTGAAGGAAGACCATGTACCTGGAACAACACTGCTAAAGGGGCTCTACAGTCTGCACCTCCAGCCATACCTGCAACCCCCTGATCCATCACCAGAGATACATAGGGGAGGGGAGGAATGAGACAGACTTCTGAACATGTAAAGAGTGGGGGCAGATGCCTACTGAGGGTCTGTCCTTTGACCAACCACGGAAGTAGTGACGTTACTGGGGCACAATAATCCCCTTGCTTCCCTGCACCAGAGATTCAGGTCTAAGAAGATCAGAAGAAAGAAAATTCCCACCAGAATGGATATTGTATTTTGTATTACTGGACATTTGATTTTTCTTTTTTGGTTTTAAGCCCAGCTGTGACCGCACCAGTTTCTGTTTGTAGCAACCGACCAATGTAAGAGAAAATAGGAAGTGAGCAATCACATGGTTAAATGAGGATGATATCAGAAGAATGTGTAAATGGCGTCACAAATAATGTTTTGTAACTTCCTTACATCACACCAATAAGACAAGGGCTGGAGTGTAACCGGATGGGTTCATTTCAGAAAATAAAAGTGTCTTATTGATGTAATGAGAAGGAATGTATTATTTTAATGTCTTGTGTGTATATATATATATATATATATATATATATATATATATATATATATATATATTCGTATGGCTATGTGTGTAGAAGTCATTGTAGTTGTGTGTGTGTATGTATACTGTCACACCCATGTCAACTGTCCAGCCATATACCTTCACATTAGTGTAAACATTGGAGGATACAGTTGTTTGTTGCTATTGTTGTATGGCTGAAAGAACCTTATAGCTGTAGTGGTAAAACTGGGTCCCCATTGTGCTTGGTAAATATGTACAAGGCCGGAGAAACATCAGATAACTTCCATTCATGGTCATCAGTGGTCTACATAGACATACAAGCACATCACCCCCACCCAAACTTACTATAAAGGTCAGGGGTATGTAGCTTCTAGTCAGCCTCAGCTGGGACCATGGATGGAAGGTGCCCAGCACCCTGGTGGTCATCGAGGGAAATGGGTGTATATTAGACCATAATATACAAAGGGGCTCCCCATCTCATTGTGGATAAAACAACTATGCATCTGTACCATCTGTAACTACAGCTAAGTATTGTTCTTTGTATTAAATACCTTATTTTCCTATAAATCTGTGTGGTTATAGCCTTCTCCGACTATTATCAAAAGCAACCGGTTACACCTGCACTAAGTATAGTGATGGAGGACGGGCAGAGCTCCCCCATAACCAGCACTGAGTATAGTGATGGAGGACGGGCAGAGCTCCCCCCCCCTGCACTGAGTATAGTGATGGAGGATGGGCAGAGCTCCCCCCCCTGCACTGAGTATAGTGATGGAGGACGGGCAGAGCTCCCCCCCCCCGCACTGAGTATAGTGATGGAGGACGGGCAGAGCTCCCCCATACCCTGCACTGAGTATAGTGATGGAGGACGGGCAGAGCTTCCCCCCCCCCCTGCACTGAGTATAATGATGGAGGACGGGCAGAGCTCCCCCATAACCTGCACTGAGTATAGTGATGGAGGAACGGGCAGAGCTCCCCCCCCCCCCCCCCCCGCACTGAGTATAGTGATGGAGGAGGGGCAGAGCTCCCCCCCCCTGCACTGAGAATAGTGATGGAGGACGGGCAGAGCTCCCCCCCCCCCCCCTGCACTGAGTATAGTGATGGAGGAAGGGCAGAGCTCCCCCATAACCAGCACTGAGTATAGTGATGGAGGACGGGCAGAGCTCCCCCATAACCTGCACTGAGTATAGTGATGGAGGACGGGCAGAGCTCCCCCCCCCTACACTGAGTATAGTGATGGACGGGCAGAGCTTCCCCCCCCCCTGCACTGAGTATAATGATGGAGGACGGGCAGAGCTCCCCCATAACCTGCACTAAGTATAGTGATGGAGGACGGGCAGAGCTCCCCCATAACCTGCACTGAGTATAGTGATGGAGGATGGGCAGAGTTCACCCCCCTCCTGCACTGAGTATAGTGATGGAGGACGGGCAGAGCTCCCCCCCCCTGCACTGAGTATAGTGATGGAGGACGGGCAGAGCTCCCCCATAACCTGCACTGAGTATAGTGATGGAGGACGGGCAGAGCTCCCCCCCCCTGCACTGAGAATAGTGATGGAGGACGGGCAGAGCTCCCCTACACACTGCAGAGTATAGTGATGGAGGATGGGCAGGGCTCCCCCCCCCCCTGCACTGAGTATAGTGATGGAGGACGGGCAGAGCTCCCCCCCCTGCACTGAGTATAGTGATGGAGGACGGGCAGAGCTCCCCCCCCCTGCACTGAGTATAGTGATGGAGGACGGGCAGAGCTCCCCCCCCCTGCACTGAGAATAGTGATGGAGGACGGGCAGAGCTCCCCCATAACCTGCACTAAGTATAGTGATGGAGGACGGGCAGAGCTCCCCCCCCCCTGCACTGAGAATAGTGATGGAGGACGGGCAGAGCTCCCCCATAACCTGCACTAAGTATAGTGATGGAGGATGGGCAGAGCTCTCCCCCCCCTGCACTGAGAATAGTGATGGAGGACGGGCAGAGCTCCCCCATAACCTGCACTAAGTATAGTGATGGAGGATGGGCAGAGCTCTCCCCCCCCTGCACTGAGAATAGTGATGGAGGACGGGCAGAGCTCCCCCCCCCCCCTGCACTGAGTATAGTGATGGACGGGCAGAGCTCCCCCCCCCCCTGCACTGAGTATAGTGATGGAGGACGGGCGGAGCTACCCCCCCCTGCACTGAGTATAGTGATGGAGGACGGGCAGAGCTCCCCCCCCCTCCCTGCACTGAGTATAGTGATGGAGGACGGGCAGAGCTCCCCCATAACCTGCACTGAGTATAGTGATGGACGGGCAGAGCTACCCCCCCCTGCACTGAGTATAGTGATGGAGGACGGGCAGAGCTCCCCCCCCCCTGCACTGAGTATAGTGATGGAGGACGGGCAGAGCTCCCCCATAACCTGCACTGAGTATAGTGATGGACGGGCAGAGCTCCCCCCCCCCTGCACTGAGTATAATGATGGAGGACGGGCAGAGCTCCCCCCCCCTGCACTGAGTATAGTGATGGAGGACGGGCAGAGCTCCCCCATAACCTGCACTGAGTATAGTGATGGAGGACGGGCAGAGCTCCCCCATAACCTGCACTGAGTATAGTGATGGAGGACGGGCAGAGCTCCCCCCCCCCCCTGCACTGAGTATAGTGATGGAGAACGGGCAGAGCTCCCCCCCCCCCTGCACTGAGTATAGTGATGGAGGACGGGCAGAGCTCCCCCCCCTGCACTGAGTATAGTGATGGAGGACGGGCAGAGCTCCCCCCCTCCCTGCACTGAGTATAGTGATGGAGGACGGGCAGAGCTCCCCCATAACCTGCACTGAGTATAGTGATGGAGGACGGGCAGAGCTCCCCCATAACCTGCACTGAGTATAGTGATGGAGGACGGGCAGAGCTCCCCCCCCCCCTGCACTGAGTATAGTGATGGAGAACGGGCAGAGCTCCCCCCCCCCCTGCACTGAGTATAGTGATGGAGGACGGGCAGAGCTACCCCCCCCCTGCACTGAGTATAGTGATGGAGGACGGGCAGAGCTCCCCTACACACTGCACTGAGAATAGTGATGGAGGACGGGCAGAGCTCCCCTACACACTGCACTGAGAATAGTGATGGAGGACGGGCAGAGCTCCCCCCCCTCCCCCCTGCACTGAGTATAGTGATGGAGGACGGGCAGAGCTCCCCCCCCCCCCCTGCACTGAGAATAGTGATGGAGGACGGGCAGAGCTCCCCCATAACCTGCACTGAGTATAATGATGGAGGACGGGCAGAGCTCCCCTACACACTGCACTGACCGATGCCGGACGGTAAGCTGCTGAGCTGGTTCTGGGACAGCAGGAGGTCGGTCAGGGATATGAGGCCGCTGATCTCCGCAGGAAGCTGCTCCAGCTTATTTTCCGACACATCTAGACAAACCAGACGCCGGAGGTTCCCCAACTCCTACAAAAAGGCCAACATGGTGTGAGAGCAAGCAGGAGCCGACACTCCGAGACGTCCCCTGCCCATCACCCATCAACACACACACACCGACCACCCCCTCACACACAGAGACCACCCAGCACCACCACCCATCCACACACAGAGACCACCCAGCACCACCACCCATCCACACACACACAGACCACCCACCACCCCATCATACACAGAGACCACCCATCACCCCTCCACACACACAGACAGACCACCCATCACCCGCCCCCCCACCACACACACAGACCTTCCCACCTCCAAAGAAAGCACACATCACCACCACAACTCCACCCATCCCACCAAGACCACTGACCGGAGGTAATGCAGACAGCTGGTTCCGGTCCAACCACAATTCCCGCAGGTTGGGCAGCGCCCCCAGTGTATCTGGCTACAGAGAGAGAAGAGGGGGGGGGGGGTCAGTCAGGCTCAGAGAGGAGGGGTGGCAGTCGGCTCAGAGAGGAGGGGTGGCAGTCAGGCTCAGAGAGGAGGGGTGGCAGTCAGGCTCAGAGAGGAGGGGTGGCAGTCAGGCTCAGAGAGGAGGGGTGGCAGTCGGGCTCAGAGAGGAGGGGTGGCAGTCGGGCTCAGAGAGGAGGGGTGGCAGTCGGGCTCAGAGAGGAGGGGTGGCAGTCGGGCTCAGAGAGGAGGGGTGGCAGTCGGGCTCAGAGAGGAGGGGTGGCAGTCGGGCTCAGAGAGGAGGGGTGGCAGTCGGGCTCAGAGAGGAGGGGTGGCAGTCGGGCTCAGAGAGGAGGGGTGGCAGTCGGGCTCAGAGAGGAGGGGTGGCAGTCAGGCTCAGAGAGGAGGGGTGGCAGTCGGGCTCAGAGAGGAGGGGTGGCAGTCAGGCTCAGAGAGGAGGGGTGGCAGTCGGGCTCAGAGAGGAGGGGTGGCAGTCGGGCTCAGAGAGGAGGGGTGGCAGTCGGGCTCAGAGAGGAGGGGTGGCAGTCAGGCTCAGGAGGAAAGGGATCAGTCAGGTTCAGAGTGGTGCTTCTGCCATGGCCCAGAGGTGAGACGCTCTGCTTACCAAAACCTGCAGATCATTGCTCCCCAGGTCCAAATGTTCCAATTTAACCAGGAATGACAGAGATCTGGATGAAAAAGACCAAGAGAGTGAGCGAGACCCTGATGGGACACCTTTGTGTGTGTAAGGGGGGGGGGGGGGTCAAAAAGGGTGCTGATAGGACCCATGTTGGGGGGGGGCTCATGGGCCTATACTCACGTAGGAACGGATTTCAAGAGGTTTTCTCGCAGCTCTAACGTCACCAGATTCGCCAAACTAGAGCAAAACACACAGATGTAAGATCCAAAGTACATGGACATCAGCACGGCAACAGAAAGTCACCCCCTAGAGGACCCCCCCCCGTGTGACGTGATCACATGACACAGGTGCAGTCCCTGTTATGACACCCACCCCTCCTGGTCACATGACACAGCTGCAGTCCCTGGCATGCCCCACCCCTACAGGTCACATGACACAGCTGCAGTCCCTGGCATGCCCCACCCCTACAGGTCACATGACACAGCCGCAGTCCTTGGCACAGAGCCGGGAGCAGGGACACTTACTTGCCGATATCACTGGGCAGAGACTGCAGGGAGACATCATTCAGTGCCAGGTGCGCCAGGCTGCGGAGCTGGGTGAATCCATCAGGCAGCCTGCAGGAAGAGGAGGGGAGAACTGTAATTACATCTACGGACCCCTGAGAGTGCCCCCCCCACCGCCTCCATGTAAAGGGGCCTCCTAAGAAAGATTCCTCCATAAGGAGGGGTCATAGAGGTCAGCATCCCCCCATAACATCGCCAAGTAGGGTCCTAGAGGTCAACAACCCCCCCGTAACACGGCCAGGCGGGTCCTAGAGGTCAGGAACCCCCATAAGACAGCTAAGCGGGGTCCTAGAGGTCAGGAACCCCCATAACACGGCCAAGCAGGGTCCTAGAGCTCCGATCCCCCATAACATAGACAGGGGGGCTCAATACCTGGACAGGGGGTTCCCGCTGAAGTCAGCGATCTCTAATGATTTGCAGAACTTGATACTTTCTGGAATTTCAGGAATGTCTGGGGAAAAAAAGAGAAAAAGTAACAAAAAGAAGAGGGGGGGGGGGTAGAAGACACTACACCCCCCTGCCCCCCCCCCCCCAAGCACAGCTCCCTCACCACATGACCGCCAGCGCACAGCTCCCTCACCACATGACCGCCAGCGCACAGCTCCCTCACCACATGACCGCCAGTGCACAGCTCCCTCACCACATCACCGCCAGCATCATCACCACATCACCGCCAGCGCACAGCTCCCTCACCACATCACCGCCAGCATCATCACCACATCACCGCCAGTGCACAGCTCCCTCACCACATCACCGCCAGTGCACAGCTCCCTCACCACATCACCGCCAGCATCATCACCACATCACCGCCAGTGCACAGCTCCCTCACCACATCACCGCCAGCATCATCACCACATCACCGCCAGCATCATCACCACATCACCGCCAGTGCACAGCTCCCTCACCACATCACCGCCAGCATCATCACCACATCACCGCCAGTGCACAGCTCCCTCACCACATCACCGCCAGCATCATCACCACATCACCGCCAGTGCACAGCTCCCTCACCACATCACCGCCAGCATCATCACCACATCACCGCCAGTGCACAGCTCCCTCACCACATCACCGCCAGCATCATCACCACATCACCGCCAGTGCACAGCTCCCTCACCACATCACCGCCAGCATCATCACATCACCGCCAGTGCACAGCTCCCTCACCACATCACCGCCAGCGCACAGCTCCCTCACCACATCACCGCCAGTGCACAGCTCCCTCACCACATCACCGCCAGCGCACAGCATCATCACCACATCACCGCCACCGCACAGCTCCCTCACCAGATCACCGCCAGCGCACAGCTCCCTCACCACATCACCGCCAGCGCACAGCATCATCACATCACCGCCAGCGCACAGCATCATCACCACATCACCGCCAGCGCACAGCTCCCTCACCACATCACCGCCAGTGCACAGCTCCCTCACCACATCACCGCCAGCGCACAGCTCCATCCCTCAGCGCCAGTGCACAGCTCCATCCCTCAGCGCCAGTGCACTGCTCCATCCCTCAGCGCCAGTGCACTGCTCCATCCCTCAGCGCCAGTGCACTGCTCCATCCCTCAGCGCCAGTGCACTGCTCCATCCCTCAGCGCTTACCGTTGCGGGAGATGTCCAGCTCCACCAGCTGCATGAAGTTGGCGACTTCTGGGGGGAGCCGCTGGATCTCATTGTCGCTCAGTCCCAACTTCCTCAGATTCAGTAACCGGAAGAACGGCTGGAGAGAGAGAGAGAGAGTGTGAGAGAGAGCGTGAGAGAGCGAGAGAGAGAGCGTGAGAGAGCGAGAGAGAGAGCGTGAGAGAGCAAGAGAGAGAGCGTGAGAGAGCAAGAGAGAGCGTGAGAGCAAGAGAGAGAGCGTGAGAGAGCAAGAGAGAGAGCGTGAGAGAGCAAGAGAGAGAGCGAGAGAGAGAGCGAGAGAGAGAGCGTGAGAGAGCGAGAGAGAAAGCGTGAGAGAGCGAGAGAGAAAGAGTGTGAGAGCGAGAGAGAAAGGGTGTGAGAGCGAGAGAGAAAGAGTGTGAGAGCGAGAGAGAAAGAGTGTGAGAGCGAGAGAGAAAGAGTGTGAGAGCGAGAGAGAAAGAGTGTGAGAGCGAGAGAGAAAGAGTGTGAGAGCGAGAGTGAGAGAGAGAGCGAGCGAGCGAGAGCGAGAGAGAGAGCGAGCGAGCGAGAGAGCGAGAGAGAGCGAGAGAGCGAGAGAGAGCGAGAGAAAGAGTGAGAGTGAGTGAGAGAGTGTGAGTGAGTGAGAGAGTGTGAGAGAGAGTGAGAGTGGACATTGAGGACTACAACACCCACAATCTCCTATTACACACAGTGTATCATCACTCCCATCCTCCCTGACCCCAGGAGCTGACACTCTAATCTCCTATCACACACAGTGTATCATCACTCCCATCCTCCCTGACCCCAGGAGCTGACACTCTAATCTCCTATCACACACAGTGTATCATCACTCCCATCCTCCCTGACCCCAGGAGCTGACACTCTAATCTCCTATCACACACAGTGTATCATCACTCCCATCCTCCCTGACCCCAGGAGCTGACACTCTAATCTCCTATCATAGAGACCGCCCCCCCCAAATAGGAGTGAATGGCACATCCCCTCCCTGGCAGTGACACAATGAAGCCGAGAACAGCTGTGTCAGGCGGATTAACCCCCTGTAGAACAATAGTGATGGGACCTGCTGCAACACATCACACGTACTGGTCTGCTACAATATATCAGTCTGGAGCTCACAGAGCATTGTCTACACTGGATATAGCTGAGAGCGGGACTATGTACAATGTATCAGTCTGGAGCTCACAGAGCATTGTCTACACTGGATACAGCTGAGAGCAGGACTTTGTACAATGTATCAGTCTGGAGCTCACAGAGCATTGTCTACACTGGATAAAGCGGAGAGCCGGAATAGTTATGTACAATGTATCAGTCTGGAGCTCACAGAGCATTGTCTACACTGGATACAGCTGAGCAGGACTAGTTATGTACAATGTATCAGTCTGGAGCTCACAGAGCATTGTCTATACTGGATACAGCTGAGAGCAGGACTAGCTATGTACAATGTATCAGTCTGGAGCTCACAGAGCATTGTCTACACTGGATACAGCTGAGAGCAGGACTAGCTATGTACAATGTATCAGTCTGGAACTCACAGAGCATTGTCTACACTGGATACAATTGTCTCACTTCTCAGCAGAACAACAGGAAATCTCTACTTCCCAAACCAGCAGGAAGGAAGAAGCAGGAAGCCCTGAGCCCAAGATGATGATGAGAGTAAAGAACATGAGTGTAGGGCATGGGGCGGCAGTGTCTGATAGAGTTCAGGGAAGAAAAAGAGTGCTGCACCTCACACCTATGGCTGATACTAGTGCCTCTCGGCTGCATAAAAAACATCAGAATTCTGTATGTGAATTGATCAAGCCACACTGCCCCATGTACCGCGTGCAGGTATCTGATACACATGGGTCCCTACACTAAGTCCACACTGTACTAGTCAGCGACCACCACCCCCGCAGGCACGCACAGCCAGGGAACGGGGGCCATGGGACGGCCCTGCGACCCCCATGCCACAGGATCAGACCCAAAAACACCACACCAGAACCCGGCCAGCACCGCCGGCAGAGAATGTCGCCCCCAAACAGCACAAGTCTGGATAAGGTATTGCGCTCACCACCATTGCACTCGCCCCTCTGATAACTACAGTCAGTCACCCTGCAGGGGTCAGGTGGAGCAGGTCACATGGGGATCACATGACCGCTCCCAGCCAGTCAGCAGCCTGAGATTCCAAAATATCCATTGTTACCCATGGCAACCAATCGCAGCTCCCATGGCAACCAATCACGGATCCCAATCGCAGCTCAGATATATACATGGTCCCTAGTAAAATAAAGCTGCAGTGTGATTGGATGCTATGGTAGCTGTGATAAATCTGTCCCTAGTAATCACCACATGAACTGATCACGTGATATACCATGTGACTCCACACAACCAGGAAGTACTTTCTTGGCCGCTGCAGAGCATGTGGCTCCGCCATAACAAATATATCATCTTTACAGGGGCCCCGGGAGCTGCCGCTCTGTCCTGTGAGTCCTATTGGCCAACCAGGGGTGAGAGATCAGTGGGTCCGGCAAAGGGGAACACAGCTCGTCCACCACATTCATTGATTTAGTGGCATCTCCCAAGACTCAGCTCTATGTCACCGGAATAAAATAGTCCTGAAGCCAAAACTCCTCACAGCTGAGGGTCTGCTACACCTGCACCAGTCTAGGCAACTAGTGATAGCAGACTGACACACTGTAACAGCCCCTCAGCACATAGAGGAGAGGACTGTCTGCACTGACACACTGTAACATCCCCTCAGCACATAGAGGAGAGGACTGTCTGCACTGATACACTGTAACATCCCCTCAGCACATAGAGGACTGTCTGCACTGATACACTGTAACATCCCCTCAGCACATAGAGGACTGTCTGCACTGATACACTGTAACAGCCCCTCAGCACATAGAGGACTGTCTGCACTGACACACTGTAACATCCCCTCAGCACATAGAGGAGAGGACTGTCTGCACTGATACACTGTAACAGCCCCTCAGCACATAGAGGACTGTCTGCACTGATACACTGTAACATCCCCTCAGCACATAGAGGACTGTCTGCACTGATACACTGTAACATCCCCTCAGCACATAGAGGAGAGGACTGTCTGCACTGACACACTGTAACATCCCCTCAGCACATAGAGGACTGTCTGCACTGACACACTGTAACATCCCCTCAGCACATAGAGGAGAGGACTGTCTGCACTGATACACTGTAACATCCCCTCAGCACATAGAGGAGAGGACTGTCTGCACTGATACACTGTAACAGCCCCTCAGCACATAGAGGAGAGGACTGTCTGCACTGATACACTGTAACAGCCCCTCAGCACATAGAGGAGAGGACTGTCTGCACTGATACACTGTAACATCCCCTCAGCACATAGAGGACTGTCTGCACTGATACACTGTAACATCCCCTCAGCACATAGAGGAGAGGACTGTCTGCACTGATACACTGTAACATCCCCTCAGCACATAGAGGAGAGGACTGTCTGCACTGATACACTGTAACATCCCCTCAGCACATAGAGGAGAGGACTGTCTGCACTGATACACTGTAACATCCCCTCAGCACATAGAGGACTGTCTGCACTGATACACTGTAACAGCCCCTCAGCACATAGAGGAGAGGACTGTCTGCACTGATACACTGTAACATCCCCTCAGCACATAGAGGACTGTCTGCACTGATACACTGTAACATCCCCTCAGCACATAGAGGACTGTCTGCACTGATACACTGTAACATCCCCTCAGCACATAGAGGACTGTCTGCACTGATACACTGTAACACCCCCTCAGCACATAGAGGACTGTCTGCACTGATACACTGTAACATCCCCTCAGCACATAGAGGACTGTCTGCACTGATACACTGTAACATCCCCTCAGCACATAGAGGAGAGGACTGTCCTGCACTGATACACTGTAACATCCCCTCAGCACATAGAGGACTGTCTGCACTGATACACTGTAACATCCCCTCAGCACATAGAGGAGAGGACTGTCTGCACTGATACACTGTAACATCCCCTCAGCACATAGAGGACTGTCTGCACTGATACACTGTAACATCCCCTCAGCACATAGAGGACTGTCTGCACTGATACACTGTAACATCCCCTCAGCACATAGAGGAGAGGACTGTCTGCACTGATACACTGTAACATCCCCTCAGCACATAGAGGACTGTCTGCACTGATACACTGTAACATCCCCTCAGCACATGACATGTGATAAAGTAGAGGCTCCGCCCCTCGGTCAGCTGACACTGCTCACTGTTAACCCTCTGCTGCCCGTTGCTGTGTGCTGGTAATAGGAAGAGCCCGGCACTCACCCAGTCAGTTATGCTTCTTTTATTGTGATGCAGCAAACGTGGGGTATAAGGACGCGTTTCGGCCCAGCATGGTCTTCATCAGTGTTAGGTGTACCCTACGTTTGCTGCACCACAATAAAAGAAGCATAACTGAGTGGGTGAGTGCCGGGCACATTCCTTACCGCGAGCACCACCACCACAGAAGTGCCGTCTTCTACACATCCCTACATTGCTGTCACCCTCCATCCGGCTGTAGCAGAATACAGGGGGCAGCCAGGCATGAACCGCACCATTGTGAGTGCAGAGCGCCCCCGCCCAGTGACAGGGGGGACACAGCAGCTATTGTCCTCTGTTACCAGCCGGGGGCTCCATCACCCAAATATCTCCTCCCATCAGACCATTATAACCATATAAACTTGCTTGGGGAGGAACATTCGATAACATTCGACGGCTGCACGCTGCACGCTTATTATAGTACAGCAGTGATATAAGAGGAGAGGCTGATATCATCTTATTACAGTACAGCAGTGATATAAGAGGAGAGGCTGATATCATCTTATTACAGTACAGCAGTGATATAAGAGGAGAGGCTGATATCTTATTACAGCACAGCAGTGATATAAGAGGAGAGGCTGATATCTTATTACAGTACAGCAGTGATATAAGAGGAGAGGCTGATATCTTATTACAGTACAGCAGTGATATAAGAGGAGAGGCTGATATCTTATTACAGTACAGCAGTGATATAAGAGGAGAGGCTGATATCGTATTACAGTACAGCAGTGATATAAGAGGAGAGGCTGATATTTATTACAGTACAGCAGTGATATACGAGGAGAGGCTGATATCTTATTACAGTACAGCAGTGATATAAGAGGAGAGGCTGATATCTTATTACAGTACAGCAGTGATATGAGAGGAGAGGCTGATATCTTATTACAGTACAGCAGTGATATAAGAGGAGAGGCTGATATCATCTTATTACAGTACAGCAGTGATATAAGAGGAGAGGCTGATATCTTATTACAGCACAGCAGTGATATAAGAGGAGAGGCTGATATCTTATTACAGCACAGCAGTGATATAAGAGGAGAGGCTGATATCTTATTACAGTACAGCAGTGATATAAGAGGAGATGCTGATATCTTATTACAGTACAGCAGTGATATAAGAGGAGAGGCTGATATCTTATTACAGTACAGCAGTGATATAATAGGCGATGCTGATATCTTATTACAGTACAGCAGTGATATAAGAGGAGAGGCTGATATCTTATTACAGTACAGCAGTGATATAAGAGGAGAGGCTGATATCTTATTACAGTACAGCAGTGATATAAGAGGAGAGGCTGATATCTTATTACAGTACAGCAGTGATATAAGAGGAGAGGCTGATATCTTATTACAGTACAGCAGTGATATAAGAGGAGAGGCTGATATCATCTTATTACAGTACAGCAGTGATATAAGAGGAGAGGCTGATATCATCTTATTACAGTACAGCAGTGATATAAGAGGAGAGGCTGATATCTTATTACAGTACAGCAGTGATATAAGAGGAGAGGCTGATATATTATTACAGTACAGCAGTGATATAAGAGGAGAGGCTGATATCACCTTATTACAGTACAGCAGTGATATAAGAGGAGGGGCTGATATCTTCTTATTACAGTACAGCAGTGATATAAGAGGAGGGGCTGATATCTTATTACAGTACAGCAGTGATATAAGAGGAGAGGCTGATATCATATTACAGTACAGCAGTAATATAATAGGAGAGGCTGATATCTTATTACAGTACAGCAGTGATATAAGAGGAGAGGCTGATATCTTATTACAGTACAGCAGTGATATAAGAGGAGAGGCTGATATCTTATTACAGTACAGCAGTGATATAAGAGGAGAGGCTGATATCATCTTATTACAGTACAGCAGTGATATAAGAGGAGAGGCTGATATCAT
This sequence comes from Dendropsophus ebraccatus, assembly GCA_027789725.1. Classification (NCBI taxonomy): domain Eukaryota; kingdom Metazoa; phylum Chordata; class Amphibia; order Anura; family Hylidae; genus Dendropsophus; species Dendropsophus ebraccatus. The sequence goes on along the minus strand of JAQFWZ010000067.1, from coordinate 522,041 downwards.
CTTATTATAGTACAGCAGTAATATAAGAGGAGAGGCTGATATCATCTTATTACAGTAGAGCAGTGATATAAGAGGAGGGGCTGATATCTTATTACAGTACAGCAGTGATATAAGAGGAGAGGCAGATATCTTATTACAGTAGAGCAGTGATATAAGAGGAGAGGCTGATATCATCTTATTACAGTACAGCAGTGATATAAGAGGAGAGGCTGATATCACCTTATTACAGTACAGCAGTGATATAGGAGGAGAGGCTGAAATCTTATTACAGTACAGCAGTGATATAAGAGGAGAGGCTGATATCACCTTATTACAGTACAGCAGTGATATAAGAGGAGAGGCTGATATCTTATTACAGTACAGCAGTGATATAAGAGGAGAGGCTGATATCTTATTACAGTACAGCAGTGATATAAGAGGAGAGGCTGATATCTTATTACAGTACAGCAGTGATATAAGAGGAGAGGCTGATATCTTATTACAGTAGAGCAGTGATATAAGAGGAGAGGCTGATACCTTATTACAGTACAGCAGTGATATAAGAGGAGAGGCTGATATCATCTTATTACAGTACAGCAGTGATATAAGAGGAGAGGCTGATATCATCTTATTACAGTACAGCAGTGATATAAGAGGAGAGGCTGATATCATCTTATTACAGTACAGCAGTGATATAAGAGGAGAGGCTGATATCATCTTATTATAGTACAGCAGTGATATAAGAGGAGAGGCTGATATCATCTTATTACAGTACAGCAGTGATATAAGAGGAGAGGCTGATATCATCTTATTATAGTACAGCAGTGATATAAGAGGAGAGGCTGATATCTTATTACAGTACAGCAGTGATATAAGAGGAGAGGCTGATATCACCTTATTACAGTACAGCAGTGATATAAGAGGAGAGGCTGATATCATCTTATTATAGTACAGCAGTGATATAAGAGGAGAGGCTGATATCTTATTACAGTACAGCAGTGATATAAGAGGAGAGGCTGATATCTTATTACAGTACAGCAGTGATATAAGAGGAGAGGCTGATATCTTATTACAGTACAGCAGTGATATAAGAGGAGCAGTTATGTCGCTGTCAGTGATGCATTGCTAAATGCAGCACACAGGGGGCGCCTCTATTATACACCGCACATACAGGTGGAGCAGCCTAGAGCTGGAGGAGGCAGGAGGTGAATTCCAGGAACGCGGCTCATCCTCCTCTTCCTCATTCCACATCCCGGACATTTCCTTCCCTTTTCTCACAGAAACACCCGACCGGCCAGACCTACAGTCACCTCCCCCCCCCCCCCCCCCAGCCTGACATGGCTGATACCAGAAAGTAATAGATTGTATATACCTGTCCTACAGTCACCCCCCCCCCCCAGCCTGACATGGCTGATACCAGAGAGTAATGGATTGTATATACCTGTCCTACAGTCACCTCCCCCCCAGCCTGACATGGCTGATACCAGAGAGTAATGGATTGTATATACCTGTCCTACAGTCACCTCCCCCCCAGCCTGACATGGCTGATACCAGAAAGTAATAGATTGTATATACCTGTCCTACAGTCACCTCCCCCCCCAGCCTGACATGGCTGATACCGGAGAGTAATAGATTGTATATACCTGTCCTACACCCCCCCCCCCAGCCTGACATGGCTGATACCAGAGAGTAATAGATTGTATATACCTGTCCTACAGTCACCTCTCCCCCCCCAGCCTGACATGGCTGATACCAGAGAGTAATAGATTGTATACACCTGTCCTACAGTCACCTCCCCCCCCGCCCAGCCTGACATGGCTGATACCAGAGAGTAATAGATTGTATATACCTGTCCTACAGTCACACCCCCAGCCTGACATGGCTGATACCAGAGAGTAATAGACTGTATATATACCTGTCCTACAGTCGCCCCCCCAGCCTGACATGGCTGATACCAGAGAGTAATAGATTGTATATACCTGTCCTACACCCCCCCCCAGCCTGACATGGCTGATACCAGAGAGTAATAGATTGTATATACCTGTCCTACACTCCCCCCCCCCCCCAGCCTGACATGGCTGATACCAGAGAGTAATAGATTGTATATACCTGTCCTACACCTCCCCCCCCAGCCTGACATGGCTGATACCAGAGAGTAATAGATTGTATATACCTGTCCTACAGTCACCTCCCCCCCCCCCAGCCTGACATGGCTGATACCAGAGAGTAATAGATTGTATATACCTGTCCTACAGTCACCCCCCCCCCCAGCCTGACATGGCTGATACCAGAGAGTAATAGATTGTATATACCTGTCCTACAGTCACCTCCTCCCCCCCCCCCCCCCAGCCTGACATGGCTGATACCAGAGAGTAATAGATTGTATATACCTGTCCTACAGTCACCTCCCCCCCCCCAGCCTGACATGGCTGATACCAGAGAGTAATAGATTGTATATACCTGTCCTACACCTCCCCCCCCCCCAGCCTGACATGGCTGATACCAGAGAGTAATAGATTGTATATACCTGTCCTACAGTCACCCCCCCCCCAGCCTGACATGGCTGATACCACAGAGTAATAGATTGTATATACCTGTCCTACAGTCACCTCCCCCCAGCCTGACGTGGCTGATACCAGAGAGTAATAGATTGTATATACCTGTCCTACAGTCACCTCCCCCCAGCCTGACGTGGCTGATACCAGAGAGTAATAGATTGTATATACCTGTCCTACAGTCACCTCCCCCCCCAGCCTGACATGGCTGATACCAGAGAGTAATAGATTGTATATACCTGTCCTACACCCCCCCCCAGCCTGACATGGCTGATACCAGAGAGTAATAGATTGTATATACCTGTCCTACAGTCACCCCCCCCCCCCCAGCCTGACATGGCTGATACCAGAGAGTAATAGATTGTATATACCTGTCCTACACTCCCCCCCCCCCAGCCTGACATGGCTGATACCAGAGAGTAATAGATTGTATATAGGACGCACACAGGGTTAATGTTGTAGCTCGGAGAACAATGGATCCTGTGAGACACTACAACCGCCGTGTCACCCATCACACCCAGATACCGGGCGGCGATAATCACGCCCCCTTCCGTGCCTAGACCCGCCCCACACAGGGCACCCATTTGTTGTTGTAGTGGTAGAAGCCGCCATCACCCTCCACAGACCCAGCCGGATGGGCAGGAGGTGCCACACACGGGAGGGGAGGCCGCTCGCCCATCAACACCCTGAAAGTAAACACAACACCCGAACCCACACAGTGGAAGACCTCACCACAGGTGATGCTGGAAGGGGCAGGACTGACCCTCTCGGGGGGCACAGGGGGGGGGGCAGGGTTATGTTGGCGCTGGGCAGGACTGACCCTCTCGGGGGGCACAGGGGGGGGGGGGGGGGCAGGGATATGTTGGCGCTGGGCAGGACTGACCCTCTCGGGGGGCACAGGGGGGGGGGGGGGGGCAGGGATATGTTGGCGCTGGGCAGGACTGACCCTCTCGGGGGGGCACAGGGGGGGGGGGGGCAGGGATATGTTGGCGCTGGGCAGGACAGACCCTCTCGGGGGGCACAGGGGGGGGGGGCAGGTTTATGTTGGCGCTGGGCAGGACAGACCCTCTCGGGGGGCACAGGGGGGGGGGCAGGGTTATGTTGGCGCTGGGCAGGACAGACCCTCTCGGGGGGGCACAGGGGGGGGGCAGTGTTATGTTGGCGCTGGGCAGGACAGACCCTCTCGGGGGGCACAGGGGGGGGGGGCAGGGTTATGTTGGCGCTGGGCAGGACAGACCCTCTCGGGGGGCACAGGGGGGGGGGCAGTGTTATGTTGGCGCTGGGCAGGACAGACCCTCTCGGGGGCACAGGGGGGGGCAGGTTTATGTTGGCGCTGGGCAGGACAGACCCTCTCGGGGGGGCACAGGGGGGGGCAGGGTTATGTTGGCGCTGGGCAGGACAGACCCTCTCGGGGGCACAGGGGGGGGGGGGGGGGGCAGTGTTATGTGTTGGCGCTGGGGGCAGGACAGACCCTCTCGGGGGCACAGGGGGGGGGCAGTGTTATGTTGGCGCTGGGGCAGGACAGACCCTCTCGGGGGGCACAGGGGGGGGGCAGTGTTATGTTGGCGCTGGGCAGGACAGACCCTCTCGGGGGCACAGGGGGGGGGGCAGGGTTATGTTGGCGCTGGGCAGGACAGACCCTCTCGGGGGGCACAGGGGGGGCAGGGTTATGTTGGCGCTGGGCAGGACAGACCCTCTCGAGGGGCACAGGGGGGGGGGCAGTGTTATGTTGGCGCTGGGCAGGACAGACCCTCTCGGGGGGCACAGGGGGGGGGGGGCAGTGTTATGTTGGCGCTGGGCAGGACAGACCCTCTCGGGGGGCACAGGGGGGGGGCAGGGTTATGTTGGCGCTGGGCAGGACAGACCCTCTCGGGGGGCACAGGGGGGGGGCAGGGTTATGTTGGCGCTGGGCAGGACGGACTCAGGGGGCAGCAATGATAATGTTCTCATAAAACTCTTTTATATGGAGGAGGGCACCCTCTCAGTGGCAGCGGTGGTAGTGGCGGCCGGGCCTGTCAGACCAGTGACAGCATCTCCTCAGCGCATTAATCATTGCAATTACCAGGGCAGTGCCAGCCGCAGCGCCAGGAGAACCGGCACAAAGCAACAAACCAGCAGCAGTCACCATCACCTATACAGGTGTAACCCCCCCCCCCACCACCAGACAGCCTCCTGCCACTGCCCGGGAAACCCTCACACCACGGGGTGCTCCCCCCCCCCTCCCCCAAGCCCCTCTCCCGGTCCTCCTCCTCCCCTCTCCCGGTCTCCCCCCCCCCCTCCTCCTCCTCCTCCCCTCTACCGGTCTCCCCCCCCCCTCCTCCTCCTCCTCCCCTCTCCCGGTCTCCCCCCCCCTCCTCCTCCCCTCCCCCGGTCTCCCCCCCCCTCCTCCTCCTCCTCCTCCCCTCCCCCCCTCTCCCCCCCCCCTCCTCCTCCTCCCCTCCCCCCCCTCCTCCTCCTCCTCCTCCCCTCCCCCGGTCTCCCCCCCCCCCCCCTCCTCCTCCTCCTCCTCCCCTCTCCGTCCCCCCCCCCCTCCTCCTCCTCCTCCTCCCCTCTCCCGGTCCCCCCCCCCCCCCCTCCTCCTCCTCCTCCTCCCCTCTCCCGGTCCCCCCCCCCCCCTCCTCCTCCTCCTCCTCCTCCTCCTCCCCTCTCCCGGTCCCCCCCCCCCCCCCCCCCCCCTCCTCCTCCTCCTCCTCCTCCTCCTCCTCCTCCTCCTCCCCCTCCTCCCCCCCCCCCCCCCCTCCTCCTCCTCCTCCTCCTCCTCCCCTCTCCCGGTCCCCCCCCCCCCTCCTCCTCCTCCTCCTCCCCTCTCCCGGTCCCCCCCCCCCCTCCTCCTCCTCCTCCTCCCCTCTCCCGGTCCCCCCCCCCCCCTCCTCCTCCTCCTCCTCCTCCTCCTCCCCTCTCCCGGTCCCCCCCCCCCCTCCTCCTCCTCCTCCTCCTCCTCCTCCCCTCTCCCGGTCCCCCCCCCCCCCCTCCTCCCTCTCCCGGTCCCCCCCCCCCCTCCTCCTCCTCCTCCTCCTCCTCCTCCTCCCCTCTCCCGGTCCTCCCGGTCCCCCCCCCCTCCTCCCCCCCCCCCCCCCCCCCCCCCCCCGGGTCCCCCCCCTCCTCCTCCCCCCTCCCGGTCCCCCCCCCTCCTCCTCCTCCTCCTCCTCCTCCTCCTCCCCTCCCCCCGGTCCCCACCCCCTCCTCCTCCTCCTCCCCTCCCCCCGTTCCCCCCCCCCTCCTCCTCCTCCTCCTCCCCTCTCCCGGTCCCCCCCCCCCCTCCTCCTCCTCCTCCTCCTCCTCCTCCCCTCTCCCGGTCCCCCCCCCCCCACCCCCCTCCTCCTCCTCCTCCTCCTCCTCCTCCTCCTCCTCCTCCCCTCTCCCGGTCCCCCCCCCCCCCCCCCTCCTCCTCCTCCTCCTCCTCCCTCTCCCGGTCCCCCCCCCCCCGCCTCCTCCTCCTCCTCCCCTCTCCCGGTCCCCCCCCCCCTCCTCCTCCTCCTCCTCCCCTCTCCCGGTCCCCCCCCCCCCTCCTCCTCCTCCTCCTCCTCCTCCTCCCCTCTCCCGGTCCCCCCCCCCCTCCTCCTCCTCCTCCTCCTCCTCCTCCCCTCTCCCGGTCCCCCCCCCCCCCTCCTCCCCTCGTCCCGGTCCCCCCCCCCCCCCTCCTCCTCCTCCTCCTCCTCCTCCTCCTCCCCTCTCCCGGTCCCTCCCGGTCCCCCCCCCCTCCTCCTCCCCCCTCCCTCCCCCCCCCCCCCGGGTCCCCCCCCTCCTCCTCACCCCTCCCGGTCCCCCCCCCTCCTCCTCCTCCTCCTCCTCCTCCTCCTCCCCTCCCCCCGGTCCCCCCCCCTCCTCCTCCTCCTCCCCTCCCCCCGGTCCCCCCCCCCTCCTCCTCCTCCTCCCCTCCCCCCGGTCCCCCCCCCCTCCTCCTCCTCCTCCCCTCCCCCCGGTCCCCCCCCCCCTCCTCCTCCTCCTCCTCCTCCTCCTCCCCTCCCCCCGGTCCCCCCCCCCCTCCTCCTCCTCCTCCCCTCCCCCCGGTCCCCCCCCCCTCCTCCTCCTCCTCCTCCTCCCCTCCCCCCCGGTCCCCCCCCCCCTCCTCCTCCTCCTCCTCCTCCCCTCCCCCCGGTCCCCCCCCCCCTCCTCCTCCTCCTCCCTCCTCCCCCCTCCCGGTCCCCCGGTCCCCCCCTCCTCACCCCTCCTCACCCCTCCCGGTCCCCCCCTCCCGGTCCCCCCGGTCCCCCCGGTCCCCCCCTCCTCACCTTCGGCAGCTCCCGCAGTTGGTTGGAGTCCAGGAGCAGCTCCTCCAGGCTGCGGCTGTACCGGTACACCTCGTCGGGCACAGCGTGCAGGGAGCAGTGCCGCTTATCCACAGACTCCACATGCCGGTTACATCGCCACAGCGGGATGCACTTCAGCATGGTGCCCGCCGGGTCACTCCCGAGCTCCCAGCCCGCGGGTCACCACACACTGCCGAGGGACGCGGCCCGCCGCCAAGCCTGCCGGGAGCTGTAGTCGCTGCGCTGCCTGTACACAGCGGGGAACTACAGCTCCCGTCCTGCCTCTGGGCGCAGGCGCAATGCATGCCGGGTACTGTAGTCTCGAATCTCCTTGGGCAGCCCCGGCTCGGCTCGTCCGGACTCCACCTCCCGGCATGCAACTGCACGGACGCACTAGGAATGCCGGGAGCTGTAGTCACGAGTCTTACCAGTCAAATTTGAGCTTCCGATCGTAGGACTACAGCTCCCGGCATGCCTCAGCGCCCCATCCGTACACAATCGAAGTTTTAAACTTCACTAATACTACACTTCCCGGTAATCCACGCGCCCCCTTCCCACTGCATGCCGGGAACGGATTCTTGTTTTTTTTTTTTTTTTTTTAATGTCTGTTTGTCCGTTGTGTTGTCTGCCTCCTCAGGAGACTACATGTCCCGGCATGCCTCACACCTGCATCCCGCTTCTAGCCGGCAGTGGTCTCCGCGTCATGCCCCGCCCCTCAGCGCCTGTTAAAGGGGAACTCAACAAGAGAAAGCAAACCCCCCACTCTCACCAGACACTCTCCCTGCAGATTAGAGCACTCTCACTAGACCCTCTCCCTGCAGATTAGAGCACTCTCACCAGACACTCTCCCTGCAGATTAGAGCACTCTCACTAGACCCTCTCCCTGCAGATTAGAGCACTCTCACCAGACACTCTCCCTGCAGATTAGAGCACTCTCACCAGACACTCTCCCTGCGGGTCAGAGCACTCTCACCAGACACTCTCCCTGCGGGTCAGAGCACTCTCACTAGACCCTCTCCCTGCGGGTCACAGCACTCTCACCAGACACTCTCCCTGCGGGTCAGAGCACTCTCACTAGACACTCTCCCTGCAGATTAGAGCACTCTCACTAGACGCTCTCCCTGCGGGTCAGAGCACTCTCACTAGACACTCTCCCTGCAGATTAGAGCACTCTCACCAGACACTCTCCCTGCGGGTCAGAGCACTCTCACTAGACACTCTCCCTGCAGATTAGAGCACTCTCACCTGACGCTCTCCCTGCGGGTCAGAGCACTCTCACCAGGCACTCTCCCTGCGGGTCAGAGCACTCTCACCAGGCACTCTCCCTGCGGGTCAGAGCACTCTCACCAGACACTCTCCCTGCGGGTCAGAGCACTCTCACCAGACACTCTCCCTGCAGTTTAGAGCACTCTCACTAGACACTCTCCCTGCAGATTAGAGCACTCTCACTAGACGCTCTCCCTGCGGGTCACAGCACTCTCACCAGGCACTCTCCCTGCGGGTCAGAGCACTCTCACTAGACACTCTCCCTGCGGGTCAGAGCACTCTCACTAGACACTCTCCCTGCGGGTCAGAGCACTCTCACCAGACACTCTCCCTGCGGGTCACAGCACTCTCACCAGACACTCTCCCTGCAGATTAGAGCACTCTCACCAGACACTTTCCCTGCAGATTAGAGCACTCTCACTAGACGCTCTCCCTGCGGGTCAGAGCACTCTCCCTGCGGGTCAGAGCACTCACTAGACGCTTCCTCGCTGATCTCTGGCCACGCTCTCCCTCATGCCCCTATTCCACGGGTCGTTAAGAGGAGCAAACGAGCGCTCTCAGCGCTCGTTTGCTCCTCGTTCCCCGCTCGCTGCCACCGCTATCCAGTGCGGCTGCAGCGAGCGGGTGAGTGCGGGAGGGGGCGGCGGGGAGCTGCGGGGGGGCTGCCCAGGGGATCGCTGATCGTCCGGGCAGCCCATAGGATATAGCGGCGTCTGCTGCCGACGCTCCTATTCAACTGAGCAACGGCAGCAGATCGCTGCTGTATCAGTCGCTTGTTTTTCAACATGTTGAAAAACAAGTGACTGCAACGATTAGCCGACATGAACGATGTCGGCTGATCGTTGCACTCTATTCCATTGGACGATTATCGTCCGTAGCGGCCGAATACAGACGATAATCGTTCCGTGGAATAGGGCCTTTAGACTTCGGAAGATTGATGTACACCATTTACCTCAGCTCCCGGCATTGTACCATGTGACAGAGCATGCTCACTACACTCTACCGCCTCTAAAGGCCCTACTACACAAAACAATTATCGGCTGTATTCGGACAATAATCGTCTCGTGTAATAGACGATGTCGGCTGATCGTTGTCGGTCGTTATCTTTCAACATGTTCAAAGCAAAGCGACTGTGATAGCAGCGATCTGCGGCCGTCCTCTATGCAGGCTATCCTCTATGGCCTGCCCGAACGATCAGCGATCACCCGGGCAGTCCTCCCCACAGCTCCCCTCCACTTACCTGCTGACTTCCAAAGAGTGTGATAGGAGCTTTACTCATAAGGTGATTAATACAGTGCCCTCCTACTTCCTGTACATTTTACAGAGCATGCCCACTACACTCTCTCATAGAAGGTAAGATGATCAGGATACAGATCAGCTTCAAAGCCTTCACACATGTCACTGAGCTGATCAGCTCCCCTGCTCAGTCACCTTTGTAAATGTCACAGAGCATGCCCAATACAACTTCCCATTGAGGTTAAAGGGGAACTCCAGGTAGAGGTTAAAAAAATGAAGCTTCTGCAGAAGCATATAACAATACTTACCTGTCTATCCCAGATTTGAAACTACCAAAAACCCATTAGTTTGGGGGGGGGGGGGTTGTTCTGTTTTGTGCTTCTGTACTTCCTGGTTTGTCAGTTGTACACAGGACTACAGGTTCCAGAATGCAATGCTTTCCCTCAGCTGTTTAATCACAGCCCCCCATCCTGCCTATTCCCCACCCAAATCTGTTGCAGAACATCTAGGCTGTTCAGACATTGCAGTTTTATTGTGTTACTGAATTATTTGCAATACTTTATCATTTCATTGTGGTCCCACCCCCACAGCGCTGTATTCTCTACCTGTAACACCACACAGCACGCTGTATTCTCTACCTGTAACACCACACAGCACGCTGTATTCTCTACCTGTAACACCACACAGCACTGTATTCTCTACCTGTAACACCACACAGCACTGTATTCTCTACCTGTAACACCACACAGCACTGTATTCTCTACCTGTAACACCACACAGCACGCTGTATTCTCTACCTGTAACACCACACAGCACTGTATTCTCTACCTGTAACACCACACAGCACTGTATTCTCTACCTGTAACACCACACAGCACTGTATTCTCTACCTGTAACACCACACAGCACGCTGTATTCTCTACCTGTAACACCACACAGCACGCTGTATTCTCTACCTGTAACACCACACAGCACACTGTATTCTCTACCTGTAACACCACACAGCACTGTATTCTCTACCTGTAACACCACACAGCACTGTATTCTCTACCTGTAACACCACACAGCACGCTGTATTCTCTACCTGTAACACCACACAGCACGCTGTATTCTCTACCTGTAACACCACACAGCACGCTGTATTCTCTACCTGTAACACCACACAGCACTGTATTCTCTATCTGTAACACCACACAGCACGCTGTATTCTCTACCTGTAACACCACACAGCACGCTGTATTCTCTATCTGTAACACCACACAGCACTGTATTCTCTACCTGTAACACCACACAGCACTGTATTCTCTACCTGTAACACCACACAGCACACTGTATTCTCTACCTGTAACACCACACAGCACTGTATTCTCTGCCTGTAACACCACACATCACACTGTATTCTCTACCTGTAACACCACACAGCACACTGTATTCTCTACCTGTAACACCACACAGCACGCTGTATTCTCTACCTGTAACACCACACAGCACGCTGTATTCTCTACCTGTAACACCACACAGCACACTGTATTCTCTACCTGTAACATCACACAGCACTGTATTCTCTACCTGTAACACCACACAGCACGCTGTATTCTCTACCTGTAACACCACACAGCACTGTATTCTCTACCTGTAACACCACACAGCACTGTATTCTCTACCTGTAACACCACACAGCACGCTGTATTCTCTACCTGTAACACCACACAGCACGCTGTATTCCCTACCTGTAACACCACACAGCACACTGTATTCTCTACCTGTAACACCACACAGCACCCTGTATTCTCTACCTGTAACACCACACAGCACTGTATTCTCTACCTGTAACACCACACAGCACGCTGTATTCTCTACCTGTAACACCACACAGCACGCTGTATTCTCTACCTGTAACACCACACAGCACTATTCTCTACCTGTAACACCACACAGCACTGTATTCTCTACCTGTAACACCACACAGCACTGTATTCTCTACCTGTAACACCACACAGCACGCTGTATTCTCTACCTGTAACACCACACAGCACTGTATTCTCTACCTGTAACACCACACAGCACACTGTATTCTCTACCTGTAACACCACACAGCACACTGTATTCTCTACCTGTAACACCACACAGCACGCTGTATTCTCTACCTGTAACACCAATATTGAAATAAAGTACTAAAGAACTTTTTGAGTTTTTTTCCTTTTCATTTCCACGCACATATGATCAAGCATCTGTTATCTTTGAAGTTGAGCCCCACAATAAGGCTCTGATCCTCTCTGCCATATCATTTACTTGTCTTACTGCTTCATTTTTGTGAATACGCTGCAATACTGCAATGACACTCCAACATGTGTGAACACAGCCCTAATTTCATTGCACAATTAGAGAAATCAGTGCAACACCTGCTTCTGGCCAGTCAGAGATGGTGAATCACTCAGGGGATTGAGGAAGCCCCGCCTCCTGTGACATCACACCCTGCCTGCATCATCAGCCTGTGCTCAGCAAACACACAAAATATGAGACAGAGTCTTGGAAGATTTGTCTTCTAAGGGGGGAGAGCTGAGGGAGCAGGAGTCAATGTGAATTGGCACAGAGGACAGTTTTTTTTTCACTTCCTGGATGTCTATCAGCTACCAGTGTGGCAGAACGGTACAGATACAGTCATACATTGTATAGAAACATCTATAGAACTTTAAATGTACTTTTAATAGAAAACAAGTTTTTCTTATCCGGAGTTCCCCTTTAAAGTTAATGTACTATCAGGCCTGGGCTAAAGCATTGGAGGCGGGCCAGCCCACCCCCAGTGGGAGGAAACCCCGCCCATTAGAATCAATAGAGCAGCATCATAGAGGGGCGGGGGATTCCTCCCACTGGGGGTGGGCCGGCTCGTCTCCAATGCTTCAGCCCGAATCTGATGGTACATTCACTATAAGGAGACTCAGGATGGCATAAACCTTGGAGACTACCAGTCTGAGGGCAGCACAGCCTGGTGCCAGGGATGCAGGACAGGATAGCCATCACTTACAGTCTGTGCACACTCAGCTCGCCATTATACACAGAGCTCCCCCTGGTGGTGGTGGTGGCTGCAACACACAGATTATACACAGAGCTCCCCCTGGTGGCGGCTGCAGCCCACAGATTATACACAGAGCTCCCCCTGGTGGCGGCTGCAGCCCACAGATTATACACAGAGCTCCCCCTGGTGGTGGCTGCAGCCCACAGATTATACACAGAGCTCCCCCTGGTGGTGGCTGCAGCCCACAGATTATACACAGAGCTCCCCCTGGTGGTGGCTGCAGCCCACAGATTATACACAGAGCTCCCCCTGGTGGTGGCTGCAGCCCACAGATTATACACAGAGCTCCCCCTGGTGGCTGCAGCACACAGATTATACACAGAGCTCCCCCTGGTGGTGGCTGCAGCACACAGATTATACACAGAGCTCCCCCTGGTGGTGGCTGCAGCACACAGATTATACACAGAGCTCCCCCTGGTGGTGGCTGCAGCACACAGATTATACACAGAGCTCCCCCTGGTGGTGGCTGCAGCACACAGATTATACACAGAGCTCCCCCTGGTGGTGGCTGCAGCACACAGATTATACACAGAGCTCCCCCTGGTGGTGGCTGCAGCACACAGATTATACACAGAGCTCCCCCTGGTGGTGGCTGCAGCACACAGATTATACACAGAGCTCCCCCTGGTGGTGGCTGCAGCACACAGATTATACACAGAGCTCCCCCTGGTGGTGGCTGCAGCACACAGATTATACACAGAGCTCCCCCTGGTGGTGGCTGCAGCACACAGATTATACACAGAGCTCCCCCTGGTGGTGGCTGCAGCACACAGATTATACACAGAGCTCCCCCTGGTGGTGGCTGCAGCACACAGATTATACACAGAGCTCCCCCTGGTGGTGGCTGCAGCCCACAGATTATACACAGAGCTCCCCCTGGTGGTGGTGGTGGCTGCAGCACACAGATTATACACAGAGCTCCCCCTGGTGGTGGCTGCAGCACACAGATTATACACAGAGCTCCCCCTGGTGGTGGCTGCAGCACACAGATTATACACAGAGCTCCCCCTGGTGGTGGCTGCAGCACAGATTATACACAGAGCTCCCCCTGGTGGTGGCTGCAGCACACAGATTATACATAGAGCTCCTCCTGGTGGCTGCAGCACACAGATTATACATAGAGCTCCTCCTGGTGGCTGCAGCACACAGATTATACACAGAGCTCCCCCTGGTGGTGGCTGCAGCACACAGATTATACACAGAGCTCCCCCTGGTGGTGGCTGCAGCACACAGATTATACACAGAGCTCCCCCTGGTGGTGGCTGCAGCACACAGATTATACACAGAACTCCCCCTGGTGGCTGCAGCACACAGATTATACACAGAGCTCCCCCTGGTGTCGGCTGCAGCACACAGATTATACACAGAGCTCCCCCTGGTGGTGGCTGCAGCACACAGATTATACACAGAGCTCCCCCTGGTGGTGGCTGCAGCACACAGATTATACACAGAGCTCCCCCTGGTGGTGGTGGTGGTGGCTGCAGCACACAGATTATACATAGAGCCCCCCCTGGTGGCTGCAGCACACAGATTATACACAGAGCTCCCCCTGGTGGTGGCTGCAGCACACAGATTATACATAGAGCTCCCCCTGGTGGTGGCTGCAGCACACAGATTATACACAGAGCTCCCCCTGGTGACGGCTGCAGCACACAGATTATACACAGAGCTCCCCCTGGTGGTGGCTGCAGCACACAGATTATACACAGAGCTCCCCCTGGTGGCTGCAGCACACAGATTATACACAGAGCTCCCCCTGGTGGTGGCTGCAGCACACAGATTATACACAGAGCTCCCCCTGGTGGTGGCTGCAGCACACAGATTATACACAAAGCTCCCCCTGGTGGTGGTGGTGGCTGCAGCACACAGATTATACACAGAGCTCCCCCTGGCGGCGGCTGCAGCACACAGATTATACACAGAGCTCCCCCTGGTGGTGGCTGCAGCACACAGATTATACACAGAGCTCCCCCTGGTGGTGGCTGCAGCACACAGATTATAAATAGAGCCCCCCCCTGGTGGTGGCTGCAGCACACAGATTATACACAGAGCTCCCCCTGGTGGTGGTGGTGGTGGCTGCAGCACACAGATTATACACAGAGCTCCCCCTGGTGGTGGCTGCAGCCCACAGGTTATACACAGAGCTCCCCCTGGTGGTGGCTGCAGCACACAGATTATACACAGAGCTCCCCCCTGGTGGTGGCTGCAGCACACAGATTATACACAGAGCTCCCCCTGGTGGTGGCTGCAGCACACAGATTATACACAGAGCTCCCCCCTGGTGGTGGCTGCAGCCCACAGATTATACACAGAGCTCCCCCTGGTGGTGGCTGCAGCCCACAGATTATACACAGAGCTCCCCCTGGTGGTGGCTGCAGCACACAGATTATACACAGAGCTCCCCCTGGTGGCTGCAGATAGCAGAATGTTCTCTATCTGGGACTGTGCTGGAGGATTGGACCTCTGTAACAGACAAATGGATGGTATATGTGCTGAGACAGATCTATACATGACCCCATGAGAAGTGGCCAGTGACTACTACCCCCATCTGGGATATAAGGAGATGGAAACCACATGAAATACAAATGGAGGGTTAGGGTTTCTCCTCAATATTTCAGACAGGGGCAGCTGCTGAGCATCAGTGTGTGGGTGGATGATCCCCTGCGAGGGGTGGGTGCCATAAATCAAACCCCCACATGACTGTGTCCATCATATCACTGCATGTAGACCTAAGTATGTGCTCCCCACATGTGTGTGACCATTACAGGGGTCTTTGGAGGTGGAGAGAGCACCTCAAAGCTTATCCAGGATTAGAATAGTGGGGCTGCTTTCTTCCAAAACCAGCACCCCTCCTTTCCTCACGTTGTGCGCGGTATTAGAATTTGGCTCCATTCACTTCGATCAGAGAACAAAGCTGCAATACCACACACAAACTGAGAACAAGAGGGGTGCTATTATCTGCAGAAAGCAGCTGAGTCTTCACACCTTGGAGCTGCACCCTCTTCCCATGGTGGTGTCAGGTACATACATGCTGGTCATGGTGGTGACTGCAGTCCTGTACACACAGAGCACCATGATCAGTCCTGTACACAGAGCACCATGATCAGTCCTGTACACACAGAGCACCATGATCAGTCCTGTACACACACAGAGCACCATGATCAGTCCTGTACACACACAGAGCATCATGATCAGTCCTGTACACACACAGAGCACCATGATCAGTCCTGTACACACAGAGCACCATGATCAGTCCTGTACACACAGAGCACCATGATCAGTCCTGTACACACAGAGCACCATGATCAGTCCTGTACACAGCACAGAGCACCATGATCAGTCCTGTACACAGCACAGAGCACCATGATCAGTCCTGTACACACACACAGAGCACCATGATCAGTCCTGTACACAGCACAGAGCACCATGATCAGTCCTGTACACACAGAGCACCATGATCAGTCCTGTACACACAGAGCACCATGATCAGTCCTGTACACACAGAGCACCATGATCAGTCCTGTACACACACAGAGCACCATGATCAGTCCTGTACACACACAGAGCACCATGATCAGTCCTGTACACAGCACAGAGCACCATGATCAGTCCTGTACACACAGAGCACCATGATCAGTCCTGTACACACAGAGCACCATGATCAGTCCTGTACACACAGAGCACCATGATCAGTCCTGTACACACAGAGCACCATGATCAGTCCTGTACACAGAGCACCATGATCAGTCCTGTACACACACAGAGCACCATGATCAGTCCTGTACACACAGAGCACCATGATCAGTCCTGTACACAGAGCACCATGATCAGTCCTGTACACACAGAGCACCATGATCAGTCCTGTACACACAGAGCACCATGATCAGTCCTGTACACACAGAGCACCATGATCAGTCCTGTACACACAGAGCACCATGATCAGTCCTGTACACACAGAGCACCATGATCAGTCCTGTACACAAACACAGAGCACCATGATCAGTCCTGTACACACACACACAGAGCACCATGATCAGTCCTGTACACACACACAGAGCACCATGATCAGTCCTGTACACACACACAGAGCACCATGATCAGTCCTGTACACACACAGCACAGAGCACCATGATCAGTCCTGTACACAGCACAGAGCACCATGATCAGTCCTGTACACACAGAGCACCATGATCAGTCCTGTACACACACACAGAGCACCATGATCAGTCCTGTACACACAGAGCACCATGATCAGTCCTGTACACACACACAGAGCACTATGATCAGTCCTGTACACACACAGAGCACCATGATCAGTCCTGTATACACAGAGCACCATGATCAGTCCTGTACACAGCACAGAGCACCATGATCAGTCCTGTACACAGCACAGAGCACCATGATCAGTCCTGTACACACACACAGAGCACCATGATCAGTCCTGTACACAGCACAGAGCACCATGATCAGTCCTGTACACACACACAGAGCACCATGATCAGTCCTGTACACAGCACAGAGCACCATGATCAGTCCTGTATACACAGAGCACCATGATCAGTCCTGTACACACACAGAACACCATGATCAGTCCTGTATACACACACAGAGCACCATGATCAGTCCTGTACACACACACAGAGCACCATGATCACAGAGCACAGACCACCATGACAACATCCTCTGGGGGTCTGTACTAATCTCTATAGGGGGTGACAGATCAGGGAGGAGTCAGACAGGACAGCCTCCTCTCCCAGCATCCTCTGGGGTCTGTATCTCTATATCTGTATCTCTATAGGGGGTCACAGCAAGTGGAATGAGTGAAACAGACAAGAGGAAAAAAAAGTAAACAGACAATTTATTACCCAGAATCCTACTCTGCAGAATTAGGACAAATCCACAATAATAAAAAATAAACAGTACAAGGAGGATGGGGGTGACAGTCCGGGGGTCACGCTGATAGATCGCTATTATCGAACCTTTCTTGATCATAAACTTCTGCCACAACTTTCCGTCCAGCAAACCAGCGGCCGTTCAGCGCCTGGATAGCTTTATGAGTCTCGACGGCCATGGAGAATTCCACAAAGATTTTAACAATGATTTCAGCGTCGTCCTCCTCGCCCTGCTTCTCCTGGTAGATGATCACCCGGTTCACAGCGCCAAACTTGCCGCATTCTTCCGTCACCTCCCCCTCCAAGTCGTCATCAATGTCTCTGGGATCCACCATGTTGCGTAGAACCATGACTGTGGACTGTGACGGAAAACGGAGGCATTAGTACACCTGGCATGGTGACCCCCGAGATACATCTGCCATAGGGCGCCCTGACCACCCATGCTCCCCCGGTGATGTAGCCGCCTTAGTGAGCCCTTAGCAGCCACAGTCTGATCCCAACATCCACCGCTACCATTTAATTCGACCACGGAGACCACCATAGAGCAACCCTAAAGATTCTATAGAATGATCCGGACGCTAAAATAAGGTTATATGGAAATCTTGGAAAGCCCCTTTAAAACACTATGGGTAAATGTAAAGCCCCCTTTTCCCCCCTCCCCAGATCCTGCAGACTCCTCACCTCCTGCTTGCGCATGAGCTTCTGCATGACCATGTGGCGGGCGCTGCTCCCGGAGATACTCATGTGTTCTTGCTCGCTCAGCATCTCCGGCCGCTCAGACTCGGGGGCCAGCTCCTCCTCATCCTTCTCCTTCTTTGCCTCCATCTGTGCCAGGGCCGGGGGGCTGGACAAGATGGGGTTCACTAGCCCCACTTGTGGGATGGTCACGGGGAGAGTGGGCCGCACTGGAGTTACACCTACAGCAACGAGAGAAGACATTCAGACAGAACACTAAGACCCCTTCACACATCCAGAAAATCCACCCAGATTTCTTATCAGGAAATCCGGCCCCATAGGGGTACATTTGTAATTATTAGTGATTTGGGATTTTTCCTGAAGGTCCATTCAGGAAAATAGAATCTAATCTCCTGACCTATTTTCATTCATAAGGGCGCATTCAGACAGAAGTTCCAGCAGAATCTGCCGCTCACATCTCTGCCTATCAAGGTGTCTGGGCAGATGACAGGTGATAGACTGGGTGAAGGGAGGACCCATACAGGGACCCGCCAGTACAGCAGCAGTGTTTCTTCACCCCATCCCCACCCCCTGGGACCCACAAATTTGCAGCTGCAGCGACCCTTCATCCCCCGCACCACCCGGGACCCACAAATGTGCAGCAGCCCTTCATATCTACAAGCTAATGGGATCACATGCTGTGTAGCTTAAAGGGAAAACTGCGGCTACAAATCAGGAATCCTGGGCGCTTCCCGGACAGGATTTTCCAAAGTGGACACCCTTCAGGAAAAATCCTAAAGGGAGCCTGTGCTGAATGTACTTCTATGGGTTCAGAAATCCTGATAAGAAATGTGTGACTGAGGCCTCAGACAGCGCTTCAGCAAATGCCTATATAAAAGTAGACCCCAGCACTTCCCTATAATGCAGGGATCCATACTGTGTGACCCGCAGGGCTGAGACTTCCACACAGGTCACCTACCTGTAATAACACCTGGGGCCTGTGCCGCCATGACAGCCTGAGGTAACGCCCCCAGCGGCTGGGCGAGTGTTAGTGCTGGTGTGACAAGACCTGGACTGGTCAGCGTGCCGAGGACTGCTGCTCCTGCTACAGCTTCCTATAGGAAAGCAAAAAAAAAAAGAAAAGATACCGTATAAGTGTCTGACAGAGAAATATCCAGGGCCCCTGTCCTCATGTTATGTGTGTGTGTAGGGCCAGGGCTGCACGCCAGGACAGAGAATGCCCATCATCTGGCTTCGGCTCTGCTCCACACACTGAGATAACAGGAAGCCGGAGCCATATTGGCTGCCATCATTCCAACATGAACCATCCTCCTCACCTGAGCTGTAATTTTGGCGGTGGCAGCAGCAGCAGCGACAGCAGCGGCTGGGGGTAGTCCTCCAGGTGTGGCTGGCGTCAGCAGCGGCATGGGTGGCGTTACGGCCTTCCCTACTCGAAGATACTGACCGCCCAAATCAAACAAATTCATGGAGGAAACAGCGTCCTGCGAGGACTGCGCCTTCTCATACTCTGCAGGAGGAGAGAACGGTTAGCTCTGTATTCAGGGGACCCTTCCCAGGAAGTACTGGAGGTCACACAGTGTGTGAATATGGACCTGCAGATCCCTCAAAGGAGAGACACCACCAGCCACTGCCTGATATCACATCACTATGGAGTGCACATACAGAACAAGCCAAACCCACCAGGATCAGCCACTGGCTGTGGTGTATGGGGTCTCCCCTATCTGCCTCAATGACTTATGGGCAGGGAGAAAAGAGAAGTCAGTCAGCAGCTTTCTCCCCCAATTCAGGAGGCATGCTCATCATATGGTGTATACCGACAGCTAGGACGTGTGTAAGTCAGGTTATGGTGTATACCGACAGCTAGGACGTGAATGTATGACAGCTTATGGTTTATACTGACAGCTAGGACGTGTGTGTATGGCAGCTTATGGTTTATACTGACAGCTAGGACGTGTGTGTATGGCAGCTTATGAGGTGTATACTGACAGCTTACGCCATCTTCTCGTCTCACCTATGAAGCCGTAACCCTTGTGTTTCCCTGTGGTGGGGTCCCGGGCTAACATACACGACTTGATCTTTCCAAAGGCCTCAAACACGCTCTTAATGTCGTCGTCCGATAAATCTTGGTGGACAGACGCCACATAAATTCTGTTGAAGGAACGCGCCTCTTCCGCCAGCTGGTCAATGATTGGCTGAGCCTGCCCGATGTTACTGGGTCTGCCCACCTGAGGGGAGAACAAACCCAGATAATAGTGGGGGGACCAAGGCAAAGAAAAGAGACAGGTGGGGGAAAAGAGAGAGACCAGGCCTAAGGCAGGGAAAGAGGGCAAGCAACAGGGATGAGGCGGGGGAAAGAGAGACCGCCAGGGCTGAGGCTCAGGGACGCACATCTGCCTGTCCTCAGATTCTGGCTCAGATGATCCTAGTCACGTGGCCGACGCTCACCAGTCACACTGAGCGATGCTGTATATAATCCCTGTAGTCACACAGAATAATCCGTCATCTCACCTTTATGTTTCTTCCACCCAACATGACGGAGTTCATCTGCTCCAGGGCCAGCTGTGCAGCTTCTGGGACCTCGTACTCAACAAAGGCGAAGCCCTGGAGGGAGAGAAGAACCAAAAGACCGATCAGGATTTACATTACTAATGTATCAGGAGATCTGCACACAACAAAAGATGGATGCTAAACTACGCCAACACGACGGGTAAGGACAGTGATACATCATTCATGACAGGCCACATGACGGCTTCACAATACGTTATCCCATCATTTGCACTAGGTCTAGATGTACAGTTGTGCTCAAAAGTTTTAAAAACCTTTTTCCCCTTCATGGTTAGTGGTCAGGTGACGCCATTTATTGTCACACTTCTGTGTTTTCTCTTATTACATCATTTGACAACCAAACCATCCAAATGACCCTGGTCAGAAGTTCCCCTCCCCCAGTGACCAAACTTTCGGACGCAACTGCCAGGAAAACTCGGAACACAAAGAAAAAACCCACAAACAACATCAGCTGAAATCCAAGACTCTCTGGAAACTAGCGGTGCGGCTGTTTCAGGAGGCACATGAAGAAAGCGCAAATTTGCCAGACGGCCCAGAGACACGGGCCATCAGACCTCTGGAACAAGGTCATTTGGAGAGAAAGGGAGGGGTCAGCACGGCCTATAATGAAGCGCAGGGGAGGGGGGTAGATCGCTGATGTTTTGGGGATGTGTGAGCTATAAAGGCTTAGGAATGATATGGGAAAGACGAATGCAGCCGGTTATCAGCAAATACTGGAGGCAAATGTGCACTCATCAGCCCGGAATCTGGGACGTACTGGGACGTTGCAACATGACAACGATACAAAACACAAGACCTGTCATTGGCTAAAGAACAAAGTGAAGGTTCTGGAGCGGCCATGTCCGTCTCCTGACCTCAGTATCATTGAGCTGCTCTGGGGAGATCTCCAGCACGCACCATTCAGGACAGACCAGGAATATACAGGAACCCAGAAGAATGGGCGGCTTTACCATCTCAGAACATAAAGAGCCTCATCCACAACTACCACAAAGGACTTCAAGCTGTCATTACCCCTGTTACAGGGGTAATATACGGGATTAAGGACTGGGGGATGGGAACCTCGGATCAGGGACATTTGGATGGTTTTGGTTGTCACTATGATGTAATAAGAAAAAACAGTAATATGACAGCAAATGGCATCACCTGACCACTAACCATGGCGTACCTGGGGTCGTCTGACCACTAACCATGGCGTACCTGGGGTCGTCTGACCACTAACCATGGCGTACCTGGGGTCGTCTGACCACTAACCATGGCGTACCTGGGGTCGTCTGACCACTAACCATGGCGTACCTGGGGTCGTCTGACCACTAACCATGGCGTACCTGGGGTCGTCTGACCACTAACCATGGCGTACCTGGGGTCGTCTGACCACTAGCCATGGCGTACCTGGGGTCGTCTGACCACTAGCCATGGCGTACCTGGGGTCGTCTGACCACTAGCCATGGCGTACCTGGGGTCGTCTGACCACTAGCCATGGCGTACCTGGGGTCGTCTGACCACTAGCCATGGCGTACCTGGGGTCGTCTGACCACTAGCCATGGCGTACCTGGGGTCGTCTGACCACTAGCCATGGCGTACCTGGGGTCGTCTGACCACTAGCCATGGCGTACCTGGGGTCGTCTGACCACTAGCCATGGCGTACCTGGGGTCGTCTGACCACTAGCCATGGCGTACCTGGGGTCGTCTGACCACTAGCCACGGCGTACCTGGGTGACCACTAGCCATGGCGTACCTGGGGTCGTCTGACCACTAGCCATGGCGTACCTGGGGTCGTCTGACCACTAACCATGGCGTACCTGGGGTCGTCTGACCACTAACCATGGCGTACCTGGGGTCGTCTGACCACTAACCATGGCGTACCTGGGGTCGTCTGACCACTAACCATGGCGTACCTGGGGTCGTCTGACCACTAACCATGGCGTACCTGGGGTCGTCTGACCACTAACCATGGCGTACCTGGGGTCGTCTGACCACTAACCATGGCGTACCTGGGGTCGTCTGACCACTAACCATGGCGTACCTGGGGTCGTCTGACCACTAACCATGGCGTACCTGGGGTCGTCTGACCACTAACCATGGCGTACCTGGGGTCGTCTGACCACTAACCATGGCGTACCTGGGGTCGTCTGACCACTAACCATGGCGTACCTGGGGTCGTCTGACCACTAACCATGGCGTACCTGGGGTCGTCTGACCACTAACCATGGCGTACCTGGGGTCGTCTGACCACTAACCATGGCGTACCTGGGGTCGTCTGACCACTAACCATGGCGTACCTGGGGTCGTCTGACCACTAACCATGGCGTACCTGGGGTCGTCTGACCACTAACCATGGCGTACCTGGGGTCGTCTGACCACTAACCATGGCGTACCTGGGGTCGTCTGACCACTAACCATGGCGTACCTGGGGTCGTCTGACCACTAACCATGGCGTACCTGGGGTCGTCTGACCACTAACCATGGCGTACGTGGGGTCGTCTGACCACTAACCATGGCATACGTTGGGGTCGTCTGACCACTAACCATGGCGTACCTGGGGTCGTCTGACCACTAACCATGGCGTACCTGGGGTCGTCTGACCACCAACCATGGCGTACCTGGGGTCGTCTGACCACTAACCATGGCGTACCATATTCTCTGGGGGGGGAAAAAAGACAAAAAAAAGCAAGAATTCTGGCGGCGTATGGAGCGAAAGATGTGGCTCCATTAGTCCACGATTGTAGCCGAGGGCTTGTTACAATGGTATCCAGATCACCAGCAAACTCCATCTCTATCCTGTGCCTTCTGTTAGTGTTATGAGTCAGTCCAAAGGCTTGTCTAGACGAGGTAGACTATAGTAAGACTATGCAGAGCCACATGCCCAAATCCTGGGCCTCTGGTTCACTGGTAGAGGTTTCGGCTTAACATTTTCTTTACCTTGTGCTTCATGGTGACGGAGTCCCAGGACATGTCAATGCTTTTAATGGGTCCAAATGGTGCGAAGGCCTGGCGGATGGTGTCCTCTCCCAGCTCATAGTAGATGGAGCCCACGTAGACGCGACACATTATGGCGAGGGCCCGTTGCCTCTGAGCAGCGATCTAGGAGAGAAAAGCCAGTGATGAGGAGCAGCATGACAGAGAGACACAATGAGCAGAACACCGATATCTCCTCTGCCTCCAGCCCCTTCCCCACCGCCACCCCCAACCACTGGACAATGAACCCCGGTTATCTCACCACCGCCCAGATTAGGCAGCCAGAGGCCGCGGAAAGCCCTTCCCGACCTGCAGGAGGAGGAAACTGGTTAGGGACATTGGATAAATCACAGGAGCGTTATCCGACGAGTCAGAGCCTCCGGAGCTGCAAGCTGAGGCGGCTACCTGCCTGACCCCCTCCTGGGCCAATATGCCCACCACACTGGATAATATGACGAGCTTCCTATTACACAGATATGAGGGAGATCTATCTGAGCCGACTATGGATGATCCATTATACCACGAGAGAGCGTGCACACAGACCATCAATGGAGGGGACACATCATATTAGTGATGTAGGGGGGGGGGGGGGGGGGGGGGGAAACACCACTCAGACCAACAATGGAGGGGACACACCATATTAGTGATGGGGGAGACATCACACAGACCATCAATGGAGGGGACACCACACAGACCATCAATGGAGGGGACACATCATATTAGTGATGTAGGGGGGGGGGGGGGGGGACACCACACAGACCAAAAATGGAGGGGACACACCATATTAGTGATGTAGGGGGGGGGGGGGGGGGAAGACACACCACACAGACATCTATGGAGGGGACACACCATATTAGTGATGTAGGGGGGGGGGGGAAGACACCACACAGACATCAATGGAGGGGACACACCATATTAGTGATGTAGGGGGAGGGGGGGGGGGGAGACGCCACACAGACATCTATGGAGGGGACACACCATATTAGTGATGTAGGGGGGGGGGGGGGAGACACCACACAGACATCTATGGAGGGGACACACCATATTAGTGATGTAGGGGGGGGGGGGAGACACCACACAGACATCTATGGAGGGGACACACCATATTAGTGATGAGGGGGGGGGGGGGGGAGACACCACACAGACCATCAATGGAGGGGACACACCATATTAGTGATGGGAGTGGGAGATACCACACAAACCATCAATGGAGGGGACACATCATATTAGTGATGTAGGGGGGGGGGGGGGGGAGACACCACTCAGACCAACAATGGAGGGGACACCACACAGACCATCAATGGAGGGGACACACCATATTAGTGATGTAGGGGGGGGGGGGGGAAGACACCACTCAGACCAACAATGGAGGGGACACACCATATTAGTGATGTAGGGGGGGGGGGAGAGACACCACTCAGACCAACAATGGAGGGGACACACCATATTAGTGATGTAGGGGGGGGGGGGGGGGGGGAAGAGACACCACTCAGACCAACAATGGAGGGGACACACCATATTAGTGATGGGGGAGACACCACACAGACCATCAATGGAGGGGACACACCATATTAGTGATGGGGATGGGGGGGGAGATACCACACAGACCATCAATGGAGGGGACACCATATTAGTGATGGGAGTGGGAGAAACCACACAGACCATCAATGGAGGGGACACACATCATATTAGTGATGGGGGGGGAGGGGAGATACCACACAGACCATCAATGGAGGGGACACATCATATTAGTGATGGGGGGGAGATACCACACAAACCATCAATGGAGGGGACACACCATATTAGTGATGGGAGAGACACCACATTAGTGATGGGGGAGACATATATATATACACAATGAAACGCAGCT
The DNA here is from genome assembly GCA_027789725.1 of Dendropsophus ebraccatus. Classification (NCBI taxonomy): domain Eukaryota; kingdom Metazoa; phylum Chordata; class Amphibia; order Anura; family Hylidae; genus Dendropsophus; species Dendropsophus ebraccatus. The sequence goes on along the minus strand of JAQFWZ010000067.1, from coordinate 496,701 downwards.
GCTCTATGGCCGGACCACCCCGCAGCTTAGGATACAGACACTTAACTATACGGACATTGTGCACTGACTGGGTTCATCCTTAAAAGGGGTATTCCACCCATAAAAAAATAAATGCTCCCAAACCTAGCTGTTCTTAGGCCGGGTTCACACCATGTTTTTGCAATTAATTATTATTTTTTTTTACGTTTTTGCGAAAAACATGAAAAAAAACGAATGCATTTGTGTGCATCTGTTCTGACTAGAGATGAGCGAACCGGGTTCGGGTTCGAGTCCATCTGAACCCGAACGTTCGGCATATGATTAGCGGCGGCTGCTGAACTTGGATAAAGCTCTAAGGTTGTCTGGAGAACATGGATACAGCCAATGACTATATCCATGATTTCCACATAGCCTTAGGGCTTTATCCAACTTCAGCAGCCACCGCTAATCGAATGCTGAAAGTTTGGGTTCGGATGGTTCGCTCATCTCTAGTTCTGACCCGTTTTCCCATTGAATTCCATTATTAAAAACAAAAAAGGGTCAAACCCCATTTTTTTTTTTTTTAACATACACAAAACCGTAGCTGACCTTATTTTTGTGCCAATTTTAAAAAAATTCGACGCGCTTTGATCCTTATTTTATAATTAAAGTCTATGGAAAAAAACAGATCCAACCAGATGCACACAAATGCATCAGTTTTTCCACCTGTTTTTTTTACAAAAAAAAACGCTACCGACTAGGCCTCAGGCCTTACTTCCGGAACGCCACGTAACCGCAAGTAGGCCTGCCGCACCAACACAAGGCCGCAAGCCTAGCCCCGAGGATGGCGCAGAGATCCGGGCCATTCCCTACCTCAGGACCTCCAGCCGATAATGAGAGGAAGGAAGGAGGCCAAACCCTGATTGATCCTGCTGGGGGGTAAGTGAATCTTCTTGCAGGGGATCTTCTCACCTTCACGGCGGATCCCCCACCTCTGGTCCCTGCCCTTACAGGGACAGGAAAAGCACTGGTGTTAGTGGGAAGGGGCTTTTAACCTCTCGTGCTGTGCTTCTCCTGTCCCTAGGCATGAGGTAACTCCAGCGGTGCCGTCGTGAAGGTGAGGAGAGAAAAAACGGATTGTAAAAATGTAGTGTGAACCCCGCCTCACTTTCCAAGTACCCCTGAGTATTTTCAGACATATCCTGTCTTTCTTGCTGCTGCCGTTCCTGAGCTCCAAGTTTTCTAAAAGCCGATCTATATTCAATATGGTGCCAGCTAGGAAACTACATCTCCCAGCATGTATTGCACCTCAGAGCCGAATGCCAAGTATCCACCCATCTCTCGCTCCATCTACACTGTAAATTAAATATCTATCTGTTCTCCACAACCACTCTTATGATATGGCAGCATGGGGTATTGGGAGGGGTTTGAGATTTTTAGGAGATGGGGGGGGGGGGGTCCCTTAAGTGTATCCTTGCTTCCTGTTACCTCACACATAGGACCTTGCTTCCAGTTACCTCACACAGCACTGACTGGACTCCCTTTCTGATTACTGTTAACTCCCACACTACTGGTTTTCTCTAACATTGACAGTCAAACTTAGCTTACCCCGGGCCACATATCCATCTACATAGATAGATTAGACAGAAAGTTTTCCTTTCCCCAATACTACTCTGGAGGCTGTCACTATTCTGTTGCTTCCCCACCCCTTAGCCAGGTGCTCACTGATTGGTGTGATGTCAGAGGTGGGCGGGGTTAGAGATGAGGCTTACAGATCTTGTGACTTTGGTTTCAGAAAGGAGGACAGAGGGGCCAAGACCATGTGGACCAGGAATTGAGGATTTTCTGCAGCTTCAGGGTCAGGATGTGCTGCAGACAATTGGCCAAATTCATGTAACCGAAAACTATTACACACAAGCTTAGATTATGGGTAGGAATTGAACAGGCTAAGAACCTGTTAAGCGGAGTACCCCTTTAATAGAACTATAAAGGTATGTATACAGCTGCGCTTCCTTATGGTCAGTAGACATTAGGATGGAATAGCATATAAAGCACCAGTGTTATCCAATCTGGAAACATATCCGCTTTATTGGCCCCCTGCAGGGAGCCAACGGCAAGTAAGATTACACGTGGGGTGTCCGGAGGAGAGGAAGGATCCCAACGTCCCCAGGGAAGGCCTGATGAGGTCACTGACCTTATATGGACAGTGTTCACATACAGTGACATCATTAGGCTTTCCTTGTCCGTGTGTGTGTGTCTGAATATATAGACATTATATATGTGTACACACACACACACACACACACACACACACACACACACACACGTGTCCCAAAGACTACAGCGCAGTGTGGAGAGAGTGGAGCCGTGAGGGGGGCAGACACGTGGATGAATTATAGAGGATCAGTCAGAGTGGGGTCCGCTCTAAAGTGGAGCAAAAGCCACAGGCCTTCCAATGGCTGCTCCAAGACTGGAGACGGTCACAACATGAAGCCCTATAACATAGGACAACAGGGATTCCTCAGCTCTCAGACACCTCCATGACATCAGAGAAGAGGGCACAGAAACCCAAGGAAGGGGACACAGATATGGCAGAAGAGAACCCCCACCATCACTATGAAGTGGCTTCTGCCCCAAGCCGGGTATCTACCACACAGCAGCTGCCCCCACCCGGGTATCTACCACACAGCAGCTGCCCCCCCCCAGGTATCTACCACACAGCAGCTGCCCCCACCCGGGTATCTACCACACAGCAGCTGCCCCCACCCGGGTATCTACCACACAGCAGCTGCCCCCACCCGGGTATCTACCACACAGCAGCTGCCCCCCCCCAGGTATCTACCACACAGCAGCTGCCCCCCCCCCCCCCAGGTATCTACCACACAGCAGCTGCCCCACCCTCCAGGTATCTACCACACAGCAGCTGCCCCACCCTCCAGGTATCTACCACACAGCAGCTGCCCCCCCCCCCAGGTATCTACCACACAGCAGCTGCCCCACCCTCCAGGTATCTACCAAACAGCAGCTGCCCCCCCCCAGGTATCTACCACACAGCAGCTGCCCCACCCTCCAGGTATCTACCACACAGCAGCTGCCCCACCCTCCAGGTATCTACCACACAGCAGCTGCCCCCCCCCCCAGGTATCTACCACACCGCCGCGGCCCCCCCCCCCGGTATCTACCACACAGCAGCTGCCCCCCCCCCCCCAAGGTATCTACGACACAGCAGCTGCCCCCCCCCAGGTATCTACGACACAGCAGCTGCCCCCCCCCCAGGTATCTACCACACAGCAGCTGCCCCCCCCCAGGTATCTACGACACAGCAGCTGCCCCCCCCAGGTATCTACCACACAGCAGCTGCCCCCCCCCCAGAGCTTAAATCTGTGCTGCTGCATAGTGGATGTGACACTTGGCTTGTATACAAGATGTCCTCTAGAGGAAAAACTGTATAACACTACAGAGGTGTTTGACTATATACAACCATATACTGAGCCCATACTCCCCCCCCCCTCCCCCATCACCCAGCATGCAGTGCGGCCCCAGGTCCCCTCAGTAGCATCATACACAGAGGGGGGATCTCCCAGCACTCCAGACATTATACAGCCACCTGATATGAGAAACAGAACCCCCAGAATTATAGGGGTCTCCACAAGTTTGCAGACTGTTTCCAGAAAAAAAGTAGAATAGTGAGTGCAGCTCCGGAGTATAAGAAAGGATGTATCAGTAATGTATATACCCACTGCTTTGATATATTACCATGATTCTCGGGAGGGACAGATGCAATCAGTAGGGCACAGATCAGTAAACAGCACTGGGGAGATTGAAAATAAACCTGTAGGGGGCAGATTATGGAGAACGGCTTATGTAAGATGCAGAGGATTAAAGGGGCACTCCAGAGGGAAAAAACATTAAAACAACTGGTGTCAGAAAGTTATATATTTGTAACTTACTTCTATTTAAAAATATCCCGTACTTATCAGCTGCTGTATGTCCTACAGGAAGTGGTGTATTCTCTCCAGTCTGACAGTGCTCTCTGCTGCCACCTCTGTCCATGTCAGGAACTGTCCAGAGCAGCAGCAAATCCCCATAGAAAACCTCTCCTGCTCTGGACAGTTCCTGACATGGACAGAGGTGGCAGCAGAGAGCACTGTGTCAGCCTGGAGAGAATACACCACTTCCTGCAGGACATACAGCAGCTGATAAGTACCAGACATACTTTATAAGTCTGTTTAACTTGCTGTCACCAGTTGATTTATTCTTTCTCCTTTTGAAGAGGCCCTTTAAGTGCAAACTAAGTCCCTTTAAGGGTGCGTTCACACATGCAGGATCTGCAGCAGATTTGAAGTTGCAGATTTGCTTTGAATCTAATGTGGGCCATCAAATCTGCTGCAGATCCTGTACGTGTGAACACACCCTAAAGCATTACTGTCTTTGTATTATTTTTGACTAACTTTTAGTGATTAGAGCACGCGTGAAGCATCAGAGCCAGAAGCACCATGCTGGGGGACAATCTATTCGGGTACGTGCACACTACAGAATGGCGACGGAACGGGTTCATTCTTTGGACGGAGTCTATGACACGTCACAGTTATCCGTCAATCTTGCGTAGAGTGCGTGTACCCTCCAGGCCGACTATGAGGATTCTGCAGCCAAACATGCCCCCCCCCCTCCACCCCCAAGTACTAAGGACAATGCTAGATCCATAGACACTGAAGATGTACAGGCTGCAGCACTGCTCCTCCAAACACTTCACCATAGTATGTGCCCACCGCCAGGGAGTCAGGAACAGCTGTGTGCACAGTGCAGGCTCTGCTATTCTCTATACTGAGGTGGACCAGCAGCACAGGAACAGCTGTGTGCACAGTGCAGGCTCTGCTATTCTCTATACTGAGGAGGACCAGCAGCACAGGAACAGCTGTGTGCACAGTGCAGGCTCTGCTATTCTCTATACTGAGGAGGACCAGCAGCACAGGAACAGCTGTGTGCACAGTGCAGGCTCTGCTATTCTCTATACTGAGGAGGACCAGCAGCACAGGAACAGCTGTGTGCACAGTGCAGGCTCTGCTATTCTCTATACTGAGGTGGACCAGCAGCACAGGAACAGCTGTGTGCACAGTGCAGGCTCTGCTATTCTCTATACTGAGGAGGACCAGCAGCACAGGAACAGCTGTGTGCACAGTGCAGGATCTGCTATTCTCTATACTGAGGTGGACCAGCAGCACAGGAACAGCAGATAGCAATTACATTTTTCAAATTGAAAAAAAAAAGTTGAGTTTTTCTTAGAAGGGTTTTGTTACTTGAGTCTGCCGAGGCTGTGTGATCCTATACTCCCCACAGTGTCTGTTATGCCGGCCCCACGGTGTCCGCTGTGATTCCTGGGGTCGGTATGAGCCAATCACTGGCTGAGGAAAGACACCACTGCAAGCAGTGTTTGGCCGAAACAGCCCAGTGCAGCAGAGCGGGTGGGTCAGGATAACGGAGGTGAGTACAGGATATATATATATACACAGCTGGGATGAGCCCTTTAACGTCGCCCCACCTCCCTCTATCCTACGGATCTTCTTAGAGGCCTGTATGGACACTGTACACCAATGAGCCGATCCCTGTAGAGACAAAAACTAGTGACATGTAATGGAGCCTTTCCACAATGAGCCTTTCCTATGTGTGCAGTGTGATCAGCCCTTACCTTCAGCCTCCCGGTGAGAACAGGCCACATGTCTAGTACGGTTATACACCAATATCATGACAGCTTCAAATAACCCACTAACCCCCACCCTGTCCACCCAGGAAGCCATACACAGCCCACCCCCCTCCTCCCACAACACAGGAATAATGGTGCCCCAGAAGAAGTGAATATTTCTATTGACCGATTGTAAAGGTGAGAGTGGATCTCCAAAGCTCATTGTCACTGCTGCCATCTGAAAGACAGTAAAGACAGAGTTCAGTCCGCTGCCGCTTTCTGTGTACAACGTTCTCTGCTCTAGATTCAAGTAGACACAAGTAACAGAGAACCTGTAGAAATAATGGGGGAGGGGGGGGGGGTGTTCCTCCTGGAGGGGCTTATCGGCTACTAGCAAATAACTAAGAAACCACATTTGACACCCCTGAACGGGGGTCTAGGAGCATAGAGCCGGAGGAGGAAAGCAAGCCACATACTATAGTCTATAGGTGGAGGTGGCATCACCCAGCAGGACCGCTGGGACTTATAGTACTTCACTCTCAAAGTGTCACAGTAATAAGCGACATCACGCTAAAACATTTTAAGCTGTCACAAAAAGAAGGGGAATGAGATAAACGTAACACCATGTCATTGTGCTGCCCAGTGTGAGCCTGGAAGATGCAATGCTGGCCTGGTACGAGGAGAAATGGAGCACACGTACCTGGAGGTTGGTGAGCTGCTGGTGCTGGTGGGCGATGGTTTGTTTTACTAAGACGCTCTTGATACTCTGTTCCATTGCGTATTTCTTTGCCTATGAAGAAGTCATAAGAAAAGCATAAGAGGAGGGAGAGAACGGCAGGCGTGTAACAGTCCTCACAGCGGTCCCAGCGATGGCGGCGGTGGTATCCACGCTCCAGAGCCACTCTGCACTACAGGGCACCCTCACCTTACCTCTCTAGGGCCAGGAGGCTCATCCTCCTCCAAGCCTGGTCACCTGTCCACTCACGGTGGTCGTCCAGGGGGGAGAAGCTCTATAAAATAGAAGCGGGAGAAGCCCAACCAGGTTCTGGCGCTTGTGACAATGAGCTGTATCTGACATGATGGCGGCCGTGTCTGCACTAACACAAGATGGGGGTACATACCTTCAGGACAGAACCATTATCTACAGGGAGGACTGGCCACTTCTCATCCCAGGGGAAACACCATCAGAGGAATACACACAGGTCACAAGGTCACAGAGTCACTGCACCCCACCCCCCACCCGCTGACCCCAGGAGTCAATGTCTGGTTACCCTCAAATCACAACTGCCTATAAGAGACTGATGGTGGGATCCAACCTCTGAGACGCCAACCAATCATGAGATCAGGGGGGACCCCCGTAGATCGGATAACCATCCTTAGCAGTTACAGTTCTGACATAAGAGCTTTAAAACCTCTGCACATAATGGCTGTCTGGCTGCTGTTACTACCGGGGGCGCCAGAGATACACTGTACTCACTATTATCATTCCATACAGTGGGCTGCCCCTAGTGGTGGGCTGCTGGGATCTGCATGTTATAGCAGTCTCTGTATCAGAAAGCTGACTGCTAATGTCGGACCCCACAACAGTCAGACCATGATAGAAGGTAGAGAAGGACTTAAAGGGGTATTCTATTATATAAAGTGATGGTGTAGAACTAGGATCTGCCATCACTTTATGATCAGTGGAGGTCTGACCTGAGGATCTATAGAATAACAGTGTCCTCTCCTGCATTGTCCTTACACAGTGAAGACCCCTTACACCCAGCCGTGCTGTATAAGGAGGCACGTACCACTTATTAGTTGTTTTATCCCCCAGGAGGCAGTAGGACGAGTGTAAGATTTCCCTGGACATCCTCCATAAATAAGGACCAATGCTCATTCTACCAACACCCCCATAAATGTCTCCCCTCTACCCAGCATGCAGCATTACACCAAAGACAAGATGGTGGTCAGGGGGGTCAGTGACTATGGAAGGAGGACCTGCTGGCCATAACATTGGGGTCTCCAACCTGTCACTCTCCAGCTACAAGCTGTGTGGGCATGCTGGGAATTGTAGTACCAACAGCAGGGGACCACTGATATATTAACACTAGACTTGCTGATGTCTACAGAACATACCGAAGATGATATGCCCAGCTTGTATGAGGTGATATCACATGACAGCCAGCCCCATCATCCATGGTTATAGGGACAGTGTCCAGACTTATGAGGGGATCAGGACATGAGGGACGGGCACCCTGAGGAGAAGGACAATATCGTCTTAGATGGCCAGCTTGTATTATATTTTTCACACACTCAGAAAACATTAAAGACAAACAAGAGCGCCGCCATCACGGGGGCCTGGGCCGCCATCACGGGGAGACATCATAAAGCATCTAGCGACAGGATGGGCGAGAGGCTGGGTGCAGCCAGGACCTCATAGTCTGGTCTCCTCAGTCATCAGAGACCTCAGAGTATGTGAGGGTGGGATTCACATCTACTCTACATGGGCCGTGTGGGGCTCACCTTCTGTAACGCCTCCTGCTGCTCCGGGGTGAGGGGGGGGAGCCCAAGCTTAGAGGATGTGCTTTGTCCATTTTCCAATTTAATGGAGTCGCCACCCTGCAACAGGAGAAAGAAAACAAGTCAGAAATGCAACGTACACAGTAAAGCATTCACAAGGTGGCGGATGTCACATCAATGTCTAGTATCAGCAGACGATGTAAGAAAACATTAATATATATATATATATATATATATATATATATATATATATATATATATATATATATATATATATACACACACACACACACAAACAGCAGAGTACGGGTATGATACGCCACACTAACACAAACTACTGCCAGCAGAGGGCGCCTTAAGCCCCTTCACAGCTGTAATTCAGGGTCCACAACTGAGAGCAGCTGATAACTACTGGGAGACAGGAGAGTTTTATATGGAGGGAGTAGACAAATCTAGAGAACTTCCTGACAGCAGGTGATTTAAAGCGGCACTGTCAGCAGGTCGGGGCCAATGACGCGGCTGATATCACCCGGCCGCTCATTACCTCCGGGCTGCACTGCCGCCGCTGCCGCTGCTGCTATTCATATGTCTTTCGGGTCTGGTATTGTGCTGCTTTTTAATAATTTCAGATATACTTATCCCTGGGTTAGGAGCATTCCCCGTACGCTCGCCCAGTAGCTTCCTTGGCCCGAACCTGCTCATAGTGCCGCTTTAAAAAGGATTTTTTTAACCCGCTGGAGTGCCCCTTTAAAGTGACTCTGTACCCACAATCTGACCTTCCCAAACCGCTTGTACCTTCAGATAGCTGCTTTTAATCCAAGATCTGTCCTGGGGTCCGTTCGGCAAGTTATGCAGTTATTGTCCTAAAAAAATACTTTAAAACTTGCAGCCCCGTGCCCTACGGGCGTATCTGTGCCCTGGCTTTGCACCCCCCCTCCGTCCCTCCTACCCACCCTCCTCATTAGGAATGCTCCAGGCAGATTGCCTCCTATTCCCCACCTGTGGCAGTACGTCACATGGGCTGGATCGTTAAGGACCTGTGCAATATTCAGCATGGAGAAAATGTTTCAGTGGCATTCCTAATGATGAGGATGGTGAGGAGGAGGGACGGAGGGGTGGTGCAAAGTTAGGGCACAGATACGCCCGTAGGGCACGGGGCTTCAAGTTTAAAAGTATTTTTTTAGGACAATAACTGCATCACCTGCCGAACGGACCCCAGGACAGATCTTGGAATAAAAGCAGCTATCCGAAGGTACAAGTGGTTGGGGGGGGGGGGGGGGGCAGATTGTGGGTACAGAGTCGCTTTAAGGGTACAAACCCACTCGCCGGATCAACAGCGAGACTTGCTGCAGATCCCAGCCCTGTTTACTCAATGGCAGACAAACTCGCAGTAGGGATGTGCTGCGAGTTTGTCCGCAGCCCAGAGTTTGTCCGCAGTTTGTCTGCCATTGAGTACACAGGGCCGGGATCTGCAGCAAGTCTCGCTGTGGATCCGGCGAGTGGGTCCCACTCTTGTCTCCAGCTTGGGCGCGGTTTTGCTGCTCAGTTCCATTGAAGTAAATGGAGCTTAATTGCAAACCGCACCTGAGCTGGAGACAAGAGTCGTGTTGTCTCTGAAAGAAGGTGGCCATGTTTCTGTAGCGCTGGAGAACCCCTTTAATATCGACGTTTACAGGACCCAGAGCGTCAACAGATCATATAGTCAGAGAGTTGAGTCACCTCTATATAGGTATCACTAGAGATCAGATCACCCTCCGCATCTATATCACATGACCAGCACAGAACACATAGGAGACACAGAGCCACTGCCTCCTGACAACAGCAGCGCCCCCCAGACTGACAGCTCCGCCCCCATGTCCCCTCACACCATTTATCATCACATATCCCCCCCGGTACGCCCCGCTCCTCTCCCCCCACCCATCTACCCCCCCCCCCCGTACGCCCCGCTCCTCTCCCCCCACCCATCTACCCCCCCCCCCCGTACGCCCCGCTCCTCTCCCCCCCCCCATCTACCCCCCCCCCCGTACGCCCCGCTCCTCTCCCCCCACCCATCTACCCCCCACCCATCAACCCCCCCCCGTACGCCCCGCTCCTCTCCCCCCACCCATCTACCCCCCCCCCCCCCCCGTACGCCCCGCTCCTCTCCCCCCACCCATCTACCCCCCCCCCCGTACGCCCCGCTCCTCTCCCGATCTCCCCTCACTCATCCCCGGTACACCCCGCTCCTCCCCCCATCTCCCCCGGTACACCCCGCTCCTCTCCCGATCTCCCCCCATCTCCCCCGGTACACCCCGCTCCCCCCCCCCCCATCTCCCCCGGTACACCCCGCTCCCCCCCCCCATCTCCCCTCACACATCACCGGTACACCCCGCTCCTCCCCTCACACATCACCGGTACACCCCGCTCCTCCCCTCACACATCACCGGTACACCCCGCTCCTCCCCCCCATCTCCCCTCACACATCACCGGTACACCCCGCTCCTCCCCCGGTACACCCCGCTCCTCCCCCCCCCCCATCTCCCCTCACACATCACCGGTACACCCCGCTCCTCCCCCCCCATCTCCCCTCACACCTCACCGGTACACCCCGCTCCTCCCCCCCCATCTCCCCTCCCACATCACCGGTACACCCCGCTCCTCCCCCGGTACACCCCGCTCCTCCCCCCCCCCCCATCTCCCCTCACACATCACCGGTACACCCCGCTCCTCCCCCCCCATCTCCCCTCACACCTCACCGGTACACCCCGCTCCTCCCCCCCCATCTCCCCTCACACATCACCGGTACACCCCGCTCCTCCCCCGGTACACCCCGCTCCTCCCCCCCCCCCATCTCCCCTCACACCTCACCGATACACCCCGCTCCTCCCCCCCCCCCCCCCCCCCATCTCCCCTCACACATCACCGGTACACCCCGCTCCTCCCCCCCCCATCTCCCCTCACACATCACCGGTACACCCCGCTCCTCCCCCCCCCCATCTCCCCGGTACACCCCGCTCCTCTCCCGATCTCCCCCGGTACACCCCGCTCCTCCCCCCCATCTCCCCCGGTACACCCCGCTCCTCCCCCCCCATCTCCCCTCACACATCCCCGGTACACCCCGCTCCTCCGGCCCCATCTCCCCTCACACATCACCGGTACACCCCGCTCCTCCCCCCCATCTCCCCTCACACATCCCCATCTCCCCCGGTACACCCCGCTCCTCTCCCGATCTCCCCCGGTACACCCCGCTTCTCCCCCGCCCCCCATCTCCTCTCACACATCCCCGGTACACCCCGCTCCTCCCCCCACACATAACCGGTACACCCCGCTCCTCCCCCCCATCTCCCCCCACACATAACCGGTACACCCCGCTCCTCCCCCCACACATAACCGGTACACCCCGCTCCTCCCCCCCATCTCCCCTCACGCATCACCGGTACACCCCGCTCCTCCCCCCCACACATCACCGGTACACCCCGGTCCCCCGGACTCACCAACATGACCGCCGCCGCCATTCGACGTTCCGGGCTCAACAGCAGCAAATCCATTGATCTCGCGAGAGGTAGAGCCGCAGGTATGGGATTATCGCGGGAACGAGGCAGGCGCGTGACGTCACTTAGTAAGATCCCGCGATATTTCATCCGGTGCCTTTTTTTTTTCTGTCCAATAAATCTTTATTTATAATAATGTCAGTGATAATTTATCATCGACTCTGACCACCATCAACTCCAATAATACCGCCATACAGTGCCCACATTATACATAGACCACCATCACCCCCAATAATACCACCATACAGTGCCCACATTATACATACACAATCAACCCCAATAATACTGCCATACAGTGCCCATATAATACATACACCACCATCACCCCCAATAATACCACCATACAGTGCCCACATTATACATACACCACCATTACCCCCAATAATACCACCATACAGTGCCCACATTATACATACACAATCAACCCCAATAATACTGCCATACAGTGCCCATATAATACATACACCACCATCACCCCCAATAATACCACCATACAGTGCCCACATTATACATAGACCACCATCACCCCCAATAATACCGCCATACAGTGCCCACATTATACATAGACCACCATCACCCCCAATAATACCACCATACAGTGCCCACATTATACATAGACCACCATCACCCCCAATAATACCACCATACAGTGCTCACATTATACATACACAATCAACCCCAATAATACTGCCATACAGTGCCCATATAATACATACACCACCATCACCCCCAATAATACCACCATACAGTGCTCACATTATACATACACCACCATTACCCCCAATAGTACCGCCATACAGTGCTCACATTATACATACATCACCATTACCCCCAATAATACCGCCATACAGTGCTCACATTATACATACACCACCATCACCCCCAATAATACCACCATACAGTGCTCACATTATACATACACAATCACCCCCAATAATACCGCCATACAGTGCCCATATAATACATACACCACCATCATCCCCAATAATAACACAATACAGTGCCCACATTATACATAGACCACCATCACCCCAATAATACTACAATACAGTGCCCACATTATACATAGACCACCATCACCCCCAATAATACCACCATACAGTGCCCACATTATACATAGACCACCATCACCCCCAATAATACCACCATACAGTGCCCATATAATACATACACCACCATCACTCCCAATAATACCGCCATACAGTGCCCACATTATACATACACAATCATCCCCAATAATACCGCCATACAGTGCCCATATAATACATACACCACCATCACCCCCAATAATACCGCCATACAGTGCCCATATAATACATACACCATCATCCCCAATAATACCACCATACAGTTCCCATATTATACATACACCATCACTCCAATAATACCGCCATACAGTGCCCACATTATACATACACCACCATCACCTGCAATAATACTGCCATACAGTGCCCACATTATACATACACCACCATCACCTGCAATAATACTGCCATACAGTGCCCACATTATACATACACCACCATCTTCCCCAATAATACCACCATACAGTGCCCATATAATACATACACCACTATCACCCCCAATAATACCACCATACAGTGCCCACATTTTACATACACCACCATCACCCCCAATAATACCGCCATACAGTGCCCACATTATACATAGACCACCATCACCCCCAATAATACCACCATACAGTGCCCATATAATACATACACCACTATCACCCCTAATAATACCACCATACAGTGCCCACATTATACATAGACCACCATCACCCCCAATAATACCGCCATACAGTGCTCACATTATACATACACCATCATCACCCCCAATAATACCACCATACAGTGCCCACATTATACATACACCACCATCACCCCCAATAATACCACCATACAGTGCCCATATAATACACCACCATCACCCCTAATAATACCACCATACAGTGCCCACATTTTACATACACCACCATCACCCCCAATAATACCGCCATACAGTGCCCATATAATACACCACCATCACCCCCAATAACACCACCATACAGTGCCCACATTATACATACACCACCATCACCCCCAATAATACCACCATACAGTGCCCATATAATACACCACCATCACCCCCAATAATACCGCCATACAGTGCCTACATTATACATACACCATCATCCCCAATAATACCGCCATACAGTGCTCACATTATACATACACCATCAACTCCAATAATACCACCATACAGTGCCCACATTATACATACACCATCAACTCCAATAATACCGCCATACAGTGCCCATAGAAAACACCTCCATCACCCCCAATAATACCACCATACAGTGCCCACATTATACATACACCACCATCACCCCCAATAAAACCGCCATACAGTGCCCATATAATACATACACCATTATCCCCAAAATTACCGCCATACAGTGCCCACATTATACATACACCACCATCATCCCCAATAATACCGCCATACAGTGCCCACATTATACATACACCATCAACTCCAATAATACCACCATACAGTGCCCACATTATACATACACCATCATCACCCCCAATTATACCGCCATACAGTGCCCACATTATACATACACCACCATCACCCCCCAATAATACCGCCATACAGTGCCCACATTATACACACACCACCATCACCCCCAATAATAACACCATACAGTGCCCACATTATACATACACCATCACCCCCAATAATACCGCCATACAGTGCCCACATTATACATACACCATCATCACCCCTAAAAATAACGCCATACAGTGCCCACATTATACATACACCACCATCACCCCACAATAATACCACCATAAAGTGCCCACATTATACATACACCATCACCCCCAATAATACCGCCATACAGTGCCCATATTATACATACACCATCAACTCCAATAATACCACCATACAGTGCCTACATTATACATACACCAACATCACCCCCAATAATACCGCCATACAGTGCCCATATTATACATACACCACCATCACCCCAATACCGCCATACAGTGCCCATATAATACATACACCACCATCACCCCCAATAATACTGCCATACAGTGCCCATATTATACATTTACCACCATCACCCTCAATAATACCACTATACAGTGCCATATAATACATACACCATCACCCCCAATAATACCGCCATACAGTTCCCATATTATACATACACCACCATCACCCCAATAATACCGCCATACAGTGCCCACATTATACATACACCACCATCACCCCTAATAATACCACCATACAGTGCCCAATAATACCGCCATACAGTGCCCACATTATACATACACCACCATCACCCCAATAATACCGCCATACAGTGCCCACATTATACATACACCACCATCACCCCCAATAATACCGCCATACAGTGCCCATATAATACATACACCACCATCACCCACAATAATACCGCCATACAGTGCCCACATTATACATACACCAACATCACCCCCAATAATACCACCATACAGTGCCCACATTATACATAGACCACCATCACCCCCAATAATACCGCCATACAGTGCTCACATTATACATACACCACCATCACCCCCAATAATACCACCATACAGTGCCCACATTATACATACACCACCATCACCCCCAATAATACCGCCATACAGTGCCCATATAATACACCACCATCACCCCCAATAACACCACCATACAGTGCCCACATTATACATACACCATCATCACCCTAATAATACCACCAAACAGTGCCCACATTATACATACACCACCATCACCCCCAATAATACCACCATACAGTGCCCATATAATACACCACCATCACCCCCAATAATACCGCCATACAGTGCCTACATTATACATACACCATCATCCCCAATAATACCGCCATACAGTGCTCACATTATACATACACCATCAACTCCAATAATACCACCATACAGTGCCCACATTATACATACACCATCAACTCCAATAATACCGCCATACAGTGCCCATAGAAAACACCTCCATCACCCCCAATAATACCACCATACAGTGCCCACATTATACATACACCACCATCACCCCCAATAAAACCGCCATACAGTGCCCATATAATACATACACCATTATCACCAAAATTACCGCCATATAGTGCCCACATTATACATACACCACCATCATCCCCAATAATACCGCCATACAGTGCCCACATTATACATACACCACCATCACCCCCAATTATACCGCCATACAGTGCCCACAATATACATACACCACCATCACCCCCCAATAATACCGCCATACAGTGCCCACATTATACACACACCACCATCACCCCCAATAATACCTCCATACAGTGCCCACATTATACATACACCATCATCACCCCCAATAATACCGCCATACAGTGCCCACATTATACATACACCATCATCACCCCCAATAATACCGCCATACAGTGCCCACATTATACATACACCACCATCACCCCACAATAATACCACCATAAAGTGCCCACATTATACATACACCACCATCACCCCCAATAATACCGCCATACAGTGCCCATATTATACATACACCATCAACTCCAATAATACAGCCATACAGTGCCCATATTATACATACACCATCAACTCCAATAATACCACCATACAGTGCTTACATTATATATACACCAACATCACCCCCAATAATACCGCCATACAGTGCCCATATTATATATACACCACCATCACCCCAATACCGCCATACAGTGCCCATATAATACATACACCATCATCACCCCCAATAATACTGCCATACAGTGCCCATATTATACATTTACCACCATCACCCTCAATAATACCACCATACAGTGCCCATATAATACATACACCATCACCCCCAATAATACCGCCATACAGTTCCCATATTATACATACACCACCATCACCCCAATAATACCGCCATACAGTGCCGACATTATACATACACCACCATCACCCCTAATAATACCACCATACAGTGCCCAATAATACCGCCATACAGTGCCCACATTATACATACAACACCATCACCCCCCAATAATACCACCATACAGTGCCCACATTATACATACACCACCATCACCCCCAATAATACCACCATACAGTGCCCACATTATACATACACCACCATCACCCCCAATAATACCGCCATACAGTGCCCACATTATACATAGACCACCATCACCCCCAATAATACCACCATACAGTGCCCACATTATACATACACCATCACCCCCAATAATATCGCCATACAGTGCCCACATTATACATACACCATCACCCCCAATAAACCGCTTCATAGAGGGCATAGACTCTAGGCTCATTCAAAGCCAGTTGCGCATGTTGGCTGCTCAGAACCCTAATATGTCCTTCCTGGATTTCAAAACCCTGGCTCTGAGAGTAGTAGGAACTGACTCCCCCTGCCATAACTGTCCCCCGACATCGAGTCAGCCAGTACTGACAGGTGTGACCCCTGGGCCTGTCCCCACGCCTGCTATTTCATCTGTTCCAGCCGTTCAGGCCGTACAAGCTTCTCTCACCAGCCCCCTAGTTACTCCTGACCTCCTTACTCACGTAGTCAGCTCTCTATGTCAAGCCATTCAAGAGCTAAAGGGGACCGCGTCCATCTCCTCCTCCGGCTCTACCTCCAGTCAGGCCCTGTCCCTAGAGTCACCTCCCAGGCACCCACGCTCTGCCCCCTCCATGCCTCACAGGGCCACACCACGAGAGCGGCCCTACTGTGACTATTGTCGGCGGCATGGACACTACCAATCCCAGTGCTTTCAGTTAAACGGGCCACCCCCGGGTCCGAGGGCCAACACCCGGGAGGTAGAATCTCAGGCCCGCAGGAGTCACAATGGCTCTCAAAATTCCTATCGCAATGCCCGCATGTGACTCTATGGATAGACAGTGTGTCTCTCGAGGCCTTGGTGGACACTGGGTCCCAGGTTACTACCATCCCTAAACATGTTTTTGACGCACATTGGGACCGCAGGGTGTTGTGTCCAGTGGAGAAGGCCAGGTTAAAACTGATTGCTAGTAATGGTCGGCCTATCTCACAACTAGGGTACTGGGAACCCACTATATGCATTGGTAACCGGAGGTTAGCCCAGCAGGGGGTTATAGTCACTGAGGCTCAAGGGGACAGTGGTGTTACAGTCTTAGGCATGAATGTCATTCGCCATGTATTCTCTGAATTAGTTGCTGCCCTGCATAACTCTCTGTCTCAAGCTTCTTCCCCCTACAGGCAAGCCATCCAGAAGACTATCAAAGCGCTCACCGCTCAGCAGAGGTTTGTCAATCACCGTGGGGAGATTTGCCGTGTCCGTACTAAAGATGCTCGCCCCATCACTATCCCAGCTAACAGTGAGACCCTTATCTGGTGCAGGGCTCGACCGGGCCTAGACAACGCCGACTACGAGGCTCTACTGGATTCCATCGAGATTGAGGGACAACCCCTTGTCATGGCTGCCCGAAGTCTAGTGACCGTCTCCAATGGTCAGGTTCCGGTACGGCTGGTCAACCTCAGTACATCTTCAGTCGACTTACCTAAATTTACTACGGTTGCCATGCTCCACCAACTCGACCCTGAGGACCTCATATGTGAAGAGACTATTGCCCACCAGAGGTCGATTAGGACATCATCAGGAGAATCCCAACAGTCCCGCGCTCCTTGGTGGGATGCCCTCAACATCGGGGATGCCAACACCCCAATTGAGTATGTCCAGGGGGTACTCAAAGTTGCCAAGCGCCATCACGAGGCCTTCAGCAAGCATTCACTTGACTTTGGTAAAACTGGTCTGGTCCAGCATCGAATCAACACCAAAGATCATCCTCCTATCAAGGAGAAGCACCGGCCTATTCCGCCTGCCAGCTATCAGCAGGTGAAGAGACTGCTCCAGGAAATGAAGGACACCAACGTCATCCAGGAGAGCCAAAGTCCGTGGGCTGCCCCTATTGTCCTCGTTAAAAAGAAGGACGGCAACATCAGGTTCTGTGTTGACTACCGGAAGCTGAACACCATTACTCACAAGGATGCCTATCCGCTGCCTCGTATAGAGGAATCTATTGCTGCTCTGGGTTCAGCTGCCTACTTCTCCACGTGGGATCTCACCAGTGGGTATTGGCAGGTGCCCATGGCTCCGGAAGACCGGGAGAAGACGGCATTCACTACCCCCATGGGACTCTATGAGTTCACCAGTATGCCGTTTGGACTCTGCAACGCCCCTGCCACATTCCAGCGGTTAATGGAGAGGTGCCTCGGTCACGTCAACTTCCAAAGTGTATTGCTCTACCTGGACGACGTCATTGTCTACTCTCGCACTTATGAGGACCATATTCATCACTTAGCCGAAGTGTTTCAAGTCCTTATTGACCATGGCCTCAAGATTAAACCGTCAAAGTGCCATCTCCTCAAACCGCAGGTGAACTATTTGGGCCATGTCGTCAGTGCCGCGGGCATACAACCTGACCCCGAGAAGATTTCGGCTGTGGAAAGCTGGGGCATTCCCAAAACGGTGAAAGAGGTGAGAAGCTTCCTTGGATTTGCGGGCTATTACCGCCGCTTCATACCCCACTTCGCCCAGGTGGCTGAACCACTCAATGAACTACTCCGTGGCTGTCCCCGAGAGAACTATAATCGACGGCTACCCATAGAGTGGTCTGAACGCCAGGAGACGGCGTTTCAAACCCTGAAGGCCCTGTTGATCTCGCCTCCCATCCTGGCTTACCCTGACTATAAGCAGTCCTTCCTTCTCTACACAGACGCCAGCTTCCAAGGCCTAGGGGCTGTCCTGTCTCAAGTCCAAGGTAACCAAGAAAGAGTTATTGCCTATGCCAGCCGAAGTTTAAGAGGTGCTGAGAAGAATGACACTAACTACAGCTCGTTCAAATTGGAGTTGCTTGCGCTGGTGTGGGCCGTTACAGAAAAGTTCAAAGATTACCTTGCGGCTACACCATTCACTGTCTATACGGATAACAACCCGCTAGCTCACCTCAATACCGCGCGACTGGGCGCTCTGGAACAACGTTGGGCCTCTAGGTTGGCCAACTTCAACTTCGAGATCAAGTATCGAAGCGGCAAGGCCACTGTGAATGCTGACCTGCTGTCTCGATTGCCTAGAGGGGAGGAAGCCCCGGAGGATGACGACTGGGAAGATGTGGAGATGCCTCCTTTCTATCAGAGATTCGCTACCCAGAGTACTACCACGGCGGTCAAAGCGGGCGAGGCGACCCCTGACCCGGGGCCTTATCAAGATTTGTCCCGATGGCAAACCATCCAGAATGAGTCCAGAGTCTTGGGAGAAATCTACGACTACTTGTCCACTGGGAGAGTCCCCATGAGAATCAAGAGGCCCTATCCAGACGTTGAACTGAGGCGTCTCTGGAGGCAGAGGAATCGGCTCTTCCTCCATAAGGGCCTACTTCTGAGGAATTCATTGGACCCCGTCTCTGGAGAGCGATGCCATCAGATCTTGATTCCCCGGCGAGACGCCAAATTGGTGTTGGATGCCTACCACGATCGTTCCGGCCATTTCGGGGTCCATAAGACTGAGGCGACCATCCGTCAACGGTTCTATTGGATCGGGATGCGGGCTGACATTGAGAACCGGTGTGTTGAATGCCCCGCCTGTAACATCTCCAAGGCGGGAGGAAGAGAGGCTAGAGCCCCCTTGCATTCCATTGTGTCCCACCGGCCAAATCAGCTCGTTGCCTTGGACCATGTGAAGTTGTCCCCGACGAGATGTGGATACACATATGCCCTGACCATGGTCGATCACTATTCCAAGTGGGTAGTCGTGGTACCCGTCCGAGACTTGACTGCAAGGACCACAGCCATCACATTCTACAAGGAGTATGTGAAACACTACGGCTGTCCTGAGTCCCTGCTCACAGACTGAGGCCCGGCTTTCGAATCTCAACTCTTCCAAGAGCTGTGCACTTATCACGAGTGCAAAAAGCTTCGTACCACGGCCTATCACCCGCAAGGCAATGGTCTCTGCGAGAAAATCAACCTGGTTTTCATCAATATGCTCTGAACAGCTTCAGTGGCCAAGCGGGTGGAATGGCCTCACCTGTTGGATGAGCTGGTGGAGATCTACAACAACACCACCCATTGCTCTACAGGCTACTCCCCTTTCTATCTGATGTTCGGGCGCCAAGGTCAGCTTCCTCAAGACCGCGCGCTGGGAGTTCAAGTAACGGATACTGTCAACCCTCTGCCTGATACCGACTGGGTCCAAGAGCATCAGAGGAGGATTCAAGACGCCCGAGAGATTGTCGACCAGAAGATGGGAGAGGCCCACCAGCGTCAGGAAGATGCTTATAATCAAGGGGCGCATGCCACACCACTAAGAGTGGGGGACAGAGTCTGGCTAAAGAAATATCACCGCACTCACAAGTTGGAGAGTTTATGGGAGCCTGAACCCTATGTCATTTCTGCTATTCCCTATCCAGAGACTGATGTGTATGAGGTCAAGAAGCCAGGTCTGGCCCCTCAAACTGTACACCGGAATAGGATAAAGCGCTGTGTAAGAGAGGATCTGCAAGGCCTCACAGCATTCTGTCCAGCACCGGTACAGGCACTTCCGCCAGTCCCAGAGGCTCCATCTAAACCGGTCTCTCTTGAGGATATGTTCCAAACTGAACCATTCCTCATGGCTGTTGGCTATCAGGGGATTCCGATGAGCACTCCAGTTGCCCTGCCACCTGCGGCTCCGCCTCCTGCGGTTCCTCCTCCTCAACCAGCTGCTGTTAATGACCCCAATCTGTTCCAGAGCAAGCTACTCATGAAGCCAACCTCATGCTGAGACGGTCTGAGAGCTCAACTCGGGGAACACTACCAATCCGCTACAGAGACCAAAGTCCTTAACTGTTCCTGTTCTGTTGTTGTTTCCTGTGTGATTAAAAAGTTCCTGCAACGTTCAAGGTTCGTGCCTGGTCCTCCTGACCAAGTCCCTGTACTAACCAGCTATGTGCTGATGGACACTCCCTGACCAAACTGTTCTTCAGTGCCTGTCCCAGAGCCTTTACATGGACGATGTTCTATATTGCCTAAAGAGACTCTACCAAACAGAGACACTTATCCAGTTCTTCCTAAAGCATTTTCCAGATTATGTGATTGTCAGAGGTTTATGATTGTATTTCATGATTGCACTTCAGTAGTCAATAGTCTATTTTCTTGTCAGAGTCTTATATATATATTTTCCTACCTCTGAGTAAGCAGACAAGTCATTTAGATAGTCTCAGAGTAAAGTGTGTCCTTTGAAAAAGTATTTTTCTCACAGTGTATGTTCTCATGTCAGAGTCAGACAGTTTCCTCCTCCTCTGAGTAAAGAAGTCAGTCTACATGTTTATATCTATGGCCTCAGAGAAAGTCTATTTTCTAAAAAGTGTATTTTTCCAGAAGAGTCTTCTATTTTCTCCATGCATAATCTCATTGTGCATTATTATTATATCTACAGCTGGAAAGATTTAGTTGAGCCAGTTTGTATGCAGATTTTCCTCAGATTTTCATTCAGATTTCTCTCAGGTTTCCTTCAGAGTTATGTGAGCCAGTTCTCCTCAGGACCTCGCTGTATTTGTTGTCTTTTGTATTTCCCTTCCTTTTGTCTCCAGTGTCTGTTCACCTCCGTCTTGTCCCAACATAGTAGTTGCTACACACAGTCTTACTTAACATTCACACTTGTCCATACATATTGCACCTTGGATACCCTTTCGTGTGTTTGGCCTATTGAGTAATTGTGTTGTATGATTGACCCGTATGCATGGGCGCCCAGATGTATGCTTGCTTTTATTATTTTGTTCTATTCTCTTCCAGGTATCCAAGACATTTCACAAACACGCCAAGATAGTACACAGGTCTTCACAGTTCTCCTCCAGTAGGGTAACATTTTATACAGGAAACCTACTGTCAAACTGACTGGAATATGGAGGGTCGCCCGCCAGCAGTTAAGTTGTCCTGGCTTCCATGTCAGATGATCCACGCACTAACTACCTGTAACCAGAGTACGTTAGGCACCCCTAGGTGAAGTCCTGCCACTAGGGTTTTCTTTCTCTTCATATTTCTCTTGTCACCTGTGCCTTGAGCGTGGGAAACACACATCTACAGATTCACTCACACTAACATTCCTTCTTCTTGTCTTGTTGTCCTGGTCCTCTATGTTCTTTCGGCCACATCTACCTCAGCTTGTGGTTCGCCGAGGTCGGCTCATTTCTAGTAGGGAGGTATGCAGTGTCCCAGAACAGCCCTTCTTATGCTCACACTTTCATTATAAACAGTTCTGTTCTGGAAAGCTATGGTCCACTGCAAACTGCGTGTATTGTGTCCCTCTTCTCAGTATTCAGGTCTGCCATTTCAGTCATTTATTGCATGTGTATTCAGGTATCAGTGTCTAAAGGTATTATGTCGCCTCCTAGTGTTCGAGGATGGTACTTCTCGTGTATATTCCTCTGTATATGCTTAATGGTGTGATGATGCAATGGCTGGATGTCACGTGACTGTGCCCTGCTTCCATGGTAACACCAATGGTCATCGAGCTTTTGGCTGGGTTACCATGTGACTTCCTGTGCTACCTCAGTCTTGTCCTCCACCTTCAGGAGACAAGTTGTTTTTGTTCTCTCTCCCTGCTAAGAGAGAGAGACCTCTGTGTGCTCTGCTGCTCCAGTCCGCTGGCTGTGTTCCTGTCTCAAGTCTCAGGATTCTCATCTGGGTGTCGATTCTTCAGTCATTCTTCAGTTCCTCTCATCATCATCTCCTCAAATCATCAACAGCAAATATTTTATTCAAGTCTCATTCCACCCAGCATCTCTGCTTCAGTATCACTACTACTCCCATCATTCAGCACGCCACTCTCACAGCCTATTGCAGCATCACCCATTATTCTGCTTTATTCAAGATTGCCTTATTCCCGGTTGCATCCGGAGAGACTGTTGCTACTAGTTACCACCGTTACAATAAATATACAACTACCGTTGTTTCTGAACCTTGGCATTGGTGTGATGATTGGTGCCCTGACTAAGGACAACGAAGAATCGCACGCCCAGTATCCCCGCATGGTCAGGAGCCCGGCTTCCAGCTGTAGCACCCTCGTGCCTAAACCGTGACCACATTATCCTACAGCTGCCCCGATTCCTGCACCCTCACAACATCTGTATAGCGGAGTGGCCCCTAGGGGCCAGGGCGTAGCACTATGTCTGCAGCAGGCTGTGTGTGTGTATGTGTGTGCTATGTCTGCAGCAGGCTGTGTGTGTGTTGTGGACAGCATTGACTGGGGCAGCCATGAGGCCCAACCGGAGGGGGGTGCATGGGGGCTGGAGGTCAGGTGGGGGCCGGGAGGAGGGGCTGCATGAGGGCTGCTGGTCAGGTGGGGGTCGGAAGGGGAGTGCACGGGGGCTGGTAATCCGGTGGAGGCACAGCAGAAGGCATTATTGCTATATGGGGGCACAGCAGGAGACATTATTACTATATGGAGGGCACAGAAGGATGTATTATTACTATATGGGGGCACAGCAGGAGACTATTACTATATGGGGGCACAGCAGGGGGTATTATTACTATATGGGCACAGCAGGGGGCATTATAACTATAAGGGGAGCACAGCAGGGGGTATTATTACTATATGAGGCACAGTAGGAGACATTATTACTATATGGAGGCACAGCAGGAGACATTATTACTATATGGAGGCACAGCAGGGGGCATTATTACTATATGGGCACAGCAGGGGGGCATTATTACTATATGGAGGGCACAGCAGGAGGCATTATTACTATATGGGCACAGCAGGGAGATTATAACTATATGAAGGTACAGCAGGGGGTATTATTACTATACGGAGGTACAGCAGGGACATTATTACTATATGGGGGGCACATCAGGAGACATTATTACTATATGGAGGCACAGCAGGAGACATTATTACTATATGGAGGCACAGCAGGAGACATTATTACTATATGAGGACACAGCAGGGGGCATTGTTACTATATGGAGGACACAGCAGGATGTATTATTACTATATGGGGCACAGCAGGAGACATTTTTACTATATGGGGCACAGCAGGGACATTACTACTATATGTAGGGCACAGCAGGAGACATTTTTAATTTATGGAGGCACAACAGGGGACATTATTACTATATGTAGGGCACAGCAGGTGACATTATTACTTTATGGAGGCACATCAGTAGGTATTATTGCTATATGTAGGGCACAGCAGGGGACATTATTACTATTTGGAGGGACAGCAGGGGACATTATTACTATATGGAGGGACAGTAGGGGACATTATTACTATATGGGGGCACAGCAGGGGGCATTATTACTATATGGAGGCACAGGAGGATGAATTACTACTATATGGAGGCACAGGAGGATGAATTATTACTATATGGGGCACAGCAGGGGGCAGTATTACTATATGGAGGGACAGCAGGGGGCATTTTTACTATATGGAGGCCACAGCATGGGGCATTATTACTATATGGAGGCACAGCAGGAGGAATTATTACTTTTTAAAGGGCACGGCAGGAGACATTATTTCTATATGGAAGCACAGCAGGGGACATTATTACTGTATGGAAGCACAGCATGGGACATTATTACTGTATGGAGGGCACAGCAGGAGACATTTTTTGTATATGGAGGGCACTGCAGGGGACATTATTTCTATATGGAGGCACAGCAGGGGACATTATTACTGTATGGGGCACAGCAGGAGACATTACTATATGGGGGACACAGTAGGGGACATTATTTCTATATGGAGGCACAACAGGGGGCATTGTTATTATATGGGAGCAGAGTTGGGGACACAGCAGGAGACATTATTTCTATATGGGTGAACAGCAGAAGGTATTATTACTATATGGGGGCATAGCAGATGCCATTATTACTATATGTAGGACACAGCAGGAGACATTATTACTATATGGGGGCAAAGCAGAGATATTATTACTATATGGGGGCACAGTAGGGGACATTATTATTACTATATGGGAGCACAGCAGATGACATTATTACTATATGTAGGACACAGCAGGAGACATTATTACTATATTGGGGGCACGGCAGGAGACATTATTTCTATATGGAAGCACAGCGGGGGACATTATTACTGTATGGAAGCACAGCATGGGACATTATTACTGTATGGGGCACAGCAGGGGGCATTATTACTATATGGAGGGCACAGCAGGAGACATTTTTAGTATATGGAGGGCACAGCAGGGGACATTATTACTATATGCGGGCACAGTAGGGGACATTATTACCATATGGAAGCACAGCAGGGGACATTATTTGTATATGGAGGCACAGCAGGGGACATTATTACTGTATGGGGCACAGCAGGAGACATTACTATATGGGGGACACAGTAGGGGACATTATTTCTATATGGAGGCACAACAGGGGGCATTGTTATTATATGGGAGCAGAGTTGGGGACACAGCAGGAGACATTATTTCTATATGGGTGAACACCAGAAGGTATTATTACTATATGGGGGCATAGCAGATGCCATTATTACTATATGTAGGACACAGCAGGAGACATTATTACTATATGGGGGCAAAGCAGAGATATTATTACTATATGGGGGCACAGTAGGGGACATTATTATTACTATATGGGAGCACAGCAGAAGACATTATTACTATATGTAGGACACAGCAGGAGACATTATTACTATATTGGGGGCACGGCAGGAGACATTATTTCTATATGGAAGCACAGCGGGGGACATTATTACTGTATGGAAGCACAGCATGGGACATTATTACTGTATGGGGCACAGCAGGGGACATTATTACTATATGGAGGGCACAGCAGGAGACATTATTACTATATGCGGGCACAGTAGGGGACATAATTACTATATGGAAGCACAGCAGGGGACATTATTTCTATATGGAGGCACAGCAGGGGACATTATTACTGTATGGGGCACAGCAGGAGACATTACTATATGGGGGACACAGTAGGGGACATTATTTCTATATGGAGGCACAACAGGGGGCATTGTTATTATATGGGAGCAGAGTTGGGAGCATTATTACTATATTGAGGACACAGCAGGAGACATTATTTCTATATGGGTGAACACCAGAAGGTATTATTACTATATGGGGGCATAGCAGATGACATTATTACTATATGTAGGACACAGCAGGAGACATTATTACTATATGGGGGCAAAGCAGAGATATTATTACTATATGGGGGCACAATAGGGGACATTATTATTACTATATGGGGGCACAGCAGACGCCATTATTACTATATGTAGGACACAGCAGATGACATTATTACTATATGTAGGACACAGCAGACGACATTATTACTATATGTAGGACACAGCAGGAGACATTATTATTACTATATGTAGGACACAGCAGGAGACATTATAATTACTATATGTAGGACACAGCAGACGACATTATTACTATATGTAGGACACAGCAGGAGACATTATTATTACTATATGGGGGCAAAGCAGGGACATTATTACTATATGAGGGCACAGCAGACAACATTATTACTACTATATGGGGGCACAGCAGACGACAGTATTACTATATGTAGGACACAGCAGGAGACATTATTACTATATGGAGGTACAGGGGACATTATTACTATATGTAGGACACAGCAGACAACATTATTACTATATGTAGTTCAGGGAAGAAACAGAGTGCTGCACCTCACACCTATGGCTGATACTAGTGCCCCTAGGCTAAATAAAAAACACATCAGAATTTTGTGTATGAATTGATCAAGCCATACTGCCCCATGTACCTCGTGCCGGTATCTGATACACATGGGTCCCTACACTAAGTCCACACCGTGCCAGTCAGTGGCCACCAACCCCGCAGGCGTGCACAGCCAGGGAACGGGGGCCATGGGACGGCCCTGCGACCCCCATGCCACAGGACCAGACCCAAAAACACCACACCAGAACCCGGCCAGCACCGCCGGCGGAGAAGGTCGCCCCCAAGCAGCACAAGTCTGGATAAGATATTACACTCACCATAGCTGCAGCAAACAGAATGGGAAAAAACAGGAGGGATTAAAACCATGTGCACTCAGGTGTCTCCTGCTAATTGCGGTCATGTGGGTCTCACCAGGAGGAGTGCAAAACACGGAGAAAAGAGAGAAACAAAATGCGGTTCAGGGAAGAAACAGAGTGCTGCACCTCACACCTATGGCTGATACTAGTGCCCCTAGGCTAAATAAAAAACACATCAGAATTTTGTGTATGAATTGATCAAGCCATACTGCCCCATGTACCTCGTGCCGGTATCTGATCTGATTACTATATGTAGGACACAGCAGACAACATTATTACTATATGGGGGCACAGCAGGAGACATTATTATTACTATATGGGGGCACAGCAGATGACATTATTACTATATGTAGGACACAGCAGACGACATTATTACTATATGTAGGACACAGCAGACGACATTATTACTATATGAGGAACAGCAGGATGCATTATTACTATATGGAGGCACAGCAGGAGACATTATTATTACTTTATGGGGGCACAGCAGACGACATTATTACTATATGTAGGACACAGCAGACGACATTATTACTACATGTAGGACACAGCAGACAAAATTATTACTATATGTAGGACACAGCAGACGACATTATTACTATATGTAGGACACAGCAGGAGACATTATTATTACTATATGGGGCAAAGCAGGGACATTATTATTACTACATGTAGGACACAGCAGACGACATTATTACTATATGTAGGACACAGCAGACGACATTATTACTATATGTAGGACACAGCAGGAGACATTATTATTACTATATGGGGGCACAGCAGGAGACATTATTACTATATGTAGGACACAGCAGGAGACATTATTACTATATGTAGGACACAGCAGGAGACATTATTATTACTATATGGGGGCACAGCAGGAGACATTATTATTACTATATGGGGGCACAGCAGGAGACATTATTACTATATGGGGGCACAGCAGGAGACATTATTACTATATGTAGGACACAGCAGGAGACATTATTATTACTATATGAGGGCACAGCAGGAGACATTATTACTATATGGGGGCACAGCAGGAGACATTATTACTATATGGAGAGCACTAACAGAGTATTGCAGTCCTACAATATGAGTAAGGATTTTTGTCCCCACTGTCTGAAAACAAACATAAGGAAAAACCATAAATAACACGTGGTGGACCAAAGCTAAGAGTTATATCAAGCAGGTATTTATTAAGGTGCTAATAAATATGTACAGTGTGAATAGTCCCGTGTCAGGGATTAAACAAAAATTAGAGGAAGGGATAATTAGGTCAAGTCAGAATATATGAGCCTATTACACCCTGCCTCAAAACTAAAGAGCCGCTAGGATAGGGCGACCCCCTTACCCAGCGGAGCGATTCCCTACACTAGTGGTGGAATTGGTTCCACCTATTCGTTGTCTAGTGTTGGTTGTGGTCTAATAGGTTTATCGCTAGGTCAGTATGCACTATGCGTCAGTTTGTGTGAATTAGCTGTAGATGAATTAGTTAGATTTGCGTATCCAATGTCATCCGACGCGTTTCCCCCATTGGAGATAGCAGTCTTCTGGGTTCATCAGGGATGATCTTGGAATAAACAGCTCAGTCACGAGAATTCGTAGCCCAAGGTGGAGCGTAATCTAGTGAAAGAAGTGCAACTGAGTAAACTAGAGTAGTTCACCAATTTGTACATGTGGAAAGATGTATATGATATAGGTCCCAATATCGTACCTCATCTGCGGAGACTATACAATCAACGTAGATATCATGGATAATGTAATCGTAGGAAAGTTGTATAGTTGTTCTCCTGGGTCTGTTCAAGTCACTTGTGAGGATGTCGCAATGGAGTGATTTTAAAGAAAGCCACCCTATATAAATCGAGGTATACTCGCCCAATGGAAGTTCCCCACAGATTAGTGTTAGTAAAGTGTAAAGTACATATGGTCTGTAAAGAGATAAATGACAGCATCGTCTCTGTGATGGTTGAATTATAATCCAGGTCAGTGTATCATAGATAATGTAACTTATATAAAGTATATATACCTGTATAGTCCAGATGATTTGGAAACCGGCAATATGCTGGTGCCTCCTATGAATCCTGGGAGTACAGTGACTCCCTATTAGCCCCTTGTGTGAGGAAGGAACAAGGAGGATGAATAAGTAGGAGGAAAAAATATTATTCTCTCTACAAACATAATAAAGTGTCGGATATGTAATACTGCGATGCGATGTATATTGATTGCCATGAGTTCAGTATTGTAAGAATAAACTGACAACCAAACAGATGTTGGGAATGTGTCCCAATATTAACAAAGTGTATAAGGGAGAGCACTTACATCTGCTTGTCCAACCCGGCTAGGTAGATCCCTCTCCAGACGAGGATAAGCGTCTGATGGAGCGGCCCCGTGTTCCGGCTTAAATGGCCGACGGGGAAGGCCGGCCTATGCGTCGTACGTGACGTGATGACGTCAGTGCGTGGCGTACCAAGCCCGGCTCATGTGGGGGTGACGCAAAAGGCACGATGACGTTAGAGGCACCAGCATATTGCCGGTTTCCAAATCATCTGGACTATACAGGTATATATACTTTATATAAGTTACACTATCTATGATACACTGACCTGGATTATAATTCAACCATCACAGAGACGATGCTGTCATTTATCTCTTTACAGACCATATGTACTTTACACTTTACTAACACTTATCTGTGGGGAACTTCCATTGGGCGAGTATACCTCGATTTATATAGGGTGGCTTTCTTTAAAATCACTCCATTGCGACATCCTCACAAGTGACTTGAACAGACCCAGGAGAACAACTATACAACTTTCATACGATTACATTATCCATGATATCTACGTTGATTGTATAGTCTCCGCAGATGAGGTACGGTATTGGGACCTATATCATATACATCTTTCCACATGTACAAATTGGTGAACTACTCTAGTTTACTCAGTTGCACTTCTTTCACTAGATTACGCTCCACCTTGGGCTACGAATTCTCGTGACTGAGCTGTTTATTCCAAGATCATCCCTGATGAACCCAGAAGACTGCTATCTCCAATGGGGGAAACGCGTCGGATGACATTGGATACGCAAATCTAACTAATTCATCTACAGCTAATTCACACAAACTGACGCATAGTGCATACTGACCTAGCGATAAACCTATTAGACCACAACCAACACTAGACAACGAATAGGTGGAACCAATTCCACCACTAGTGTAGGGAATCGCTCCGCTGGGTAAGGGGGTCGCCCTATCCTAGCGGCTCTTTAGTTTTGAGGCAGGGTGTAATAGGCTCATATATTCTGACGACCTAATTATCCCTTCCTCTAATTTTTGTTTAATCCCTGACCCGGGACTATTCACACTGTACATATTTGTTAGCACCTTAATAAATACCTGCTTGATATAACTCTTAGCTTTGGTCCACCACGTGTTATTTACGGTTTTTCTATATGGAGAGTACAGCAGGAGACATTATTACTATATGGGGGCACAGCAGGAGACACTATTACTATATGGGGGCACAGCAGGGGACATTATTACTATATGGGGACACAGCAGGAGACACTATTACTATATGAGGACACAACAGGAGACATTATTACTATATGGGGGCACAGCAGGAGACATTATTACTATATGGGGGCACAGCAGGAGACACTATTACTATATGGGGGCACAGCAGGAGACACTATTACTATATGGGGGCACAGCAGGGGACATTATTACTATATGGGGACACAGCAGGAGACACTATTACTATATGGGGACACAACAGGAGACATTATTACTATATGTAGGACACAGCAGGAGACATTATTACTATATGGGGGCACAGCAGGGACATTATTACTATATGGGGTTGTCACAAAAGCGCCGGACGTAGGTAGGGAACAGGACAAGACAGTGAGCCCTAACCACTAGAACCCACCTTCTGTCCCGACCTACTTGCCTCAACTGCCCTAAACGGCCGCGGACAACCACAGTGTCAGTCCCTTTCCTACACCAGGTGATACACAAAACAAGACAGACAAAACAAACACAATAATGAAGAATCTACGGTCCGGGTCATCAACGGCGGTCAGCGAGGTACAAAAACGTAAGGCAGAAGAAGAGTCAGAGACAGGCAAGGAGGTCAGGGCAGGCAGCAGACAAAGCAGGTGGGAGATCAAGCAATAGGTCAGACAACAGCAGTAACAGGACCAGGAGAGATGAAGCGATAGGTCAGACAACAGCAGTAACAGAACCAGGAGAGATGAAGCGATAGGTCAGACAACAGCAGTAACAGAACCAGGAGAGATGAAGCAATAGGTCAGACAACAGCAGTAACAGGACCAGGAGAGATGAAGCAATAGGTCAGACAACAGCAGTAACAGAACCAGGAGAGATGAAGCGATAGGTCAGACAACAGCAGTAACAGAACCAGGAGAGATGAAGCGATAGGTCAGACAACAGCAGTAACAGAACCAGGAGAGATGAAGCAATAGGTCAGACAACAGCAGTAACAGGACCAGGAGAGATGAAGCGATAGGTCAGACAACAGCAGTAACAGAACCAGGAGAGATGAAGCAATAGGTCAGACAACAGCAGTAACAGGACCAGGAGAGATGAAGCAATAGGTCAGACAACAGCAGTAACAGGACCAGGAGAGATGAAGCAATAGGTCAGACAACAGCAGTAACAGAACCAGGAGAGATGAAGCGATAGGTCAGACAACAGCAGTAACAGAACCAGGAGAGATGAAGCGATAGGTCAGACAACAGCAGTAACAGAACCA
This sequence comes from Dendropsophus ebraccatus, assembly GCA_027789725.1. NCBI lineage: Eukaryota > Metazoa > Chordata > Amphibia > Anura > Hylidae > Dendropsophus > Dendropsophus ebraccatus. Next base: position 464,153 of record JAQFWZ010000067.1, on the reverse strand, counting down.
GGAGAGATGAAGCAATAGGTCAGACAACAGCAGTAACAGAACCAGGAGAGATGAAGCAATAGGTCAGACAACAGCAGTAACAGAACCAGGAGAGATGAAGCGATAGGTCAGACAACAGCAGTAACAGAACCAGGAGAGATGAAGCGATAGGTCAGACAACAGCAGTAACAGGACCAGGAGAGATGCTGCACTTAGCTGAGTAACACTCAATAGCCAGCAGGGAAATGAGGAGTCTGCTGCTTTTTATCTGGGATCGGGGACGGGGTGCAGCAGCTGATTGGATCGGCCCAGCCCCCAGCCCCCAGCTCAGCTGGACAGGTCGCCAGAGTGTAACAGGCGATGCAGGTGTGGCTGGGAAACTAAGACAGCATTCAGACAGAACTGCAAACAAAGAACAACTAGAGGCTCAGCGTTTCTTCGGCCGCCCAGCGCGGATCAAGGAGCGCAAAGTCACCAAGTGAACTTCCTCAGCACTTATACATTGGATAACAAGGCCATCAGATCCATCCTAAACACTGGGGTATCTTAAGCCATGATCCCTTTCTGAAAGATGTCATCCCCAGGAACCCCAGGATCACCTTTAGGAGGGCACGGTCGCTCAAGAACACACTGGCACCCAGCAGACTTACCCAGACACCAACAGTTCGGACCTTCAAACCACCCTGCCTAAGATCATTGGAAGCCATAATGTGGGATCAACAGCTGTAAGTGCTGCAACAACATACTACACACCACCCGCTCTATCACTTCCAACAACATGCTACACACCACCCGCTCTATCACTTCCAACAACATGCTACACACCACCCGCTCTATCACTTCCAACAACATGCTACACACCACCCGCTCTATCACTTCCAACAACATGCTACACACCACCCGCTCTATCACTTCCAACAACATGCTACACACCACCCGCTCTATCACTTCCAACAACATACTACACACCACCCGCTCTATCACTTCCAACAACATACTACACACCACCCGCTCTATCACTTCCAACAACATACTACACACCACCCGCTCTATCACTTCCAACAACATACTACACACCACCCGCTCTATCACTTCCAACAACATACTACACACCACCCGCTCTATCACTTCCAACAACATACTACACACCACCCGCTCTATCACTTCCAACAACATACTACACACCACCCGCTCTATCACTTCCAACAACATACTACACACCACCCGCTCTATCACTTCCAACAACATACTACACACCACCCGCTCTATCACTTCCAACAACATACTACACACCACCCGCTCTATCACTTCCAACAACATACTACACACCACCCGCTCTATCACTTCCAACAACATACTACACACCACCCGCTCTATCACTTCCAACAACATACTACACACCACCCCGCTCTATCACTTCCAACAACATACTACACACCACCCGCTCTATCACTTCCAACAACATACTACACACCACCCGCTCTATCACTTCCAACAACATACTACACACCACCCGCTCTATCACTTCCAACAACATACTACACACCACCCGCTCTATCACTTCCAACAACATACTACACACCACCCGCTCTATCACTTCCAACAACATACTACACACCAGCCGCTCTATCACTTCCAAAATCACAAGAGTTTCAAATGAAATCCCATTTAAGCTGCAGCGCATGGTTCGTCATCTAGCTGCTACAATGCTCCTGTGCAGTATGTGGGCCGCACTTCCCAGCCGCTGCGCTGCACAATCAATAATCATATGGTGAGAGAGGTTTCCAACTACACAGCGTCTCTAGACAGGCCATCCTCTGCAATCACAGTCACTTCTCTGCATTCACTCTTCTTCCCATTGAACAGATTCCCGCTGGTGGGCAGAGATTCCAGAACCTGCGCAAAAGGGAGAACTTCTAGATTTACAAGTTAAAAACTCTTGTCCCACGGGGCCTGAACGAATATATGGAACACGAGCCTGATACGCTTATAGTATGCTGTAGTGCAGTCTGATCAGTTGGTTTTCTCTATCAGTTTATATTGTTCCAATAATGCTGGTCATTTTTTATTCATTTGTTTATCTTAATTTTGTCGCTACGGTAATATTCTTAATTCACTACATCGATACCTCATGTTATTCCATAATTCAAAAAAGTGTTTACTTGGTGGATATACTTTCTCATTCAACAGTTTCTATACACCATTACAATACACTCGGACTCCACAAAGTTTTGGCACATTTAGTGGTGTAGACATTTCCATCCAATAAACCTCACAATTCCATTTCACCATTATAATGTATTCAGACTCCATTATTTACACTTATTTATCTCTCATCATTATCCATCTCTTCCTCTCAGCTTACCAATCCATATCTACCGGCTCTTGTATATACTACCTCTGTGTGCCCATCCTGCTGACATACATCATTTATAATCATGTCCTCTATTTCTCATGGTTACTTTCCATCATCCTTAGAATATGCTGCTGTTTGGTTGCTATAATACCACTTGTGTAATCTCCCTGTTATGTTGTTGCTATAATGCCAGTAATGCCCCTTTCCTCTGGTAACATCCCCCACTCTGTGTTGTCCCCCTCCCCCACTCTGTGTTGTCCCCCTCCCCCATTCTGTGTTGTCCCCCTCCCCCACTCTGTGTTGTCCCCCTCCCCCACTCTGTGTTGTCCCCCTCCCCCACTCTGTGTTGTCCCCCTTCCCCATTCTGTGTTGTCCCCCTCCCCCACTCTGTGTTGTCCCCCTCCCCCATTCTGTGTTGTCCCCCTCCCCCACTGTGTTGTCCCCCTCCCCCACTCTGTGTTGTCCCCCCTCCCCCATTCTGTGTTGTCCCCCTCCCCCTCTGAGTGTTGTCCCCCTCCCCCTCTGTGTGTTGTCCCCCTCCCCCACTCTGTGTTGTCCCCCTTCCCCATTCTGTGTTGTCCCCCTCCCCCACTCTGTGTTGTCCCCCTCCCCCACTCTGTGTTGTCCCCCTCCCCCATTCTGTGTTGTCCCCCTCCCCCACTGTGTTGTCCCCCTCCCCCACTCTGTGTTGTCCCCCTCCCCCACTCTGTGTTGTCCCCCTCCCCCATTATGTGTTGTCCCCCTCCCCCACTCTGTGTTGTCCCCCTCCCCCACTCTGTGTTGTCCCCCTCCCCCATTCTGTGTTGTCCCCCTCCCCCACTCTGTGTTGTCCCCCTCCCCCTCTCTGTGTTGTCCCCTCCCCCTCTCTGTGTTGTCCCCATCCCTGTGTTGTCCCCCTCCCCCTCTCTGTGTTGTCCCCCTCCCCCTCTCTGTGTTGTCCCCCTCCCCCTCTCTGTGTTGTCCCCTCCCCCATTCTGTGTTGTCCCCCTCCCCCTCTCTGTGTTGTCCCCCTCCCCTCTCTGTGTTGTCCCCCTCCCCCTCTCTGTTGTCCCTCTCCCCCTCTCTGTGTTGTCCCCCTCCCCCTCTCTGTGTTGTCCCCCTCCCCCTCTCTATGTTGTCCCCCTCCCCCATTCTGTGTTGTCCCCTCCCCCTCTCTGTGTTGTCCCCCTCCCCCTCTCTATGTTGTCCCCCTCCCCCATTCTGTGTTGTCCCCTCCCCCTCTCTGTGTTGTCCCCCTCTCTGTGTTGTCCCCCTCCCCCTCTCTGTGTTGTCCCCCTCCCCCTCTCTATGTTGTCCCCCTCCCCCATTCTGTGTTGTCCCCCTCCCCCTCTCTGTGTTGTCCCCCTCCCCCTCTCTGTGTTGTCCCCCTCCCCCTCTCTGTGTTGTCCCCCTCCCCCATTCTGTGTTGTCCCCCTTCCCCACTCTGTGTTGTCCCCCCTCCCCCTCTCTGTGTTGTCCCCCTCCCCCTCTCTGTGTTGTCCCCCTCCCCCTCTCTGTGTTGTCCCCCTCCCCCATTCTGTGTTGTCCCCCTCCCCCTCTCTGTGTTGTCCCCCTCCCCCTCTCTGTGTTGTCCCCCTCCCCCTCTCTGTGTTGTCCCCCTCTCTGTGTTGTCCCCCTCCCCCTCTCTGTGTTGTCCCCCTCCCCCTCTCTGTGTTGTCCCCCTCCCCCTCTCTGTTGTCCCTCTCCCCCTCTCTGTGTTGTCCCCCTCCCCCTCTCTGTGTTGTCCCCCTCCCCCTCTCTGTGTTGTCCCCCTCCCCCTCTCTGTGTTGTCCCCCTCCCCCTCTCTGTGTTGTCCCCCTCCCCCTCTCTGTGTTGTCCCCCTCCCCCTCTCTGTGTTGTCCCCCTCTCTGTGTTGTCCCCCTCCCCCTCTCTGTGTTGTCCCCCTCCCCCTCTCTGTGTTGTCCCCCTCCCCCTCTCTGTGTTGTCCCCCTCCCCCTCTCTGTGTTGTCCCCCTCCCCCTCTCTGTGTTGTCCCCCTCCCCCCCTCTCTGTGTTGTCCTCCTCCCCCTCTCTGTGTTGTCCCCCTCCCCCTCTCTGTGTTGTCCCCTCCCCCTCTCTGTGTTGTCCCCCTCCCCCTCTCTGTGTTGTCCCCCTCCCCCTCTCTGTGTTGTCCCCCTCCCCCTCTCTGTGTTGTCCCCCTCCCCCTCTCTGTGTTGTCCCCCTCTCTGTGTTGTCCCCCTCTCCCTCTCTGTGTTGTCCCCCTCCCCCTCTCTGTGTTGTCCCCCTCCCCCTCTCTGTGTTGTCCCCCTCTCTGTGTTGTCCCCCTCCCCCTCTCTGTGTTGTCCCCCTCCCCCATCAGACACGGCATCTCACAGTCCTGTCAGTTCACTCTCCTTGCAGCTCAGACTCACTCCGAGATTAGAGCACTCTGATTGGACCCCAACCAGCACGCCCCCTGCCTCTCATTGGTCCAGGATGATCATGTGACTCCTGAGCCTTGTAAACAGCAGCACTGGCTGTACGACCCCACAGCATGATGGGGATTCCTCTTTGCAGCTGTCACTTTTGTTTACATTCTCCATAGACTTTCTAAATGCAAATTCTCATTTGAATCAGATGAACATTCTTCCATTTACATTTATTATTATCGATACTGTTATATTCTATCATGTTTTATAGATCAATATGCTAATTAGGGGGCGGGACTGGCGCCTTTTTATGTGTATTTATACCTGCTCTTTTATTTTCATTGCTATGCACCTTATTTTCAGAAAGGGGTCCTGCTTGTTCCCGAAATGCGTCAATTTCTGTGCTTTTTATGAATAAATTGCATCTTTATTCTATCTGGCAGCTCTTGGATGTCTTCCTTGGGCAGCACTGAGTAAGAAGTACCCTGTTTTTTATTTTATTTTTTTCACTATATAGGACACAGAAGGTCCTAACTACTATATGGGGACACAGAAGGTCCTAACTACTATATGGGGACACAGAAGGTCCTAACTACTATATGGGGGCACAGAAGGTCCTAACTACTATATGGGGGCACAGAAGGTCCTAACTACTATACGGGGGCACAGAAGGTCCTAACTACTATATGGGGACACAGAAGGTCCTAACTACTATATGGGGACACAGAAGGTCCTAACTACTATATGGGGGCACAGAAGGTCCTAACTACTATATGGGGACACAGAAGGTCCTAACTACTATATGGGGACACAGAAGGTCCTAACTACTATATGGGGGCACAGAAGGTCCTAACTACTATATGGGGGCACAGAAGGTCCTAACTACTATACGGGGGCACAGAAGGTCCTAACTACTATACGGGGGCACAGAAGGTCCTTACTACTATACAGGGACACAGAAGGTCCTAATTACTATATGGGGACACAGAAGGTCCTAACTACTATATTGGGGCACAGAAGGTCCTAACTACTATATGGGGGCACAGAAGGTCCTTATTACTATATGGGGGCACAGAAGGTCCTAGCTACTATACTGGGGCACAGAAGGGTGGCTGGCAGCCTCCAATATGAAGCAAAGCACTGCTACCCAATATCTCCTTAATATCCATATATTTGTACTTGTCTAATGGCTCCAGCCAATCACAGGGTGTCCCAGCTATAATCAGGGTGTATCCAAACAGGTATTACGCCACTACTCAGGGGGATCTATTATTATATTGCTGAATTCTGTACAGACCCCAGAGGAACTCCCCCCATACACTCTGGAATGGACCAGAAATCCCCTTGGTCCCCTGAGGCTCTGGGGTCACCGAGGACAATGCTCTGTATCGTGCTGCCGCCATCTTCCTCACACATACCACTGTATGTCACTGGCATCATCATCCCCAATAATACCGCCATACAGTGAGCTGTGGACAGTCACTGGCATCATCCTGAACTATGACATCATCATCCCCAATAATACCGCCATACAGTGAGCTGTGGACAGTCTCTGGCATCATCCTGAACTATGACATCATCATCCCCAATAATACCACCATACAGTGAGCTGTGGACTATGGACAGTCACTGACATCATCCTGAACTATGACATCTTCCCAATAATACCGCCATACAGTGAGCTGTGTACAGTGACTAGCATCATCCTGAACTATGACATCATCCCGAATAATACCACCATACAGTGAGCTGTGTACAGTCACTGGCATCATCCTGAACTATGACATCATCCCCAATAATACCGCCATACAGTGAGCTGTGTACAGTCTCTGGCATCATCCTGAACTATGACATCATCATCACAAATAATACCGCCATACAGTGAGCTGTGGACTATGGACAGTCACTGACATCATCCTGAACTATGACATCTTCCCAATAATACCGCCATACAGTGAGCTGTGTACAGTGACTAGCATCATCCTGAACTATGACATCATCCCCAATAATACCGCCATACAGTGAGCTGTGTACAGTCTCAGCTCATGTAGATTACAGCAGGTTAATTGCTGGCAAATCCAGTACCAAGACCAGTATCACCAGTAATACCAGTATACAAGGGATACATAATACCGCCACCCCATGACCCCCATATTGTAACTGAATAAGATCCTAGACTATGCGGAGACTCTCTATATGACCATATAATGGTAGATTCCAGCCGTACATGGACTGTACCAATGCAGTGACTACTCTTTTCTGTAGAATCTGCCAGAGAAACATTTTAGATTCCTTACTCCAGCAAATGTAGTAGGTCCCCTCTGTACCCTCCATATAGTAGTCGGGCCCCTCTGTATCCTCCATATGGTAGTCAGGCCCCTCTGTATCCTCCATATAGTAGTCAGGCCCCTCTGTATCCTCCATATAGTAGTAAGGCCCCTCTGTATCCTCCATATAGTAGTCAGGCCCCTCTGTACCCTCCATATAGTAGTCAGGCCCCTCTGTATCCTCCATATAGTACTCAGCCCCCTCTGTATCCTCCATATAGTAGTAAGGCCCCTCTGTATCCTCCATATAGTAGTCAGGCCCCTCTGTACCCTCCATATAGTACTCAGCCCCCTCTGTACCCTCCATATAGTACTCAGCCCCCTCTGTACCCTCCATATAGTAGTCAGGCCCCTCTGTACCCTCCATATAGTAGTCAGGCCCCTCTGTACCCTCCATATAGTAGTCAGGCCCCTCTGTATCCTCCATATAGTAGTCAGGCCCCTCTGTATCCTCCATATAGTAGTCAGGCCCCTCTGTACCCTCCATATAGTAGTCAGGCCCCTCTGTACCCTCCATATAGTAGTCAAGCCCCTCTGTACCCTCCATATAGTAGTCAGGCCCCTCTGTACCCTCCATATAGTAGTCAGGCCCCTATGTACCCTCCATATAGTAGTCAGGCCCCTCTGTACCCTCCATATAGTAGTCAGGCCCCTCTGTATCCTCCATATAGTAGTCAGGCCCCTCTGTATCCTCCATATAGTAGTAAGGCCCCTCTGTATCCTCCATATAGTAGTCAGGCCCCTCTGTACCCTCCATATAGTAGTCAGGCCCCTCTGTATCCTCCATATAGTACTCAGCCCCCTCTGTATCCTCCATATAGTAGTAAGGCCCCTCTGTATCCTCCATATAGTAGTCAGGCCCCTCTGTACCCTCCATATAGTACTCAGCCCCCTCTGTACCCTCCATATAGTACTCAGCCCCCTCTGTACCCTCCATATAGTAGTCAGGCCCCTCTGTACCCTCCATATAGTAGTCAGGCCCCTCTGTACCCTCCATATAGTAGTCAGGCCCCTCTGTATCCTCCATATAGTAGTCAGGCCCCTCTGTATCCTCCATATAGTAGTCAGGCCCCTCTGTACCCTCCATATAGTAGTCAGGCCCCTCTGTACCCTCCATATAGTAGTCAAGCCCCTCTGTACCCTCCATATAGTAGTCAGGCCACTCTGTACCCTCCATATAGTAGTCAGGCCCCTATGTACCCTCCATATAGTAGTCAGGCCCCTCTGTACCCTCCATATAGTAGTCAAGCCCCTCTGTATCCTCCATATAGTAATCAAACCCCTCTGGGCCATCAAATAGTAGTCAGGCCCCTGTCTGTTCCTGTATAGTAGTCAGGCCCCTCTGTGCTCATGCATAGTAGTCAGACCCAGGGGCGGATTAACGTTACCATAGGCCCCGGGCTGTTCACCAAAACTGCACCCCCACTGTAAGTATGGCAGCACTAGTGTGGTGTTCATAGTACAGGATAGATAATGTCATGATGCCCTGATGTGTGCAAAATTTGAGTAAAAAAGCAGCAATTTGTAGCAAATCATGGCAGAAGTGTAGTCAGGAGACAAGACACCACTAAAGTATATGTCTCTTTTGGTGGCCATGGGCCCCGGGCTTCTGCCTGAAACGGATCTATGCCCCCGTAGAGAAGTTAGGTCCCCTCTGTGCTCCAATAATGTAGTTAGGTCCCCTGTGTGCTCCAATAATGTAGTTAGGCCCCCTCTGTGCTCCAATAATGTAGTTAGGTCCCCTCTGTGCTCCAATAATGTAGTTAGGTCCCCTCTGTGCTCCAATAATGTAGTTAGGTCCCCTCTGTGCTCCAATAATGTAGTTAGGTCCCCTGTGTGCTCCAATAATGTAGTTAGGCCCCCTCTGTGCTCCAATAATGTAGTTAGGTCCCCTCTGTGCTCCAATAATGTAGTTAGGTCCCCTCTGTGCTCCAATAATGTAGTTAGGTCCCCTCTGTGCTCCAATAATGTAGTTAGGTCCCCTCTGTGCTCCAATAATGTAGTTAGGGTCCCCTCTGTGCTCCAATAATGTAGTTAGGTCCCCTGTGTGCTCCAATAATGTAGTTAGGCCCCCTCTGTGCTCCAATAATGTAGTTAGGTCCCCTCTGTGCTCCAATAATGTAGTTAGGTCCCTTGTGTGCTCCAATAATGTAGTTAGGTCCCCTCTGTGCTCCAATAATGTAGTTAGGTCCCCTCTGTGCTCCAATAATGTAGTTAGGTCCCCTCTGTGCTCCAATAATGTAGTTAGGTCCCCTCTGTGCTCCAATAATGTAGTTAGGTCCCCTGTGTGCTCCAATAATGTAGTTAGGTCCCCTCTGTGCTCCAATAATGTAGTTAGGTCCCTTGTGTGCTCCAATAATGTAGTTAGGTCCCCTGTGTGCTCCAATAATGTAGTTAGGTCCCCTCTGTGCTCCAATAATGTTGTTAGGTCCCCTCTGTGCTCCAATAATGTAGTTAGGTCCCCTGTGTGCTCCAATAATGTAGTTAGGTCCCCTCTGTGCAAGCAGGTCCCCAGTAGGTAGTACCCCCATGTAGCCCCCCAGGGCAGGGCCGGTGCCAGAGTGTTGCATTATACTGTGCACTGGTTATATGGTGCTTCCAGTAAGAGGACTGGGCGCACCTAGTGGCAGACTGGGCACTGATGCCGGCCCTGCTATAGACTATGGATGGAAGGAGGAGAGCCCCCACGGTCTGTGACCCCTGGGACTGCTGGGCCCCCCATATCATGTTGGTAGCCATATATCACCCTCCCTAGATCTTCCCTATATACTGGGAGCGGCGCTGCGTTCTGCACAGTACACACGTCATGTGACAACATCCTGCACTTCCCTGGCACACTAGTGAGACTTGTGTTGTCAGCGGCTCTGGGGGCGAAGATGGCGGAGAACGGCCGTGTCCTGTCCGGAAGAAACAAAGTCCTCACTGTTCTGAGAAAATCAATGAGAGACGGTAGCAGGAGGAGCAGGGGATTCTGGGAAATCAGAGGGGAACAACAAACCGCTTATACACAAGAGCTGAGAGAGACTGGTGATGTCATCAATCCATACACAAGGGGGCGCCGCTGTCCACTACACAACATCACAGACGACTCCACCTAGTACTAAACACCCCCAAACCAGTGACGTCTCTATAGGGGAGATGTATCCTGTACGGTATCTATAGGGCGGATGTATCCTGTACGGTATCTATAGGGGAGATGTATCCTGTACGGTATCTATAGGGGAGATGTATCCTGTACGGTATCTATAGGGCGGATGTATCCTGTACGGTATCTATAGGGGGGATGTATCCTGTACGGTATCTATAGGGGGGATGTATCCTGTACGGTATCTATAGGGCGGATGTATCCTGTACGGTATCTATAGGGCGGATGTATCCTGTACGGTATCTATAGGGCGGATGTATCCTGTACGGTATCTATAGGGGAGATGTATCCTGTACGGTATCTATAGGGGGGATGTATCCTGTACGATATCTATAGGGGAGATGTATCCTGTACGGTATCTATAGGGGGGATGTATCCTGTACGGTATCTATAGGGCGGATGTATCCTGTACGGTATCTATAGGGGAGATGTATCCTGTACGGTATCTATAGGGGAGATGTATCCTGTACGGTATCTATAGGGCGGATGTATCCTGTACGGTATCTATAGGGCGGATGTATCCTGTACGGTATCTATAGGGGAGATGTATCCTGTACGGTATCTATAGGGCGGATGTATCCTGTACGGTATCTATAGGGCGGATGTATCCTGTACGGTATCTATAGGGCGGATGTATCCTGTACGGTATCTATAGGGGGGATGTATCCTGTACGGTATCTATAGGGGAGATGTATCCTGTACGGTATCTATAGGGGAGATGTATCCTGTACGGTATCTATAGGGGAGATGTATCCTGTACAGTATCTATAGGGCGGATGTATCCTGTACGGTATCTATAGGGGAGATGTATCCTGTACGGTATCTATAGGGCGGATGTATCCTGTACGGTATCTATAGGGCGGATATATCCTGTACGGTATCTATAGGGGAGATGTATCCTGTACGGTATCTATAGGGCGGATGTATCCTGTACGGTATCTATAGGGCGGATGTATCCTGTACGGTATCTATAGGGGAGATGTATCCTGTACGGTATCTATAGGGGAGATGTATCCTGTACGGTATCTATAGGGGAGATGTATCCTGTACGGTATCTATAGGGCGGATGTATCCTGTACGGTATCTATAGGGCAGATGTATCCTGTACGGTATCTATAGGGCGGATGTATCCTGTACGGTATCTATAGGGGAGATGTATCCTGTACGGTATCTATAGGGGGGATGTATCCTGTACGGTATCTATAGGGGAGATGTATCCTGTACGGTATCTATAGGGCGGATGTATCCTGTACGGTGTCTATAGGGCGGATGTATCCTGTACGGTATCTATAGGGGGGATGTATCCTGTACGGTATCTATAGGGCGGATGTATCCTGTACGGTATCTATAGGGGGGATGTATCCTGTACGGTATCTATAGGGCGGATGTATCCTGTACGGTATCTATAGGGGGGATGTATCCTGTACGATATCTATAGGGGAGATGTATCCTGTACGGTATCTATAGGGGAGATGTATCCTGTACGGTATCTATAGGGCGGATGTATCCTGTACGGTATCTATAGGGCGGATGTATCCTGTACGGTATCTATAGGGGGGATGTATCCTGTACGGTATCTATAGGGCGGATGTATCCTGTACGGTATCTATAGGGCGGATGTATCCTGTACGGTATCTATAGGGCGGATGTATCCTGTACGGTGTCTATAGGGCGGATGTATCCTGTACGGTATCTATAGGGGGGATGTATCCTGTACGGTATCTATAGGGGGGATGTATCCTGTACGGTATCTATAGGGCGGATGTATCCTGTACGGTGTCTATAGGGCGGATGTATCCCCTCTTCCTGGACGTGGTTTGGCCCCCCCCGCTGGTCTGGGGTCGCAGTGGACGCAGCTTAGGATCTGCAAGAAGTTTTCTCTGCACATTCTTGGCTTCGCCTTTTGTTTTCCAGAAATTGCAAGAACAAATAAAATCCAGATTGTTCTGAGATAAAAGGAGAATCCGACATTGTGAAGAAAGGAGGAAGCCCGATCCTGCCAGCAAGTTGTGTTAACCCTTATGTATCCCATATGGCAGAGACGGAGAGAGAGAGATAGGAGATCAGGGGAGGATTAACTTTCCCATAGGCCCCGGGCTGTTCACCCACTGTAACTATGGCGGCACTAGCCTGGACCCCCCCACCCCACTGTAACTATGGCAGCACTAGCCTGGGCCCCCCCACCCCACTGTAACTATGGCAGCACTAGCCTGGGCCCCCCCACCCCACTGTAACTATGGCAGCACTAGCCTGGGCCCCCCCACCACACTGTAACTATGGCAGCACTAGCCTGGGCCCCCCCATCCCACTGTAACTATGGCTGCACTAGCCGGGGCCCCCCATCCCACTGTAACTATGGCGGCACTAGCCTGGGCCCCCCCCCCCCACTGTAACTATGGCAGCACTAGCCTGGGCCCCCCATCCCACTGTAACTATGGCGGCACTAGCCTGGGCCCCCCCACCCCACTGTAACTATGGCGGCACTAGCCTGGGCCCCCCACCCCACTGTAACTATGGCAGCACTAGCCTGGGCCCCCCCATCCCACTGTAACTATGGCGGCACTAGCCTGGGCCCCCCACCCCACTGTAACTATGGCAGCACTAGCCTGGGCCCCCCCATCCCACTGTAACTATGGCGGCACTAGCCTGGGCCCCCCCACCCCACTGTAACTATGGCAGCACTAGCCTGGGCCCCCCCATCCCACTGTAACTATGGCGGCACTAGCCTGGGCCCCCCCACCCCACTGTAACTATGGCAGCACTAGCCTGGGCCCCCCACCCCACTGTAACTATGGCAGCACTAGCCTGGTCCCCCCGACCCCACTGTAACTATGGCGGCACTAGCCTGGCGTTCATAGTACAGGACAGATAATGTTATAATGATTTGTGCAAAATTGCCATAAAAAACTGTGATTTTTAGCAAATCATGGCGGAAGTGTAGCCAGGAGACAGTACACCACTGAAAGTATAAGTCTCTTTGGGTGGTCATGGGCCCCCCAGGAGCTCAGGGCCCCGGGCTGCTGCCCAGAATGCCCCTATTATAATCCACTACTGTAGGGAGGTGGTAGAGAGGAGGAGGCGGTAGGGAGGAGGAGGAGGCGGTAGGGAGGAGGAGGTAGAGAGGAGGAGGTAGAGAGGAGGAGGAGGAGGCGGTAGGGAGGAGGAGGTAGAGAGGAGGAAAAGGAGTCGGTAGGGAGGAGGAGGTAGAGGAGGAAGGGGTAGGGACTAGGGAGGAGGAGTAGGGGAGGAGGTAGAGAGGAGGAGGAGATAGAGAGGAGGAGGCAGTAGAGAGGCGGAGGAGGTAGAGAGGAGATAGAGGATATGTAATTAGCCATCACTCCTCTATGTTCTCCCACCACGGCTTTTACTATTGTGTGGCCTATCTGTAGGAACCAATTACCTAAAAACGGTTATACTGTAAGGGCCCGTTCACACTCAGCAAATATGGTGGGATTTCAAGTGTAGGCCAGGCTCTGTGTGAATGGGGCCTTATTACCTCTTATAACGCATTCTGCATGTGTACAGCGTGGCTGCCGGTTCCATTGCTTCCCACGCTGTATGGTAATGGCTCCTAGCTAGTCATCTGGGCTTATCTCCTGCTCCAGCTAGTCATCTGGGCGTATCTCCTGCTCCAGCTAGTCATCTGGGCGTATCTCCTGCTCCAGCTAGTCATCTGGGCGTATCTCCTGCTCCAGCTAGTCATCTGGGCGTATCTCCTGCTCCAGCTAGTCATCTGGGCGTATCTCCCTGCTCCAGCTAGTCATCTGGGCGTATCTCCTGCTCCAGCTAGTCATCTGGGCGTATCTCCTGCTCCAGCTAGTCATCTGGGCGTATCTCCTGCTCCAGCTAGTCATCTGGGCGTATCTCCTGCTCCAGCTAGTCATCTGGGCGTATCTCCTGCTCCAGCTAGTCACGGTCCTGGGTATCACTGTAGCCACACCCCTATGGGTGTGGTTCTCAGCTCTTTGTCATGTGATCGCCATCCTGAGGCGGGGCCTAGCAGTGCACATCCTCTATCCGCTGTACTGCGCATGTCCAAAATAGCCTCAGCCTTGGCAGAAGTCCCATAGACATGCGATAACTGCGAAGCCCGGCCTCAGGACCAGATGGCAGCCATTACCATATAGCGCTGGAAGCAATGTAATCAGGTTGTCTCTGTATACCTGGCAGACAGCCACACTATAGAGAAGGTATGTCCTCGGTATAAGCCTTACCTCACAGAAGCTATAACCTCGGTATACCCCTTACCTCACAGAAGCTATAACCTCGGTATAAGCCTTACCTCACAGAAGCTTTATCCTCCGTATACCCCTTACCTCACAGAAGCTATATCCTCAGTATACGCCTTACCTCACAGAAGCTTTATCCTCCGTATACCCCTTACCTCACAGAAGCTATATCCTCAGTATACGCCTTACCTCACAGAAGCTATATCCTCTGTATAACCCTTACCTCACAGAAGCTATATCCTCGGTATACGCCTTACCTCACAGAAGCTATATCCTCGGTATACCCCTTACCTCACAGAAGCTATATCCTCGGTATACGCCTTACCTCACAGAAGCTATATCCTCGGTATACCCCTTACCTCACAGAAGCTATATCCTCGGTATACGCCTTACCTCACAGAAGCTATATCCTCGGTATACCCCTTACCTCACAGAAGCTATATCCTCGGTATACCCCTTACCTCACAGGAGCTATATCCTCGGTATACCCCTTACCTCACAGAAGCTATATCCTTGTATACCTGCGGTAATACTATTATGTGCACCTTGCTAACAAAGCATTGTTATTACCGTGTACTGCAACATTATGAAATGTCTGTAAACTGTTCTGTATAAGTGTATCCTGGGCGTGTGCTGGGACCCAGGAGGACATATACCGTGACGTCACTATCACCTCTATGGCGGCGCTATCTGACTATTCTATTATAGGAGATGGGAAGCAGAGAGACTCGGGGGACGCAATGTTTACAGGATGTGACTTCTCCCCAGGTACCCCTCCCCCCGGGCAATGGGGTAACTCTGTACAGTACAGCCATGGCTGATAGATGTAGACGAGAGGGGGGGGGGGGGGGGGGGGGGAGGGCGGGCATCTCACAGATGATGTCATCAGTGTGGGAGGTGTCAGCTCACAGATGATGTCATCATCAGTGTGGGGTGTCACCTCACAGATGATGTCATCAGTGGGGGGGGGGTGTCAGCTCACAGATGATGTCATCAGTGGGGGGGGGGGTGTCAGCTCACAGATGATGTCATCAGTGTGGGGGGGCAGATCACAGATTATGTCATCAGTGTGTGTGTGTGGGGGGGGTGTCAGCTCACAGATGATGTCATCAGTGGGGTGTCAGCTCACAGATGATGTCATCAGTGGGGGGGGCAGCTCACAGATGACGCAGTGTAGTAGTGAGAGACGGCACTCTGTAAGGCTGGTGGTGCCCGTGGTAGGACTCGTCTCAGAGCAGTAGCACGACCAGTAGAGTACAGGAGTATATACTGCACCAATAAAATAAGCAGAACTCTACTTGGTGTATGCCCTGATCAATTCTTCTACAGCTCTACAGATAGTTCTGTCCCTTGAGAAAGCCACTATCTATGTGGTGAAACGTTGGGTGGTGGAGGGTGTTTGTTATATGTTTTTAGCTGGGGTGTATTAGTGAATTGATCACAATATAGATTGAATAGGCAAAATACCGGACAGAACGGCTAAGCCGCAAGGCTACCGCTCAACATCGGTACGAGCCGCAATTGGGAATTAGGTGTCTATCACTGTCCTATATCGGCCATATATCTCTGATACCGTCTATTCCAAGTGACCCAACTCACGGACACCATTGAGCAGGGGTATATTTACCCAGCATATAACTCCGATTCCGGGTCCTTGGATGGTACAGACCGGGGCTGTTGGGACTGTACGATGACACTGGATCCCGTTGTGGCTCTTTACTATTCACTTTAACTCTAATGTGAATATCACTCTATAATAACGTCATTGATCACTAGTAGATACACCCCAAGTTTTAATCACCTATGGCACATTCTTAAAAAGTTCTATTAAAAGTTATGTTTTAAGTTATAGTCTTCCCAGTTAATAGTATTTAGTTGTATTTAATCAATTCTTCTACAGCTCACAGATGATGTCATCAGTGTGTGTGTGTGTGTGTGTGGGGGGGCAGCTTACAGATGAGGTCATCAGTGCTGGGGGGCAGCTTACAGATGAGGTCATCAGTGCTGGGGGGCAGCTTACAGATGAGGTCATCAGTGGGGGGCAGCTTACAGATGAGGGTCATCAGTGGGGGGGGGGCAGCTTACAGATGAGGTCATCAGTGGGGGGGCAGCTTACAGATGAGGTCATCAGTGGGGGGGCAGCTTACAGATGAGGTCATCAGTGGGGGGGCAGCTTACAGATGAGGTCATCAGTGGGGGGGCAGCTTACAGATGAGGTCATCAGTGCTGGGGGAAGCTTACGGATGATGTCATCAGTGTGTGTGTGTGTGTGGGGGGGGGCAGCTCGCAGATGATGTCATCAGTGTGTGTGTGGGGGGGGGGCAGCTCACAGATGATGTCATCAGTGTGTGTGTGTGGGGGGGGCAGCTCACAGATGATGTCATCAGTGTGTGTGTGTGTTAGGGGGGGGGCAGCTCACAGATGATTTTCACCACCGTGTTCAGGATTTCTGCTGACACACTTACAAATCCAGATGCCAGGAGCAGGATGGGGGATATGGGGGGCACAGTTCTCAGTCCAGATGGTTTCTATATAACGTACACAGTACCCACCGCTGTCATTATTATTAGTTACTTTATTATAACAGGATGTCACATGACATAAAATCAGCGCACAATCCTTACAGTGGATATAACCTGTTACTCCTCTTCCCTCTATATACCACCGCCATCCTCCTCTCACCCTATATACCACCGCCAACCTCCCTCCTCTCACCCTATATACCACCGCCATCCTCCCTCCTCTCACCCTATATACCACCACCATCCTCCCTCCTCTCACCCTATATACCACCGCCAACCTCCCTCCTCTCACCCTATATACCACCACCATCCTCCCTCCTCTCACCCTATATACCACCGCCATCCTCCCTCTTCACCCTATATACCACCGCCATCGTCCCTCCTCTCACCCTATATACCACCGCCATCCTCCCTCTTCACCCTATATACCACCGCCATCCTCCCTCCTCCTCTCACCCTATATACCACCGCCATCCTCCCTCCTCCTCTCACCCTATATACCACCGCCATCCTCCCTCTTCTCACCGTATATACCACCGCCATCCTCCCTCTTCTCATCGTACATACCACCGCCATTCTCCCTCCTCTCATCGTATATAACACCGTCATCCTCCCTCCTCCTCTCACCCTATATACCACCGCTGTCCTCCCTCCTCCTCTCACGCTATATACCACCGCCATCCTCCCTTCTCTCACCCTATATACCACCGCCATCCTCCCTCCTCTTCTCACCCTATATACTACCGCCATCCTCCCTTCTCTCACCCTATATACCACCGCCATCCTCCCTCCTCCTCTCACCCTATATACCACCGCCATCCTCCCTCCTCCTCTCACCCTATATACCACCGCCATCCTCCCTCCTCCTCTCACCCTATATACCACCGCTATCCTCCCTCCGCCTCTCACCCTATATACCACCGCCATCCTCCCTCTTCTCATCGTACATACCACCGCCATTCTCCCTCCTCTCATCGTATATAACACCGTCATCCTCCCTCTTTACCCTATATACCATCGCCATCCTCCCTCTTCACCCTATATACCACCGCCATCCTCCTTCCTCTCACCCTATATACCACCGCCATCCTCCCTCTTCACCCTTTATACCACCGCCATCCTCCCTCCTCCTCTCACCCTATATACCACCGCCATCCTCCCTCCTCCTCTCACCCTATATACCACCGCTATCCTCCCTCCGCCTCTCACCCTATATACCACCGCCATCCTCCCTCTTCTCATCGTACATACCACCGCCATTCTCCCTCCTCTCATCGTATATAACACCGTCATCCTCCCTCTTCACCCTATATACCATCGCCATCCTCCCTCTTCACCCTATATACCACCGCCATCCTCCTTCCTCTCACCCTATATACCACCGCCATCCTCCCTCTTCACCCTTTATACCACCGCCATCCTCCCTCCTCCTCTCACCCTATATACCACCGCCATCGTCCCTCCTCTCACCCTATATACCACCGCCATCGTCCCTCCTCTCACCCTATATACCACCGCCATCGTCCCTCCTCTCACCCTATATACCACCGCCATCGTCCCTCCTCTCACCCTATATACCACGGCCATCCTCCCTCCTCTCACCCTATATACCACCGCCATCCTCCCTCCTCCTCTCACCCTATATACCACCGCCATCCTCCCTCCTCCTCTCACCCTATATACCACCGCCATCCTCCCTTCTCTCACCCTATATACCACCGCCATCCTCCCTCCTCCGCTCACCCTATATACCACCGCCATCCTCCCTCCTCACCCTATATACCACCGCCATCCTCCCTCCTCTCACCCTATATACCACCGCCATCCTCCCTCCTCCTCTCACCCTATATACCACCGCCATCCTCCCTCTTCTCATCGTACATACCACCGCCATTCTCCCTCCTCTCATCGTATATAACACAGTCATCCTCCCTATTCACCCTATATACCATCGCCATCCTCCCTCTTCACCGTATATACCACCGCCATCCTCCTTCCTCTCACCCTATATACCACCACCATCCTCCCTCTTCACCCTTTATACCACCGCCATTGTCCCTCCTCTCACCCTATATACCACCGCCATCGTCCCTCCTCTCACCCTATATACCACCGCCATCGTCCCTCCTCTCACCCTATATACCACCGCCATCCTCCCTCCTCTCACCCTATATACCACCGCCATCCTCCCTCCTCTCACCCTATATACCACCGCCATCCTCCCTCCTCTCACCCTATATACCACCGCCATCCTCCCTCCTCCTCTCACGCTATATACCACCGCCATCCTCCCTCCTCCTCTCACGCTATATACCACCGCCATCCTCCCTCCTCCTCTCACGCTATATACCACCGCCATCCTCCCTCTTCACCCTATATACCATCGCCATCCTCCCTCTTCACCCTATATACCACCGCCATCCTCCCTCTTCACCCTATATACCACCGCCATCCTCCCTTCTCTCACCCTATATACCACCGCCATCCTCTCTCCTCCTCTCACCCTATATACCACCACCATCCTCCCTTCTCTCACCCTATATTCCACCGCCATCCTCCCTTCTCTCACCCTATATACCACCGCCATCCTCCCTTCTCTCACCCTATATACCACCGCCATCCTCCCTTCTCTCACCCTATATACCACCGCCATCCTCCCTCCTCTCACCCTATATACCACCGCCATCCTCCCTCCTCTCACCCTTTATGCCACCGCCATCCTCCCTCCTCTCACCCTATATACCACCGCCATTCTCACTCCTCTTACCCTATATACCACCGCCATCCTCCCTCTTCACCCTATATACCACCGCCATCCTCCCTCCTCTCACCCTATATACCACCACCATCCTCCCTCCTCTCACCCTATATACCACCGCCATCCTCCCTCCTCTCACCCTATATACCACCGCCATCCTCCCTCCTCTCACCCTATATACCACCGCCATCCTCCCTCCTCTCACCCTATATACCACCGCCATCCTCCCTCTTCACCCTATATACCACCGCCATCCTCCCTTCTCTCACCCTATATACCACCGCCATCCTCCCTCCTCCTCTCACCCTATATACCACCGCCATCCTCCCTTCTCTCACCCTATATACCACCGCCATCGTCCCTCCTCTCACCCTATATACCACCGCCATCCTCCCTCCTCCTCTCACCCTATATACCACCGCCATCCTCCCTTCTCTCACCCTATATTCCACCGCCATCCTCCCTTCTCTCACCCTATATACCACCGCCATCCTCCCTTCTCTCACCCTATATACCACCGCCATCCTCCCTCCTCTCACCCTATATACCACCGCCATCCTCCCTCCTCTCACCCTTTATGCCACCGCCATCCTCCCTCCTCTCACCCTATATACCACCGCCATTCTCCCTCCTCTTACCCTATATACCACCGCCATCCTCCCTCTTCACCCTATATACCACCGCCATCCTCCCTCCTCTCACCCTATATACCACCGCCATCCTCCCTCCTCCTCTCACCCTATATACCACCGCCATCCTCCCTCCTCTCACCCTATATACCACCGCCATCCTCCCTCCTCTCACCCTATATACCACCGCCATCCTCCCTCTTCACCCTATATACCACCGCCATCCTCCCTCTTCACCCTATATACCACCGCCATCCTCCTTCCTCTCACCCTATATACCACCGCCATCCTCCCTTCTCTCACCCTATATACCACCGCCATCGTCCCTCCTCTCACCCTATATACCACCGCCATCCTCCCTCCTCTCACCCTATATACCACCGCCATCCTCCCTCCTCCTCTCACCCTATATACCACCGCCATCCTCCCTCCTCTCACCCTATATACCACCGCCATCCTCCCTCCTCACCCTATATACCACCGCCATCCTCCCTCCTCTCACCCTATATACCACCGCCATCCTCCCTCCTCTCACCCTATATACCACCGCCATCCTTCCTCCTCTCACCCTATATACCACCGCCATCCTCCCTCCTCTCACCGTATATACCACCGCCATCCTCCCTCCTCTCACCCTATATACCACCACCATCCTCCCTCCTCTCACCCTATATACCACCGCCATCGTCCCTCCTCTCACCCTATATACCACCGCCATCCTCCCTCTTCACCCTATATACCACCGCCATCCTCCCTCCTCTCACCCTATATACCCCCCCCCCACCCATTTTAGGGACACTATATACACTGTGCTCTTACATCACCCTGCGGCCCTTGTGCTATGGGTGGGATGCCCTGTTGGGGGTTGTAGTTCTCCGGCAGACATTGGTGATTAGTTCCTTCTCCTCCTCTGGGATCAGGATGCGACATGTTCCATTGCGGTCAGGTGTGAATAGGTCACAGACAGCGGCAGCCGCACAGTTAACCCCTTGGATGCCAGAGATTTACCACGTGGTTAGAGAAATGGACGTGGCTGTGGACGGCTCCCCCCGGTGGCCATCACCTTCCTCCGCTCTCTGCGCCCTCCCGTAACCATCTCTCCAGGTGTGAACGCGGTATAGCGGTCAGTTCAGAGGGGGGCGGTGCTTGTGCAAAGCCTCTTCCAGGAAGTTTGCCATTTTCTGGCAGTCGTCCTAAAAAGAGGAAAGAGGAAGGGGCGGGATTAAAGGGATTGTTCACAAAAAAAATTCTTTCAAATCAGTTGTTGCCAGGGATTTCTAATTTCCTTCTCTCCAGTCTGACACAGTGCTCTCTGCTGCCACCTCTGTCCATGTCAGGAACTGTCCAGAGCAGCAGCAAATCCCCATAGAAAACCTCTCCTGCTCTGGACAGTTCCTGACATGGACAGAGGTGGCAGCAGAGAGCACTGTGTCAGCCTGGAGAGAATACACCACTTCCTGCAGGACATACAGCAGCTGATAAGTACTGGAAGACTGGAGAGAATGCACCACTTCCTGCAGGACATATAGCAGATGATAAGTACTGGAGGATTGGGATTTTTAAATATAAGTAAATTACAAATCTATATAACTTTCTGACACCAGGTGATTTGAAAGGGGAAAAAAAATGGTGAACAATCCCTTTAAACCCTTCACGAATAGACCGGCAGCCATCTTGGTCCAGTGTTGCCCAGATACAACCGAAATGACCCATAATGCAACTCACCGATGCAGGGGAGAGGAGGGAGGTGCTGCTGTGCTGTGAGAGGGGGAGGAGCAGCAGACATCTGATTGGCTCAGAGCACACCCGGAAGAGCCCGCCCCCTTCAGCAGGTGGGGAGAAACCATACGCATTACACCAACATGGCGTCAATGCGGCCTGTGAAAGCATGCTGGGAGTTGTAGTGTGCAGCACTCACCTCACTGATGAAGCCGTAGTGCACCAGCTCTGAGGCCAGAGTCTGCGAGCTCTCATCTGCAGGAGAAGGAGAGAGAGGTGACTGAGGGGGTCACTGGCCGGACTGCCACAGCGCTCCGGGGGCGCCACACACTTACTGGGCAGAAGGTCACAGCTCAGGTGTCGGTGTAACTTGTCCTCCAGCTTCAGGTACAGGGTGAGCTGAGAAAGAGGAGCACAAAGTCACAAAGATGGGGAGCTGGGACTGTCCCCTACTGACATATGGGAGAGTGTAGTGAGCATGCTCTATGACATGCAAGAAGGGGAGCTGTGACTGTCTCCTACTGGCATATGGGAGAGTGTAGTGAGCATGCTCTATGACATGCAAGAAGAGGAGCTGTGACTGTCTCCTACTGGCATATGGGAGAGTGTAGTGAGCATGCTCTATGACATGCAAGAAGAGGAGCTGTGACTGTCTCCTACTGACATATGGGAGAGTATAGTGAGCATGCTCTATGACATGCAGAAAGGGGAGCTGTGACTGTCTCCTACTGACATATGGGAGAGTGTAGTGAGCATGCTCTATGACATGCAAGAAGGGGAGCTGTGACTGTCTCCTACTGACTTCTATGGGAGAGTGTAGTGAGCATGCTCTATGACATGCAGGAAGGGGAGCTGTGACTGTCTCCTACTGACTTTTATGGGAGAGTGTAGTGAGCATGCTCTGTGATGTGGTTAGGCAGTGACAGAGGGAGGGGGTGTGAGTGCTGCACATATATACGGTATATACAGGATATAGGACATACGTGTATCCGCGCCTTATCCTCGCGGCGCTCTAGGTTGCAGTGCATCTGTATGACCTGCAGGGGGAGGAGACATGGGGGCTGAGTATATACACCTGTATCCCCTGTACTATGATGGGGAGACCCCTCCCCCGCTCACCTTCCTGGTCTCCACCTCCGCCGGCTCCGGGGTGGGGGTCTTTGCGGTCTGTAAGTCTTCCTGAGACTGTGAGAGAGTGCGCGGCAAGACGTGGGGGCGAGAGACAGCAAAGTTCATGAGGGGGTAAATCCCATTCCTGTAAACACAAGGAGCATGAGACAGGCCAGAGAGAGGGGCAAGAGAGAGAGGGGCAAGAGAGGGCCCAGAGAGAGAGAGAGAGAGAGAGAGAGAAAAGAGAGAGAGAGAGAGAGGGGGGGGGCAAGAGAGGGCCCAGAGAGAGAGAGAGAGAGAGAGAGAGAGAAAAGAGAGAGAGAGAGAGAGAGAGAGAGAGAGAAAAGGAGAGAGAGAGAGAGAGGGGGGGGGGCAAGAGAGGGCCCAGAGAGAGAGAAATAGAGAGAGAGGGAGGGGGGGACAAGAGAGGGCCCAGAGAGAGAGAGAGAGAGAGAGAGAGAGAGAGGGGGGGCAAGAGAGAGAGGGGCAACAGAGGGCCCAGAGAGAGAGAGAGAAAGGGGGGGGGGGGCAAGAGAGGGCCCAGAAAGAGAGAGAGAGAGGCAAGAGAGGGCCCAGAGAGAGAGAAAAAGAGAGAGAGAGAGGGAGGGGGGGGGGGGGGGGGGGAGCAAGAGAGGGCCCAGAGAGAGAGAGAGGGTCCAGAGAGAGAGAGAGAGAGAGAGAGAGAGAGAGAGAGAGAGAGATGGGTAAGAGAGAGAGGGGCAAGAGAGGGCCCAGAGAGAGAGAGAGAGAGAGAGAGAGAAAAGAGAGAGAGAGAGAAGGGGGGGGGGGGCAAGAGAGGCCCAGAGAGAGGAGGCAAAGAGAGG
>JAQFWZ010000067.1:434993-440108 GCA_027789725.1 Dendropsophus ebraccatus | reverse complement strand
CAGTGTTATCCAGCACAGTATAGCGGTATTGGTCAGGTCTGGTGTGGCAGTGTTATCCAGTCACAGTATGGCGGTATTGGTCAGGTCTGATATGACAGTGTTATCCAGTCACAGTATGGCGGTATTGGTCAGGTCTGGTGTGGCAGTGTTATCCAGTCACAGTATGGTATACCTGTAGTGCCCTGTATATACATGTACTGTATAGATGGAGTAGGGGGTCCTGTATATACATGTACTGTATGGATGGAGTAGGGGACCCTGTATATACATGTACTGTATGGATGGAGTAGGGGGTCCTGTATACATGTACTGTATAGATGGAGTAGGGGCCCTGTATATACATGTACTGTATAGATGGAGTAGGGGGGTCCTGTATATACATGTACTGTATAGATGTAGTAGGGGGCCCTTTATACATGTACTGTATAGATGGAGTAGGGGGTCCTGTATATACATGTACTGTATGGATGGAGTAGGGGGCCCTGTATATACATGTACTGTATAGATGGAGTAGGGGGTCCTGTATATACATGTACTGTATAGATGGAGTAGGGGGTCCTGTATACATGTACTGTATAGATGGAGTAGGGGGTCCTGTATATACATGTACTGTATAGATGAGTAGGGGGTCCTGTATACATGTACTGTATAGATGGAGTAGGGGGTCCTGTATATACATGTACTGTATAGATGGAGTAGGGGGTCCTGTATACATGTACTGTATAGATGGAGTAGGGGGTCCTGTATATACATGTACTGTATAGTTGGAGTAGGGGGTCCTGTATACATGTACTGTATAGATGAAGTAGGGGGCCTTGTATACATGTACTGTATAGATGGAGTAGGGGGTCCTGTATATACATGTACTGTATAGATGGAGTAGGGGGTCCTGTATATACATGTACTGTATAGATGGAGTAGGGGGTCCTTTATATATATGTACTGTATAGATGGAGTAGGGGGTCCTGTATATACATGTACTGTATAGATGGAGTAGGGGGTCCTGTATATATACATGTACTGTATAGATGGAGTAGGGGGTCCTTTATATATATGTACTGTATAGATGGAGTAGGGGGTCCTGTATATACATGTACTGTATAGATGGAGTAGGGGGTCCTGTATATATACATGTACTGTATAGATGGAGTAGGGGGTCCTGTATATACATGTACTGTATAGATGGAGTAGGGGGTCCTGTATATATACATGTACTGTATAGATGGAGTAGGGGGTCCTGTATATATACATGTACTGTATAGATGGAGTAGGGGTCCTGTATATATATGTACTGTATAGATGGAGTAGGGGGTCCTGTATATACATGTACTGTATAGATGGAGTAGGGGGCCCTGTATATACATGTACTGTATAGATGGAGTAGGGGGTCCTGTATACATGTACTGTATAGATGGAGTAGGGGGTCCTGTATATACATGTACTGTATAGATGGAGTAGGGGGTCCTGTATATACATGTACTGTATAGATGGAGTAGGGGGTCCTGTATATACATGTACTGTATAGATGGAGTAGGGGGTCCTGTATATATATGTACTGTATAGATGGAGTAGGGGGTCCTGTATTTACTGTATAGATGGAGTAGGGGGTCCTGTATATACATGTACTGTATGGATGGAGTAGGGGGTCCTGTATACATGTACTGTATAGATGGAGTAGGGGGTCCTGTATATATACATGTACTGTATAGATGGAGTAGGGGGTCCTGTATATACATGTACTGTATAGATGGAGTAGGGGGTCCTGTATACATGTCCTGTATAGATGGAGTAGGGGGTCCTGTATATATACATGTACTGTATAGATGGAGTAGGGGGTCCTGTATATACATGTACTGTATAGATGGAGTAGGGGGTCCTGTATACATGTCCTGTATAGATGGAGTAGGGGGTCCTGTATATACATGTACTGTATAGATGGAGTAGGGGGTCCTGTATAAAGGTCGGTTCAGACGTTGTAACTGTGCGGCTGTATTTTTTATGCGACTGGAAATGTACGGCTGAAACTCCGGCCGTGGGAAAAAATAGACATGCGGCTGAAAACATACGGTCATTTACTTGGAAATCTGGTTCAACTAAAAATAACAAATAAAATCTTAAGAAAGTGATGCAAACACCTCTGGATGCATCTGGGAAAGCAGGGAAACAGTTTACATGAATCGCTATTACCGGGGTTTGCGATCCTCTGCACTATAGCCGATGTCTCTCATGGTTATTATATTGAATGAATAAAACACATTTTCTTTCTAATAAAGTCCCTTTCGTTGTTCAATAATTAAATGTAAACGATTCCATCATTGTGCAATTAAATATACAGTTAAAATAAATATATATATAAATAAATGTATATTTATATATATATTTATTTTTTTGACAGTATATTTAATTGCACAATGATGGATTCGTTAGAATTAAATTATTGAACAAAGAAACTGATTTTATTACAACGAAAATGTGTTTTATTAATTAAATATTAATTAGTACAGGAAGCTCCATAAGCCGTTAATTCATATTGCCGGTAATAGAGCATTCTGTACTAATCATCACTTTACTTTAATGAAAACATCAAATGTTTCTTCTAATTCTGTTATCACAATAGCATTATTAGAAGAAACATTTAGAATTATATGTGCGCTCAGCTGATTGGCTGATCGGCTCAGCGCACATATAATGAGCCGGTCCGCAGTACAGTGACTTCATTGTGCTGCGGACCAGCGAAGAGGACACATCGGGGTGAGTATAGAGCTCTCCCCACCCCCTCCCCAGCACTGCACCCCTCCCAGCAAGGAAGGGGGGTCACTTAACCCCTTCCTTGCTGGGATGGGTGCAGTCTGACATCAGTCTGGCCCCCAAGGGGTTAAGGGGTATGCAATACATCCTCCCTTAACCCCTTGGGGGCCAGACTGTAAGCAGCGATCTATAAAGATGCTGCATACTGTAAGGAGCACAACACCGCTCACAATGATGGGTGTTGTGCTCCTGTTTGTGTTTTTTTTTGTGTGTTTCTCCCTTTTTGTTTTTCAGATATCGGTATCCTGGGGATTACGTCGGATTCCATTGACTACGTCGATGACCAGCGGTTGTTGTTTTAATTTTTTTAATAAAATGGTCAACGAGGGGTGTGGGGGTGTTTTTATTTGAATAAAAAAAATTTTTCCACTTGTGTCTTGTCTTTATTTCTTTACTTTATAGACTTAGTAGTGGAAGCCGTCTAATAGACAGAATCCATTACTAAGTCGGGGCCTAGTGTTAGGCGGTATAAAATGGCTAACACTAACCCCCCCATTATTACCCCAGTACCCAATGCCACCAGGGGTACTGGGAAGAGCCGGGTGCCAGTGGTCCCGGAGCGTCAAAATTGGCGCTCCTGGACCGGGCGGCAGCAGGCTGGTAAGATTTAGGCTGGGGAGGGCCTAAACCAATGGCTCTTCCCACCCTGGTCTTACCAGGCTGCTGTCGTTTGGTTTTTAACCCGGCTGGTTATAAAAATAGGGGGGACCCTATGCGGTTTTTTTTTTTAAAATAAATAAATAATTTAAAAAAACGCATAGGGTCCCTCCTATTTTTATAACCAGCCGGGTTAAAAACCAAACGACAGCAGCCTGGTAACACCAGGGTGGGAAGAGCCATTGGTTTAGGCCCTCCCCAGCCTAAATCTTACCAGCCTGCTGCCGCCCGATCCAGGAGCGCCAATTTTGACGCTCCGGGACCACTGGCACCCGGCTCTTCCCAGTACCCCTGGTGGCATTGGGTACTGGGGTAATAATAGGGGGTTAGTGTTAGCCATTTTATACCGGCTAACACTAGGCCCCGACTTAGTAATGGATTCCGTCTATTAGACGGCTTCCACTACTAAGTCTATAAAGTAAAGAAATAAAGACAAGACACAAGTTAAAAAATTTTTTTTATTCAAATAAAAACACCCCCACACCCCTCGTTGACCATTTTATTAAAAAAAATTAAAACAACAACCGCTGGTCATCGACGTAGTCCACGGAATCCGACGTAATCCCCAGGATACCGATATCTGAAAAACAAAAAAGGGAGAAACACACAAAAAAACACAAACAGGAGCACAACACCCATCATTGTGAGCGGTGTTGTGCTCCTTACAGTATGCAGCATCTTTACAGATCGCTGCTTACAGTCTGACCCCAAGGGGTTAAGGGAGGATGTATTGCATCCCCCTTAACCCCCTGGGGGCCAGACTGATGTCAGACTGCACCCATCCCAGCAAGGAAGGGGTTAAGTGACCCCCCTTCCTTGCTGGGAGGGGTGCAGTGCTGGGGAGGGGGTGGGGAGAGCTCTATACTCACCCCGATGTTGTCTCTTCGCTGGTCCGCAGCACAATGAAGTCACTGTACTGCGGACCGGCTCATTATATGTGCGCTCAGCCGATCAGCCAATCAGCTGAGCGCACATATAATTCTAAATGTTTCTTCTAATAATGCTATTGTGATAACATAATTAGAAGAAACATTTGATGTTTTAATTAAAGTAAAGTGATGATTAGTACAGAAAGCTCTATTGCCGGGAATATGAATTAACGGCTTATGGAGCTTCCTGTACTAATGAATAAAACACATTTTCGTTGAAATAAATTCAGTTTCGTTGTTCAATAATTTATTTCTAACGAATCCATCATTGTGCAATTAAATATACTGTCAAAAAATAAATATATAGATAAATATACATTTATTCATATATCTATTTATTTTAACAGTATATTTAATAGCAAAATGATGGAATCGTTAGAAATAAATTATTGAACAACGAAAGGGACTTTATTACAAAGAAAATGTGTTTTAGTAATTTAATATATTAACTATTAGAGGCATCGGCATTCGGCATTATTGCCGGCTATTTTTTAAGTACTCCGTACGGACCGCCTGTCAATCCACGGCCGCATGTCCAGCCGCAAACAATGGTCTTGTTCATTTTTTACGGGTCCGTTTACGATAGGGCCGTAGATTCAGACATAGTGTGCACTGTGCAGCCGTATATCCTATACTTTCCAGCGTACGCATGAACCACCAAAAATACCGCCGCACAATTACAGCCGCAAATACAGCCGCACAGTTACAACGTCTGAACCGA
>JAQFWZ010000067.1:139993-429993 GCA_027789725.1 Dendropsophus ebraccatus | reverse complement strand
CGCTATAATGACCAGGTATTACACTCCAGCACCGGCACTATAATGACCGGGTATTACACTCCGGCACCGGCGCTATAATGACCGGGTATTACACTCCAGCACCGGCGCCATAATGACCGGGTATTACACTCCAGCACCAGCGCTATAATGACCGAGTATTACACTCCAGCACCAGCGCTATAATGACCGAGTATTACACTCCAGCACCAGCGCTATAATGACCGGGTATTACACTCCAGCACCAGCGCTATAATGACCGGGTATTACACTCCAGCACCAGCGCTATAATGACCGAGTATTACACTCCAGTACCAGCGCTATAATGACCCGAGTATTACACTCCAGCACCAGCGCTATAATGACCGAGTATTACACTCCAGCACCAGCGCTATAATGACCGAGTATTACACTCCAGCACCAGCGCTATAATGACCGAGTATTACACTCCAGCACCAGCGCTATAATGACCGGGTATTACACTCCAGCACCGGCGCTATAATGACCGGGTATTACACTCCAGCACCAGCGCTATAATGACCGAGTATTACACTCCAGCACCAGCGCTATAATGACCGAGTATTACACTCCAGCACCAGCGCTATAATGACCGAGTATTACACTCCAGCACCAGCGCTATAATGACCGAGTATTACACTCCAGCACCAGCGCTATAATGACCGAGTATTACACTCCAGCACCAGCGCTATAATGACCGAGTATTACACTCCAGCACCAGCGCTATAATGACCGGGTATTACACTCCAGCACCGGCGCTATAATGACCGAGTATTACACTCCAGCACCAGCGCTATAATGACCGAGTATTACACTCCAGCACCGGCACTATAATGACCGGGTATTACACTCCAGCACCAGCGCTATAATGACCGAGTATTACACTCCAGCACCAGCGCTATAATGACCGAGTATTACACTCCAGCACCGGCGCTATAATGACCGGGTATTACACTCCAGCACCGGCGCTATAATGACCGGGTATTACACTCCAGCACCAGCGCTATAATGACCGGGTATTATACTCCAGCACCAGCGCTATAATGACCGGGTATTACACTCCAGCACCGGCGCTATAATGACCGGGTATTACACTCCAGCACCAGCGCTATAATGACCGGGTATTATGCCTCCTACCTGCTCCTTCCTTTTGTGCCAGCGGCCGCAGGGACTCTCCTCCAGGACTTCGCTCTCGTCCTCGCTCTCCTCATCCTTCTCCTTTTCTGGCTTCTTCTGTGAGGGGGAGAGATGGGTGAGAGCCATGATGTATGATATACCCCGGGGGATGTAGCCGCTCTGAGTGTGTGTGTGTGATATAGCCGCACTGAGTGTGTGTGTGTGTGATATAGGCGCACTGAGTGTGTGTGTGTGATATAGTCCCACTGAGAGTGTGTGTGTGATATAGGACGCAGAGGGTTAAAGGGCTGAGCCCAGCTGATATATCAGCACTCTGCCTATAACAACAAGCTCAGTGTATCTCAGCTCCACCCCGGCCAACCTCAACCACACGGGAGGGGAGGGGGGGGGGGTATGGGATAGACAACAGCCAATCCCACAGTGCCCCCATAACACCGCCAGCTACACCCTGTACTATACACAGTGCCCCCATAACACCGCCAGCTACACCCTGTACTATACACAGCGCCCCCATAACACCGCCAGCTACACCCTGTACTATACACAGTGCCCCCATAACACCGCCAGCTACACCCTGTACTATACACAGTGCCCCCATAACACCGCCAGCTACACCCTGTACTATACACAGTGCCCCCATAACACTGCCAGCTACACCCTGTACTATACACAGTGCCCCCATAACACTGCCAGCTACACCCTGTACTATACACCTATACACAGTGCCCCATAACACTGCCAGCTACACCCTGTACTATACACAGTGCCCCCATAACACCGCCAGCTACACCCTGTACTATACACAGTGCCCCCATAACACTGCCAGCTACACCCTGTACTATACACCTATACACAGTGCCCCCATAACACTGCCAGCTACACCCTGTACTATACACAGCGCCCCCATAACACCGCCAGCTACACCCTGTACTATACACAGTGCCCCCATAACACCGCCAGCTACACCCTGTACTATACACAGTGCCCCCATAACACCGCCAGCTACACCCTGTACTATACACAGTGCCCCCATAACACTGCCAGCTACACCCTGTACTATACACAGTGCCCCCATAACACTGCCAGCTACACCCTGTACTATACACCTATACACAGTGCCCCCATAACACTGCCAGCTACACCCTGTACTATACACAGTGCCCCCATAACACCGCCAGCTACACCCTGTACTATACACAGTGCCCCCATAACACTGCCAGCTACACCCTGTACTATACACCTATACACAGTGCCCCCATAACACTGCCAGCTACACCCTGTATGTACTATACACAGTGCCCCCATAACACTGCCAGCTACCACCCTGTACTATACACAGTGCCCCCATAACACCGCCAGCTACACCCTGTACTATACACAGTGCCCCCATAACACCGCCAGCTACACCCTGTACTATACACAGTGCCCCCATAACACTGCCAGCTACACCCTGTACTATACACAGCGCCCCCATAACACCGCCAGCTACACCCTGTACTATACACAGCGCCCCCATAACACCGCCAGCTACACCCTGTACTATACACAGTGCCCCCATAACACCGCCAGCTACACCCTGTACTATACACAGTGCCCCCATAACACCGCCAGCTACACCCTGTACTATACACAGTGCCCCCATAACACCGCCAGCTACACCCTGTACTATACACAGTGCCCCCATAACACCGCCAGCTACACCCTGTACTATACACAGTGCCCCCATAACACCGCCAGCTACACCCTGTACTATACACAGTGCCCCCATAACACCACCAGCTACACCCTGTACTATACACAGTGCCCCCATAACACTGCCAGCTACACCCTGTACTATACACAGTGCCCCCATAACACCGCCAGCTACACCCTGTACTATACACAGTGCCCCCATAACACCGCCAGCTACACCCTGTACTATACACAGTGCCCCCATAACACCGCCAGCTACACCCTGTACTATACACAGTGCCCCCATAACACTGCCAGCTACACCCTGTACTATACACAGCGCCCCCATAACACCGCCAGCTACACCCTGTACTATACACAGCGCCCCCATAACACCGCCAGCTACACCCTGTACTATACACAGTGCCCCCATAACACCGCCAGCTACACCCTGTACTATACACAGTGCCCCCATAACACTGCCAGCTACACCCTGTACTATACACAGCGCCCCCATAACACCGCCAGCTACACCCTGTACTATACACAGTGCCCCCATAACACTGCCAGCTACACCCTATACTATACACAGTGCCCCCATAACACCGCCAGCTACACCCTGTACTATACACAGTGCCCCCATAACACCGCCAGCTACACCCTGTACTATACACAGCGCCCCCATAACACCGCCAGCTACACCCTGTACTATACACAGTGCCCCCATAACACCGCCAGCTACACCCTATACTATACACAGTGCCCCCATAACACTGCCAGCTACACCCTGTACTATACACAGTGCCCCCATAACACCGCCAGCTACACCCTGTACTATACACAGTGCCCCCATAACACCACCAGCTACACCCTGTACTATACACAGTGCCCCCATAACACCGTCAGCTACACCCTGTATGTACTATACACAGTGCCCCCATAACACCGTCAGCTACACCCTGTACTATACACAGTGCCCCCATAACACCGCCAGCTACACCCTGTACTATACACAGTGCCCCCATAACACCGCAAGCTACACCCTGTACTATACACAGTGCCCCCATAACACCGCCAGCTACACCCTGTACTATACACAGTGCCCCCATAACACCGCCAGCTACACCCTGTACTATACACAGTGCCCCCATAACACTGACAGCTACACCCTGTACTATACACAGCGCCCCCATAACACCGCCAGCTACACCCTGTACTATACACAGTGCCCCCATAACACCGCCAGCTACACCCTGTACTATACACAGTGCCCCCATAACACCGCCAGCTACACCCTGTACTATACACAGTGCCCCCATAACACCGCCAGCTACACCCTGTACTATACACAGTGCCCCCATAACACCGCCAGCTACACCCTGTACTATACACAGTGCCCCCATAACACTGACAGCTACACCCTGTACTATACACAGTGCCCCCATAACACCGCCAGCTACACCCTGTACTATACACAGTGCCCCATAACACCGCCAGCTACACCCTATACTATACACAGCGCCCCCATAACACCGCCAGCTACACCCTGTACGATATACAGTGCCCCCATAACACTGCCAGCTACATCCTGTACTATACACAGTGCCCCCATAACACCGCCAGCTACACCCTGTACTATACACAGTGCCCCCATAACACCGCCAGCTACACCCTGTACTATACACAGTGCCCCCATAACACTGCCAGCTACACCCTGTACTATACACAGTGCCCCCATAACACTGCCAGCTACACCCTGTACTATACACAGTGCCCCCATAACACCGCCAGCTACACCCTGTACTATACACAGTGCCCCCATAACACCGCCAGCTACACCCTGTACTATACACAGTGCCCCCATAACACTGCCAGCTACACTACACCCTGTACTAAACACAGTGCCCCCATAACACTGCCAGCTACACCCTGTACTATACACAGTGCCCCCATAACACTGCCAGCTACACTACACCCTGTACTATACACAGTGCCCCCATAACACTGCCAGCTACACCCTGTACTATACACAGTGCCCCCATAACACCGCCAGCTACACCCTGTACTATACACAGTGCCCCCATAACACCGCCAGCTACACCCTATACTATACACAGTGCCCCCATAACACCGCCAGCTACACCCTGTACTATACACAGTGCCCCCATAACACCGCCAGCTACACCCTGTACTATACACAGTGCCCCCATAACACCGCCAGCTACACCCTATACTATACACAGTGCCCCCATAACACCGCCAGCTACACCCTGTACTATACACAGTGCCCCCATAACACTGCCAGCTACACCCTGTACTATACACAGTGCCCCCATAACACCGCCAGCTACACCCTGTACTATACACAGTGCCCCCATAACACTGCCAGCTACACCCTGTACTATACACAGTGCCCCCATAACACTGCCAGCTACACCCTGTACTATACACAGTGCCCCCATAACACCGCCAGCTACACCCTGTACTATACACAGTGCCCCCATAACACCGCCAGCTACACCCTATACTATACACAGTGCCCCCATAACACCGCCAGCCACACCCTGTACTATACACAGTGCCCCCATAACACTGCCAGCTACACCCTGTACTATACACAGTGCCCCCATAACACCGCCAGCTACACCCTGTACTATACACAGTGCCCCCATAACACCGCCAGCTACACCCTGTACTATACACAGTGCCCCCATAACACCGCCAGCTACACCCTGTACTATACACAGTGCCCCCATAACACCGCCAGCTACACCCTGTACTATACACAGTGCCCCCATAACACCGCCAGCTACACCCTGTATCGCGAGGACTGTGATGACTTTGATGACCATGAGGATCGTAAGGACTGTGATGACTGTGAGGACTGAGATGACTGTGAGGACCGTGAGGACCGTGAGGACCGTGAGGACTGAGATGACTGTGAGGACTGTGAGGACCGTGAGGACTGAGATGACTGTGAGAACTGTGAGGACTGAGATGACTGTGAGGACCGTGAGGACTGAGATGACTGTGAGGACCGTGAGGACTGAGATGACCGTGAGGACTGAGATGACTGTGAGGACTGAGATGACTGTGAGGACTGAGATGACTGTGAGGACCGTGAGGACTGAGATGACTGTGAGGACCGTGATGACTGTGAGGACCGTGATGACTGTGAAGACTGAGATGACTGTGAAGACTGTGAGGACCGTGATGACTGTGAGGACCGTGATGACTGTGAGGACCGTGATGACTGTGAAGACTGAGATGACTGTGAAGACTGAGATGACTGTGAGGACCGTGATGACTGTGAGGACCGTGATGACTGTGAGGACCGTGATGACTGTGAGGACTGAGATGACTGTGAGGACCGTGATGACTGAGGACTGAGATGACTGTGAGGACCGTGATGACTGTGAGGTCCATGATGACCGTGAGGACTGTGAGGACTGTGATGACCATGATGACTGTGAGGACTGTGATGACCGTGAGGACTGTGATGACCGTGAGGACCATGATGACTGTGAGGACCATGATGACCGTGAGGACTGTGAGGACCGTGATGACTGTGAGGACTGAGATGACTGTGAGGACCATGTACCAGCACCCCGTGCCCTGACACCTGCCATAGTGGCGGCTTTGAAAGGGTTACAGCGCAAACTAGCTGAATCCCCCAACTTCTTATCTCCCCCCAAATATTGTGGTGACCCCCCCCCCCCCTCCCCCCCAGCAGGGGGCACCGGGCAGCTCAGCATGGCTACAGGTTATTAACCCTTTCCTCCTGACAGGCAGCAGCTGGGACACTACCTGCTTTGCTGCCAGTCAGTGCAGTGCCAGCTGTGCCCGTCCCCCGGGCTGTGTGTGACGCTTACCTCAGGCTGGGCTGATGCCATGTGTAATGCCATGCTGCGGTCAGGCTCCAGGTGCGGGCACAGCTCTCCAGATGACGCTGCCCCCGCTGCCTGCCAGTGTGTGAGGTGCAGCCCACCCTGCTGTGCTGCCGCTGCTGTCACCCTCCCCGGATCCGGACACCCAGCTGCTTCTGCCCAGACGGCCGGGAGGCAGCGCTGCTTGTTGTGGATGAGGCTGCGGCGCCCTCTGCTGGACAGAAGAGGAATCTGCGGCCACAATCACCTCCCACAAACCCGCAACTGTGTATGAGAGGAATGAATGAGAGCCGGACGCTGTGCCAATCACCGGGCCCTCCGCCGAACGCTGGGGCCCCTCCACCAATCACCGGGCCCTCCGCCGAACACAGGGGCCCCTCCACCAATCACCGGGCCCTCCACAGAACACAGGGGCCCCTCCACCAATCACCGGGCCCTCCACCGAACACAGGGGCCCCTCCACCAATCACCGGGCCCTCCACCAATCACCGGGCCCTCCACGGAACACAGGGGCCCCTCCACCAATCACCGGGCCCTCCACGGAACACAGGGGCCCCTCCACCAATCACCGGGCCCTCCACGGAACACTGGGGCCCCTCCACCAATCACCGGGCCCTCCATGGAACACAGGGGCCCCTCCACCAATCACTGGGGCCCCTCCACCAATCACTGGGGCCCCTCCACCAATCACTGGGCCCTCCACCGAACACTGGGGCCCCTCCACGGAACACAGGGGCCCCTCCACCAATCACTGGGCCCTCCACTGAACACTGGGGCCCCTCCACCAATCACCGGGCCCTCCACGGAACACAGGGGCCCCTCCACCGAACACTGGGGCCCCTCCACCCAGGGGCGGATTAACTTTCCCATAGGCCCCAGGCTATTCACCAGGCCTGAGCCCCCCCATCCCACTGTAACTATGACAGCACTAGCCTGGGCCCCCCACCCCACTGTAACTATGGCGGCACTAGCCTGGCCCCCCCACCCCACTGTAACTATGGCGGCACTAGCCTGGCCCCCCCCCCCACCCCACTTTAACTATGGCAGCACTAGCCTGGGCCCCCCACCCCACTGTAACTATGGCGGCACTAGCCTGGCCCCCCCACCCCACTGTAACTATGGCAGCACTAGCCTGGGCCCCCCCCATCCCACTGTAACTATGGCAGCACTAGCCTGGGCCCCCCCCCCATCCCACTGTAACTATGGCAGCACTAGCCTGGGCCCCCCCACCCCACTGTAACTATGGCAGCACTAGCCTGGCCCCCCCCCACCCCACTGTAACTATGGCAGCACTAGCCTGGCCGCCCCCCCACCCCACTGTAACTATGACAGCACTAGCCTGCCCCCCCCCCCCTACTGTAACTATGGCAGCACTAGCCTGGGCCCCCTCCATCCCACTGTAACTATGGCAGCACTAGCCTGGGCCCCCCCCCCCATCCCACTGTAACTATGGCGGCACTAGCCTGGGCCCCCCCACCCCACTGTAACTATGGCAGCACTAGCCTGGCCCCCCCCCCACCCCACTGTAACTATGGCAGCACTAGCCTGGCCGCCCCCCCACCCCACTGTAACTATGACAGCACTAGCCTGCCCCCCCCCCCTACTGTAACTATGGCAGCACTAGCCTGGGCCCCCTCCATCCCACTGTAACTATGGCAGCACTAGCCTGGGCCCCCCCACCCCACTGTAACTATGGCAGCACTAGCCTGGGCCCCCCCACCCCACTGTAACTATGGCGGCACTAGCCTGGGCCCCCCCACCCCACTGTAACTATGGCAGCACTAGCCTGGGCCCCCCCCACCCCACTGTAACTATGGCAGCACTAGCCTGGGCCCCCCCACCCCACTGTAACTATGGCGGCACTAGCCTGCCCCCTCCATCCCACTGTAACTATGGCAGCACTAGCCTGGGCCCCCTCCATCCCACTGTAACTATGGCAGCACTAGCCTGGGCCCCCCCACCCCACTGTAACTATGGCAGCACTAGCCTGGCGCTCATAGTACAGGAAAGATAATGTCATAATGATTTGTGCAAAATTGCCATAAAAAAACAGTGATTTTTAGCAAATCAAGGCGGAAGTGTAGCCAGGAGACAGTACACCACTGAAAGTATAAGTCTTTTTGGGTGGTCATGGGCCCCCCAGGAGCTCAGGGCCCCGGGCTGCCGCCCGAAACACCCCTATTATAATCCGCTACTGCCTCCACCAAACACTGGGGCCCCTCCACCAATCACCGGGCCCTCCAACGAACACTGGGGCCCCTCCACCAATCACCGGACCCTCCACCGAACACTGGGGCCCCTCCACCAATCACTGGGACCCTCCACCGAACACAAGGGCCCCTCCACCAATCACCGGGCCCTTCACCAATCACCGGGCCCTCCACCGAACACTGGGGCCCCTCCACCAATCACTGGGACCCTCCACCGAACACAGGGGCCCCTCCACCAATCACCGGGCCCTTCACCAATTACCGGGCCCTCCACCGAACACTGGGGCCCCTCCACCAATCACCGGGCCCTCCACCGAACACTGGGGGCCCTCCACCGAACACTGGGCTCCTCCACCAATCACCGAGCCCTCCTCCATCGAACACTGGGGGCCCTCCACCGAACACTGGGCCCCTCCACCAATCACCAGACCCTCCACCAATCACCGGGCCCTCCACCAATCACTGGGGCCCCTCCACCAAACACTGGGGTCCCTCCACCAAACACTGAGGCCCCTCCACCAATCACCAGACCCTCCACTATAAATAACCAGGGACCCTCCACCAATCACTAGGGACCCTCCCCCGAACAATGGGGCCCCTCCACTAATTACTGGGGCACCTAAACCAATCATCAAAGACACTCCACTATAAAAAAACAGTAGTATATAGCCCCCTGTGCGCTCCCTCAGTAGTATATAGCCCCCCTCTGTGCTCCTCCAGTAGTATATAGCCCCCCTGTGCTCTCCTCCAGTAGTATATAGACCCCCTGTGCGCTCCTCCAGTAGTATATAGCCCCCCTGTGCGCTCCCCCAGTAGTATATAGCCCCCCTGTGCGCTCCTCCAGTAGTATATAGCCCCCTTGTGCGCTCCTCCAGTAGTATATAGACCCCCTGTGCGCTCCTCCAGTAGTATATAGACCCCCTGTGCGCTCCTCCAGTAGTATATAGCCCCCCTGTGTGCTCCTCCAGTAGTATATAGACCCCCTGTGCACTCCTCCAGTAGTATATAGACCCCCTGTGCGCTCCTCCAGTAGTATATAGCCCCCTGTGCGCTCCTCCAGTAGTATATAGACCCCCTGTGCCGTCTCCCAGTATTATATAGCTCCCATGTGCGTTCCCCCAGTAGTATATAGCACCCATGTGTGCTCACTTAGTATAAAGCCGCCCACTTTGTGCTCCCCAGTAGTATATAGCTCCACTGTATGCTCCCCCTCCCATATAGCCCCCCTGTGTGCTCCCCAGTAGTATATAGCCCCACTGTGTGCTCCTCCTCCCATATAGCCCCCCTGTGTGCTCCCCCCATTTGTATAAAGACCCCTGTGTGCTCCCCACCATTTGTATAGAGACCCCCTGTGTGCTCCCCCCATTTATAAAGACCCCCGCTGTGTGCTCCCCAGTAGTATATAGCCCCCCCTTTGCTCCACCTCCCATATAGCATATAACATAAAAAAACAAACACTTATACTCACCTGGGTCCAGGCGTCTCCTCTTCTCTTCATTCTTGTGGCCGCACTGTAGCGGTCACAAGAGGCCGCTCTCCGCTTGTCCTGGTGCCTGTGCAGTGACGTCACTCAAGTGCTTACACCCGAGGCAGAGAGCAGCCTCTTGTGACCGCTGCAGCCACAAGAGTGACTGACAGGGAGGGAGCCAATAGCTTCCTCTCTGTCAGTGCTGCTGCTGCACGGAAACTATGAGTGCTCGTAAATAATAGACTACCTTCATCACCACTTAACTTGGCAGAAAACAGCTTTTGCGACAGGTGTGAAACAAGAAACACCCTGGGTGGGACACCACATACCCCCCCACTTGAGAAAAGCCACCCACGGCCTAACACCTGGAGAAAAAGACTTGCACAAAAAGTTAAGGCACAGCAAGGGTTATACTATAGTAATATAAAATAGACATAAAATTGCACAGATAGGAAATGGTTAGATCGCCCTTAGTGCAACAACAGATGAACAACTGGAACTCTAGATGAATCTAACTGTCCATATGCACCCTCAAAGGTGCTATGATGCGTCAGTCCATCCTTAAACACTTTTCAACATAGCTGGGTACAGGATCTTGAATGGTTACAACACACGAACTGGGTGGCCAATGGGGCCCAGTCACTGTACCAGCTGTTATGGCGAACTGGATGGCCAATGGGGCCCAGTCACTGTACCAGCTGTTATGGCCAACTGTATGGCCAATGGGGCCCAGTCACTGTACCAGCTGTTATGACGAACTGGATGGTCAATGGGGCCCAGTCACTGTACCAGCTGTTATGGCGAACTGGATGGCCAATGGGGCCCAGTCACTGTACCAGCTGTTATGGCGAACTGGATGGCCAATGGGGCCCAGTCACTGTACCAGCTGTTATAGCGAACTGTATGGCCAAGGGGGCCCAGTCACTGTACCAGCTGTTATGGCGAACTGTATGGCCAATGGGGCCCAGTCACTGTACCAGCTGTTATGGCGAACTGGATGGCCAATGGGGCCCAGTCACTCTACCAGCTGTTATGGCGAACTGGATGGCCAATGGGGCCCAGTCACTGTACCAGCTGTTATGGCGAACTGGATGGCCAATGGGGCCCAGTCACTGTACCAGCTGTTATGGCGAACTGGATGGCCAATGGGGCCCAGTCACTGTACCAGCTTTTATGGCCAACTGGATGGCCAATGGGGCCCAGTCACTGTACCAGCTGTTATGACGAACTGGATGGTCAATGGGGCCCAGTCACTGTACCAGCTGTTATGGCGAACTGGATGGCCAATGGGGCCCAGTCACTGTACCAGCTGTTATGGCGAACTGGATGGCCAATGGGGCCCAGTCACTGTACCAGCTGTTATAGCGAACTGTATGGCCAAGGGGGCCCAGTCACTGTACCAGCTGTTATGGCGAACTGTATGGCCAATGGGGCCCAGTCACTGTACCAGCTGTTATGGCGAACTGGATGGCCAATGGGGCCCAGTCACTCTACCAGCTGTTATGGCGAACTGGATGGCCAATGGGGCCCAGTCACTGTACCAGCTTTTATGGCCAACTGGATGGCCAATGGGGCCCAGTCACTGTACCAGCTGTTATGGCCAACTGGATGGCCAATGGGGCCCAGTCACTGTACCAGCTGTTATGGCCAACTGGATGGCCAATGGGACCCAGTCACAGTACCAGCTGTTAGCAGCTGCAGCTGTAAGTGCTGACCCGCTTGCAGATGCAGGCTGGTCTGGTGGTATCGGAGATGGTGGTGCACCGGTGGATGCCAGTGGATCCGGAGACAAGGAGTCTGTAGCAGAGGTGCCAGCGGTTTGCTGGTCTTTGTTGTCCGGAGGTGACTTGATGTAGTTTAAAGCTGTGCTGCTGCAGGATAATGTCGGTGAAGAGCTCCGGTGAGGTACCAGATGACTCCAGGCTGTACGGGACTTGTGGTGCATCACTGTGTAGCTGGGACACTGTAGTAAGGAGCAGCAAGATGGCGGTGCTGGAACTTCCAGTGGCGGTCCTTGCTCTTTTCTGTTCTGGTTGGGAAAACGGAAGCGTACTTTTGGTTCCACCTTGGGGCGGTGCTGAAGCTTTGGCGGGCTTTTCCCTGCGCCTTCCCTGGCTTGTGCGGGGGGGCTTTTTGAAAGTTGTGGCGTAGTTAACAATTGCAGAACACAGTGCTCCCCCACATTTAGATCCTGAGCTAGGGTAGTTATTTTCGGGGCATTTATTTTCGGGGCAGTACTGTTTAGGCTGGTCAGACAGTTGTAATCCGCTTTGGTGGGAGGAATTATACAATTCTTTAGAATGCACCAAAAATGGAGAAAAATGCACCTTAGTATCTCAAAAATAGGCAGCAACGCGGTTTGAAACCGGTTCATGACACCAATTCTTGTGGTACTCTACTGTCACGTCCGGGGCAGGGAAGAGTGAGCCCTATTCTGAACCCAGACCCCTGTCCCTACCTGCTTGGACAACCTGCCCTAAACAGCAGTCCCCAACTGGGCGGCGGTCCCTACACTGGCTAAGTGCAGGAGGGGAGATGAAACAGTACAAGTCTGGAGGAAGCAAGGGCAACAACAAAAACAGGAAATCAGGAGAACTACAAGTCCCAGCAGACCTAACCATTAAGGCTAGACAGAGGAGAAAGATAAACCAAATACCAACAAGCCAGGTCAAACCAGGAAGTCACGTCATACACAGAATCACAATCCAGAAGTACCACAAGTCCAAGCCAGAAGTCAAACCGAGAAAGCAGTCCAGGGAAACAAAGAACAAACCAAACAAGCCGAGTCAGAACCAGGAGGTCACGTCAAATCCGAATCAGAATCCAAAAGGCAAAGTCCACAATATAGATGAAGAGGTCAAACACAGATAGGAGCAGTGGCGTCGCTAGGCAGTTTTATTAGGGGCTCATGCCCCGAATAAAATGCCTGCTGCCCCGGATCTCTTCTGCCCCGCTCTTGCGAGCCAGATGCGGCTCTTTTGATGGCCGCATCTGGCTCGCAGATTGCCGCTGCTGCTGTCCTCCTTACCTACTGGCCGCCCGCAGCGCCCGGACACGCTCCTCCATCCAATCAGCGGAAACCGGGAGTGTGGGGCCACTGCGGTGGGCCATGGTTCACGCATCCAATTAACGCGTGCGCCACGGCCCACCGCTTCCGCTCTGAGCTGATTGAGTTGTAGGAGCACCTCCGGCCGCTATGGTAGGTGAGGCGGACAGCAGCAGCCGCGATCTAGAAGGAGGTGAGCAGGCACGGGGGGAGAGAAAGGGGCGAGAAGCACAGGGGGAGAGAAACAAGGGGGGAGAGAGACATGGGGGAGAGAAACGGGAGAAAAGCATGGGGGAGAGAAAGAGGGGAGAAAAGCATGGGGGAGAGAAACGGGAGAAAAGCATGGAGGAGAGAAATGGGGGAGAAAAGCATGGGGGAGAGAAACAGGGGAGAAAAGCATGGAGGAGAGAAATGGGAGAAAAGCATGGGGGAGAGAAACAGGGGAGAAAAGCATGGAGGAGAGAAATGGGAGAAAAGCATGGAGGAGAGAAAGAGGGGAGAAAAGCATGGGGGAGAGAAACAGGGGAGAAAAGCATGGGGGAGAAAGGGGAGAAAGCATGGGGGAGAGAAAGAGGGGAGAGAAAGGGGAGAGAAAGAGGGGAGAAAAGCATGGAGGAGAGAAACGGGAGAAAAGCATGGGGGAGAGAAAGGGGGGAGAAAAGCATGGGGGAGAGAAACAGGGGAGAAAAGCATGGGGGAGAAAGGGGAGAAAGCATGGGGGAGAGAAAGAGGGGAGAGAAAGGGGAGAGAAAGAGGGGAGAAAAGCATGGAGGAGAGAAACGGGAGAAAAGCATGGGGGAGAGAAATGGGAGAAAAGCATGGGGGAAAAGCATGGAGGAGAGAAATGGGAGAAAAGCATGGGGGAG
Source organism: Dendropsophus ebraccatus (assembly GCA_027789725.1). Classification (NCBI taxonomy): domain Eukaryota; kingdom Metazoa; phylum Chordata; class Amphibia; order Anura; family Hylidae; genus Dendropsophus; species Dendropsophus ebraccatus. The sequence continues at coordinate 415,693 of JAQFWZ010000067.1, read as the reverse complement.
AGAAACAGGGGAGAAAAGCATGGAGGAGAGAAATGGGAGAAAAGCATGGAGGAGAGAAAGGGGGGAGAAAAGCATGGGGGAGAGAAACGGGAGAAAAGCATGGGGGAGAGAAAGAGGGGAGAAAAGCATGGGGGAGAGAAACGGGAGAAAAGCATGGGGGAGAGAAACAAGGGGGGAGAAAAGCATGGAGGAGAGAAACAGGAGAAAAGCATGGGGGAGAGAAACAGGGGAGAAAAGCATGGGGGAGAGAAACAGGAGAAAAGCATGGGGGAGAGAAACAGGGGAGAAAAGCATGGGGGAGAGAAACAGGAGAAAAGCATGGGGGAGAGAAAGAGGGGAGAAAAGCATGGGGGAGAGAAACAGGGGAGAAAAGCATGGGGGAGAGAAAGAGGGGAGAAAAGCATGGGGGAGAGAAAGAGGGGAGAAAAGCATGGGGGAGAGAAAGGGGAGAAAAGCATGGAGGAGAGAAACGGGAGAAAAGCATGGAGGAGAGAAAGAGGGGAGAAAAGCATGGGGGAGAGAAAGAGGGGAGAAAAGCATGGAGGAGAGAAAGAGGGGAGAAAAGCATGGGGGAGAGAAACGGGAGAAAAGCATGGAGGAGAGAAACGGGAGAAAAGCATGGGGGAGAGAAAGGGGGGAGAAAAGCATGGGGGAGAGAAACAGGAGAAAAGCATGGGGGAGAGAAAGAGGGGAGAAAAGCATGGGGGAGAGAAACGGGAGAAAAGCATGGGGGAGAGAAACAAGGGGGGAGAAAAGCATGGGGGAGAGAAACAGGGGAGAAAAGCATGGGGGAGAGAAACAGGAGAAAAGCATGGGGGAGAGAAAGAGGGGAGAAAAGCATGGGGGAGAGAAACAGGGGAGAAAAGCATGGGGGAGAGAAAGAGGGGAGAAAAGCATGGGGGAGAGAAAGAGGGGAGAAAAGCATGGGGGAGAGAAAGAGGGGAGAAAAGCATGGGGGAGAGAAAGAGGGGAGAGAAATGGGGGAGAGAAACAGGGGAGAGAAATGGGGGAGAGAAACTCAGAGGGCCCGGGCCCCGGATGTTTTAGGACCCTAGCAACGCCCCTGGATAGGAGCACACAATAAACGCACGAGCCAGCCAAAAGACTTGATCACGGGCGAGGCATGGAAGCCTCCACCTGTTTAAATCAGAGCAGGGAGGGAGTAAGGAGGCAGCATCAGCTCTGATTGGCCCGGCGTCTCTGCACTCTGACAGGCTGAACAGCATGCCTGTCAGACAGTCCAGACGCCTCCCCCCTTTCCAGCTGGTGTGCTGAGAGAGCAGTGGAGGCATCAGCAGGTATGTAACATCTACTACTCGACCGGTGACGTGCTGGGATGTTGCTAGTGACGCCACTTCTGTGGTGGTTGGTCGGTGTAGGTGTACTTCTCAGCCAGTGATGGAAATGTCGTGACGTCAGTGCTAGTTTAGTACACAGGTGTGATGTTGGTACCTGCTTTTATGTTGTGGCTGGCTGTACTGTTCCCCAATTGTATAGTTTAGAGTTGAGCAGTGAAGAGGTGAGGAGCTTGTCAAGGGAGTCCCAACCCAAGGTAGTTGTGTGCTCTGCCGGAACTTTAGAGAGAAGAATACTTGAGAGATACTTGAGATAGAAAGATACTTGTGCCAGTGTTTAGACTAATGTCTGACCACCTTCTGCCCTACAGTGTCGAGTTACCCGTCCTCATAGGGTGACACAAGCCCCAGTTGTGGTTACCTGGGTGAAGCTAAGTGTCTACGCGTGTCCTGGTTTCACCTGCACTGCGAGATAGAGCACATAGACCTTCTTTACGGAAGGTTTGTTCTATCCGGGTCAGCTGCCTTGTAGCTTAGGATACTGCCCTGCACTGTGTAGAGATGTTCTCGGCGTAGGCTGGGTTAACCCCCAACTTGTAGTGTCTAACACTGCATAGTTGAAATAGTAGATAGACTAAAGAAACGGCGTGTCTCTAGCTGGTACATACATGTTTCTTTTAGACCAAAGGTCTCAAACTCGCGGCCCTCCAGCTGTTGCCAAACTACAATTCCCATCATGCCTGGACAGCCAAAGCTTTAGCTTTGGCTGTCCAGGCATGATGGGAATTGTAGTTTGGCAACAGCTGGAGGGCCGCGAGTTTGAGACCCATGTTTTAGACTCTTTAACACAACTAGATTGTCCCAGACAGGGGTCCTGGCAGAGCCCGGCTTAACTACAGTAGGGATGCCTACTCTGTGTGCGTCTTCCTCCCACGAGAATCTGAGGGAAACTGAAGCTACACTTCCTCCCACCAAGTGACTTCTTTCTACAGGGATATGTAAAAGCCCCTGTGAGTGGTGGAGAAGAATGTGTGCAAAAGAAAAGAGAGAAAAGATAGGCTAGAAAAGAAGGAGCAGTAACCCTTTGTTCACTACAGCTGTGCAATACATAGAAGTTTACATACAAAACACTGACATCTAGTGGTAAAATAATAGACTACCTTCATCACCACTTAACCCTTAGAGGTCAGAGCCAATTTAAATTTTTGCGTTTTCGTTTTTTCCTCCTTGTGCTTATAAGGCCATTGCACTTGCATTTTTCCACCTAGAGACCCACATGAGCCCTTTTTCTTATTTTTTTGCGCCACTAATTGTACTTTGCAATGACGGGCTGAATTTTTGCATAAAGTACATTGCGAAACCAGAAAAAAATTCAATGTGTGGTAAAATTGAAAAAAAAAAAAAAAGCATTTCTTTTATTTGGGGTTTTTCCATTTTTACGCCATTCGCCCTGGGGTAAAACTGAGTTGTTATATATGTTCCTTAAGTTGTTACGATAACAATGATATGTAACGTGTAACTTTTATATTATGTGATAACCTGTAAAAAATTCAAACCATTGTTAACAAATATATGTTCCCCTAAAATCGCTCCATTCCCAGGCTTATAGCGCTTTTATCCTTGGGTCTATGGGGCTGTGTCAGGTGTCATTTTTTGCGCCATGATGTGATCTTTCTATCGGTACCTTGATTGCATATATGCGACTTTTTGATCGCTTTTTATTACAATTTATCTGGATTTGATGCACAATTTTGCACTTTGGGATATTTTTGCGCTGACGCCATTTACCGTGCGAGATCAGGAATGTGATTAATTAATAGTTCGGGCGATTACGTACGCGGCGATAGCAAACATGTTTATTTTTATTTATAACATGGGAAAAGGGGGGTGATTCAAACTTTTATTAGGGGAGGGGGCTATTTATTAATAATAACACTTTTATTTGTACTTTTACACTTATACTAGAAGTCCCGCCTGGGGTTAGGGTTATTTTCCCTCTGGGGTTAGGGTTATTCCCCCCCCTGGGGTTAGGGTTATTCCCCCTGGGGGACTTCTAGTATAAGTGCACTGATCTCTCATACAGATCTATGCAGCATAGATCGATGAGACAGGCACATCAATTACTTCCGGCTGCTGCAGCCAGAAGGAATCGTGTGCCGAGCTGGGATCAGCGCCATTACGGCGCTGACCCCGGACGGAGTAAGATGTGTGGATCGCTCCTCCGGGACAACATATATTTTACACTTATACTAGAAGTCCCGCCTGGGGTTAGGGTTATTTTCCCTCTGGGGTTAGGGTTATTCCCCCCTGGGGTTAGGGTTATTCTCCCCCCTGGGGTTAGGGTTATTCCCCCTGGGGTTAGGGTTATTCTCCCCCCCCTGGGGTTAGGGTTATTTCCCCCCCCTGGGGTTAGGGTTATTTCCCCCCTGGGGTTAGGGTTATTCCCCCCCCTGGGGTTAGGGTTATTCCCCCCCCGGGGTTAAGGTTATTCCCCCCCTGGGGTTAGGGTCATTCCCCCCACTGGCGTTAGGTTTATTCCCCCCCTGGGGTTAGGGTTATTCCCCCCACTGGGGTTAGGTTTATTCCCCCCCTGGGGTTAGGGTTATTCCCCCTGGGGTTAGGGTTATTCCCCCCACTGGGGTTAGGTTTATTCTCCCCCTGGGGTTAGGGTTATTCCCCCCTTGGGGTTAGGGTTATTCCCCCCTGGGGTTAGGGTTATTCCCCCTGGGGTTAGGGTTATTCCTCCCCCTGGGGTTAGGGTTATTCCCCCCCTGGGGTTAGGTTTATTCCCCCTGGGGGACTTCTAGTATAAGTGCACTGATCTCTCATACAGATCTATGCAGCATAGATATGCAGCATAGATCGATGAGACAGGCACATCAATTGCTTCCGGCTGCTGCAGCCAGAAGGAATCGAGTGCCGAGCTGGGATCAGCGCCATTACGGCGCTGACCCCGGACGGAGTAAGATGTGTGGATCGCTCCTCCAGGACAACATATATTTTACACTTATACTAGAAGTCCCGCCTGGGGTTAGGGTTATTTTCCCTCTGGGGTTAGGGTTATTCCCCCTCTGGGGTTAGGGTTATTCCCCCTGGGGTTAGGGTTATTCCCCCTGGGGTTAGGGTTATTCCCCCCCCTGGGGTTAGGGTTATTCCCCCCCCCTGGGGTTAGGGTTATTCCCCCCCCCTGGGGTTAGGGTTATTCCCCCCCCCTGGGGTTAGGGTTATTCCCCCCCCCCCGGGGGTTAGGGTTATTCCCCCCACTGGGGTTAGGTTTATTCCCCCCCTGGGGTTAGGGTTATTCCCCCCACTGGGGTTAGGTTTATTCCCCCCCTGGGGTTAGGGTTATTCCCCCCCTGGGGTTAGGGTTATTCCCCCTGGGGGACTTCTAGTATAAGTGCACTGATCTCTCATACAGATCTATGCAGCATAGATATGCAGCATAGATCGATGAGACAGGCACATCAATTGCTTCCGGCTGCTGCAGCCAGAAGGAATCGAGTGCCGAGCTGGGATCAGCGCCATTACGGCGCTGACCCCGGACGGAGTAAGATGTGTGGATCGCTCCTCCAGGACAACATATATTTTACACTTATACTAGAAGTCCCGCCTGGGGTTAGGGTTATTTTCCCTCTGGGGTTAGGGTTATTCCCCCTCTGGGGTTAGGGTTATTCCCCCTGGGGTTAGGGTTATTCCCCCTGGGGTTAGGGTTATTCCCCCTGGGGTTAGGGTTATTCCCCCCCCTGGGGTTAGGGTTATTCCCCCCCCCTGGGGTTAGGGTTATTCCCCCCCCCTGGGGTTAGGGTTATTCCCCCCCCCCCGGGGGTTAGGGTTATTCCCCCCACTGGGGTTAGGTTTATTCCCCCCCTGGGGTTAGGGTTATTCCCCCCACTGGGGTTAGGTTTATTCCCCCCCTGGGGTTAGGGTTATTCCCCCCCTGGGGTTAGGGTTATTCCCCCTGGGGGACTTCTAGTATAAGTGCACTGATCTCTCATACAGATCTATGCAGCATAGATATGCAGCATAGATCGATGAGACAGGCACATCAATTGCTTCCGGCTGCTGCAGCCAGAAGGAATCGAGTGCCGAGCTGGGATCAGCGCCATTACGGCGCTGACCCCGGACGGAGTAAGATGTGTGGATCGCTCCTCCAGGACAACATCCCAGAGGAGCGATCCTCCCCACTAGACACCAGGGAACGGCTGCATCAAGTAATCGGATGCAGCTGTCAACTTTGACAGCGGGCACGGCGATCGGACCGTGCCCGCTAATAGCCGCAGTCCCGGGCTACGAGGAGGGGCTACGAGGCTACCCGGGACCGCGGCCCCGCTCTAAACACATAAAGGAAGCCCTGGACGTTCGGGTACGTCCAGGGTCGCCTAGGGGTTAACTTGGACTAAAACGGCTTTTGTGACAGGTGTGAAACAGGAAACACCCATGATGGGATACCACAGACATTCTACCAATCACTGGGGCCCCTCCACCAATCACTAGGGTCTCTCCACCAATCACCAGACCCTCCACCAATCAATAGACCATTCACCAATCACTAGGGCCACTCCACCAATCATCGTACCCTTTACCAATCACTGGACCCTCCACCAATCACCAGGACCCTCCACTGATCACTGGACCCCTCCACCAATCTACAGACCCTCTACCAATGACTGGACCCCTCCACCAACCAACAGACAAATCAAACAATCACTGGGGCCTCTCTGGCAATCACCAGACCCCTTTACCAATCACAGGTACTGCTCCACCAATCACCAGACACTCCAGCAATCACTGGGGCCCCCATGCAGATCACTAGACACTTCACCAATCACCAGACCCTCCATCAATCACCGGACCCCTTCACCAATCACCGGACCCTCCACCAATCACTGGACCCCTTCACCAATCACCAGATTTCCACCAACCAACGGACCCTCTACCGATCACTGGACAATTTACCAATCACTGGGGCCCCTCCATCGATCACCAGACCTTCCACCAATCACTGGGGCCAAATCACCAGACCCTACACCAATCATCAAACCCTTCACCATACACCAGGACCCTCCACCAATCACCGGACCCTTTCACCAATCACCGGCCCTATTCACTAATCACTGGACCCCTTCACCAACCAACGGACTCTCTACTGATCACTGGACATTCTACCAATCACTGGGGCCCCTCCACCAATCACTAGGGCCTCAACACCAATCACCAGACCCTCCACCAATCACTGGGGCCACATCACTAATCACCAGGCCCTACACCAATCACTAGGGCCCCTCCACCAATCACTGGGGCCCCTCCACCAATCACTAGGGCCTCAACACCAATCACCAGACCCTCCACCAATCACTGGGGCCACATCACTAATCACCAGGCCCTTACAACAATCAATGGGCCCCTCTACCAATCACCGGATCCTCCACCAATCATCGGATCCCCTGACGAGGGGTAAAGGGGGCAGCATGCTGGGGTCAAGGGAGCTGAACACTGGGGTCATGATGCAGTACACTGGAGTTGGGGTCAGCACGCTGTGGTCAAGGGGCAGCACGCTGGGGTCAGGAGGGGCAGCACGCTGGGGTCAGGAGGGGCAGCACGCTGGGGTCAGGAGGGGCAGCACGCTGGGGTCAGGAGGGGCAGCACGCTGGGGTCAGGAGGGGCAGCATGCTGGAGTCAGGAGGGGCAGCATGCTGGAGTCAGGAGGGGCAGCACGCTGTGGTCAAGGGGCAGCACGCTGGGGTCAGGAGGGGCAGCATGCTGGAGTCAGGAGGGGCAGCATGCTGGAGTCAGGAGGGGCAGCATGCTGGAGTCAGGAGGGGCAGCACGCTGGAGTCAGGAGGGGCAGCATGCTGGAGTCAGGAGGGGCAGCACACTGGGGTTATGATGCAGCACTCTAGGGTCACGATGCAGCACGCTGGGGTTAGGGGAGCTGAATGCTAGAGTCAGGGGGCAGCACGCTGGGGTCAGGGGTCATGATGCAGCATGCTTGGGTCAGGGGGGGCAGCACGCTGGGATTAGGGGGGCAGCATGCTGGGGTCCGGGAGGCAGCACTTTGGGTTCAGGGGCTCAGCACTCTGGGATCATGGGGAAGCATGCTGGGGTCAGGGGGTCAGCAATTTGGGGCAAACAGCCAATCAGAGGTCCTATCTCAACAGATCAAATGTTAGTGCCCACAGAGTATTGCGCCCTCTGGTGTCAGCTCCACGTTCTGCACTCGTTACATAACATCGGACCATGGGGTAAAGAAATGTATGGAAGGACCTGGCCTGTGAATGATGTCTGCTCCACCCTGACGGCCTCCATACTGACTGCTGCTCCACCCTGACGGCCTCCATACTGACTGCTGCTCCACCCTGACTGCTGCTCCACCCTGACGGCCTCCATACTGACTGCTGCTCCACCCTGACGGCCTCCATACTGACTGCTGCTCCACCGTGACGGCCTCCATTCTGACTGCTGCTCCACCCTGACGGCCTCCATACTGACTGCTGCTCCACCCTGACGGCCTCCATACTGACTGCTGCTCCACCCTGACGGCCTCCATACTGACTGCTGCTCCACCCTGACGGCCTCCATACTGACTGCTGCTCCACCCTGACGGCCTCCATTCTGACTGCTGCTCCACCCCGACGGCCTCCAATCTGACTGCTGCTCCACCCCGACGGCCTCCAATCTGACTGCTGCTCCACCCTGACGGCCTCCCTACTGACTGCTGCTCCACCCTGACGGCCTCCATACTGACTGCTGCTCCACCCTGACGGCTTCCATACTGACTGCTGCTCCACCCTGACGGCTTCCATACTGACTGATGCTCCACCCTGGGGCTCCTGATCCTGAGGATGGGGGGGTGTATCTCCTCTATATTGGGGGGCTCCTGATCCTGAGGATGGGGGGGTGTATCACCTCTATATTGGGGGGCTCCTGATCCTGGGGATGGAGGTGTATCTCCTCTACATTGGGGGGCTCCTGATCCTGAGGATGGGGGGGGTATGCTCTATATTGGGGGCTCCTGATCCTGAGGATGGGGTGTATCACCTCTATATTGGGGGCTCCTGGTCCTGAGGATGGGGTGTATCACCTCTATATTGGGGGGCTCCTGATCCTGAGGATGGGGGTGTATCTCCTCTATATTGGGGGGCTCCTGATCCTGAGGATGGGGGTACCTCCTTTATATTGGGGGGCTCCTGATCCTGAGGATGGGGGGTGTATCTCCTCTATATTGGGGGGCTCCTGATCCTGAGTATGGGGGGGTATTTTCTCTATATTGGGGGGCTCCTGATCTTGAGGATGGGGGGTGTATCACCTCTATATTGGGGGGGCTCCTGATCCTGAGGATGGGGCGTATCTGCTCTATATTGGGGGGCTCCTGATCCTGAGTATGGGGGTGTATCTCCTCTATATTTGGGGGCTCCTGATCCTGAGGATGGGGTTTATCTCCTCAATATTGGGGGGCTCCTGATCCTGAGGATGGGGGGGTGTATCTCCTCTAAATTGGGGGGGTTCCTGATCCTGAGGATAAGGGGTATGCTCTATATTGGGGGGCTCCTGATCCTGAGGATGGGGGGGGGGGTGTATCTCCTCTATATTGGGGGGCTCCTGATCTTGAGGATGGGAGGTGTATCTCCTCTATATTGGGGGGCTCCTGATCCTGAGGATGGGGGGGTGTATCTCCTCTATATTGGGGGGCTCCTGATCTTGAGGATGGGGGGGTGTATCTCCTCTATATTGGGGGGCTCCTGATCCTGAGGATGGGGGGTGTATCTCCTCTATATTGGGGGGCTCCTGATCCTGAGGATGGGGGGGTGTATCACCTCTATATTGGGGGGCTCCTGAGGATGGGGGTATCATCTCCTTTATATTGGGGGGGCTCCTGATCCTGAGGATGGGGGGTGTATCACCTCTATATTGGGGGGCTCCTGATCCTGAGGATGGTGGGTGTATCACCTCTATATTGGGGGGGCTCCTGATCCTGAGGATAGGGGGGTGTATCTCCTCTATATTGGGGGGCTCCTGATCCTGAGTATGGGGGGGGGTATTTTCTCTATATTGGGGGGCTCCTGATCTTGAGGATGGGGGGTGTATCACCTCTATATTGGGGGGGCTCCTGATCCTGAGGATGGGGCGTATCTGCTCTATATTGGGGGGCTCCTGATCCTGAGTATGGGGGGGTATTTTCTCTATATTGGGGGGCTCCTGATCCTGAGGATGGTGGGGGTGTATCTCCTCTAAATTGGGGGGGTTCCTGATCCTGAGGATGGGGGGGGTGTATCTCCTCTATATTGGGGGGCTCCTGATCCTGAGGATGGGGGGTGTATCTCCTCTATATTGGGGGGCTCCTGATCCTGAGGATGGGGGGGTGTATCTCCTCTATATTGGGGGGCTCCTGATCTTGAGGATGGGGGGGTGTATCTCCTCTATATTGGGGGGCTCCTGATTCTGAGGATGGGGGGTGTATCTCCTCTATATTGGGGGGCTCCTGATCCTGAGGATGGGGGGGTGTATCACCTCTATATTGGGGGGCTCCTGAGGATGGGGGTATCTCCTTTATTGGGGGGCTCCTGATCCTGAGGATGGGGGGGGGTGTATCACCTCTATATTGGGGGGGGCTCCTGATCCTGAGGATAGGGGGTATGCTCTATATTGGGGGGCTCCTGATCCTGAGGATGGGGGGTGTATCTCTTCTATATTGGGGGGGCTCCTGATCCTGAGGATAGGGTGTATTTCCTCTCTATTGGGGGTCTCCTGATCCTGAGGATGGGGCGTGTATTTCCTCTATATTGGGGGTCTCCTGATCCTGAGGATGGGGGGTGTATCACCTCTATATTGGGGGTCTCCTGATCCTGAGGATGGGGGGTGTATCTCCTCTATATTGGGGGGCTCCTGATCCTGAGGATGGGGGGTGTATCTCCTCTATATTGGGGGTCTCCTGATCCTAAGGATGGGGGGTGTATCTCCTCTATATTGGGGGGCTCCTGAGGATGGGGGGGGAGTATCTCCTCTATATTGGGGGTCTCCTGATCCTGAGGATGGGGGGTTCCTTTATAATGGGGGCTCCTGGTCCTGAAGATGGGGGGTGTATCTCCTCTATATTGGGGGGCTCCTGGTCCTGAAGATGGGGGGTGTATCTCCTCTATATTGGGGGGCTCCTGGTCCTGAGGAAGGGGGGGTGTATTTTCTCTATATTGGGGGGCTCCTGATCCTGAGGATGGGGGGGGGGGTGTATCTCCTCTATATTGGGGGGCTCCTGATCCTGAGGATGGGGGGGGGGTATATCTCCTCTATATTGGGGGGCTCCTGAGGATGGGGGTGTATCTCCTCTATATTGGGGGGCTCCTGATCCTGAGGATGGGGGGTGTGTATCTCCTCTATATTGGGGGGCTCCTGAGGATGGGGGGTGTATCTCCTCTATATTGGGGGGCTCCTGATCCTGAGGATGGGGGGGTGTATCTCCTCTATATTGGGGGGCTCCTGAGGATGGGGGGAGTATCTCCTCTATATTGGGGGGCTCCTGATCCTGAGGATGGGGGGTGTATCTCCTCTATATTGGGGGGCTCCTGATCCTGAGGATGGGGGGGGTGTATCTCCTCTATATTGGGGGGCTCCTGAGGATGGGGGGTGTATCTCCTCTATTTTGGGGGGCTCCTGGTTCTGAGGATGGGGGGTTCCTTTATATTGGGGGGCTCCTGATCCTAAGGATGGGGGGTGTATCTCCTCTTTATTGGGGGGCTCCTGATCCTGAGGATGGGGGGTGTATCTCCTCTATATTGGGGGGCTCCTGAGGATGGGGGGTGTATCTCTTCTATTTTGGCAGGCTCCTGATCCTGAGGATTGGGGGGTGTATCTCCTCTATATTGGGGGGCTCCTGAGGATGGGGGGTGTATCTCTTCTATTTTGGCAGGCTCCTGATCCTGAGGATTGGGGGGTATCTCCTCTATATTGGGGGGCTCCTGGTCCTGAGGATGGGGGGATTCCTTTATAATGGGGAGCTCCTGATCCTGAGGAAGGGGGTGTATCTCCTCTATATTGGGGGCTCCTGATTCTGAGGATGGGGGGTATCTCCTCTATATTGGGGGGCTCCTGATCCTGAGGATGGGGGGGGGTATCTCCTCTATATTGGGGGGCTCCTGGTCCTGAGGATGGGGGGATTCCTTTATAATGGGGGGCTCCTGATCCTGAGGAAGGGGGTGTATCTCCTCTATATTGGGGGGCTGTATCTCCTCTATAATGGGGGGCTCCTGGTCCTGAGGATATGGGGGGGGCCCTTTCTTCTATAATTGGGGCCTCTACAAGCTCAGCTGGGGTCTCAGCACATGGGACTAGTACGTGGCTATTACTGACAGCCTGTACCTATGTGAATGAACAGGCGCAGCACGTAATTCCATGAGCGGTAGTGGACAACAAAAATGGACAGTTTTGTCCTTGGCCGTGAATGAGTTAAAGTTGGATTTGTTGTGGTATTATCTGCAGCAAAGCCTTGTTCCTGTGATCACCGCTCACCACAGCCGCCTTGGGGACTTCTCATCCTGTCTCTGAAGTGACAGGCTGCTCAGCCAATCACTGGTTGCAGCACTGTCCCATCTTGGCCAGGGATTGGATGACGGCCTGTCATTTCAGAGACAGGATCAGAAGTCCCTGAGGCGGTTGTGGTGAGCGGAGAACACAGGAACAATGAAGCAGGACACCAGGGGAGCCTGGACAGGTAAGTACATTTCTTTATTATTTTTACACCAAAGGAGGGCCTGCACAGTAATTGCTAAAGTGTGTGTACATATATATATATATATATATATATATATATATATATATATATATATATACACACAGTGGTACCTTGGTTTAAGAGTAACTTGGTTTAAGAGCATTTTGCAAGAAGAGCTCACAGTTTTTCAAAATTGTGACTTGGTTTAAGAGCATTGCTTTGGTTTAAGAGCTCCTGGTATTGGGTGGGAGCGTGAGTGGAGGAGGGGCATGGCCTGCATAGCGGGGTCTGCAGCACAGTACTCTGACCCAGGAAGTCTCTCTCACCTTCCAATTTATAGCAGATCCACTTCAGGCTGGGGCTTACATCAGGGGACAGGACTGTGGGGGTAATCTCTTTATAGCTTTAACCCCTCTCTCCCCGGACAGAGAGTGCTGCATGTATGTACCCACATCTGCCCTGCTCATTCCTTCATGCTCCCTGCAGTCTCTGTCAGTCCTTGTGTTTCCCATCCTCTCCATTCCTGCTATAATGTGCTTGCACTCACACTCAGCTATACACACTGCTGCTATAATGTGCTTGCACTCACACTCAGCTATACACACTGCTGCTATAATGATTATAAAATGATTTTTGGGTGTGGAACCAATTGTCTACATTTCAATGATTTCTTATGGGAAAATTTGCTTTGGTATAAGAGTGGATTTGGATTACAAGCACGGTCCCGGAACGAATTATGCTCGTAATCCAAAGCACCACTGTATATATAATCACATATCCAGCTGCTGTGTTATCAGGGTTATATAGTTACTATACATTATACACCACATGCTGCTATACTGTACAGTAACTTATATATCACATATCCAGCTGCTGTGTTATCAGGGTTATACAGTTACTATACATTATACACCACATGCTGCTATACTGTATAATAACTTATATATCACATATCCAGCTGCTGCTGTGTTATCAGGGTTATACAGTTACTATACATTATACACCACATGCTGCTATAATGTACAGTAACTTATATATCACATATCCGGCTGCTGCTGTGTTATCAGGGTTATACAGTTACTATACATTATACACCACATGCTGCTATACTGTACAGTAACTTATATATCACATATCCAGCTGCTGCTGTGTTATCAGGGTTATACAGTTACTATACATTATACACCACATGCTGCTATACTGTACAGTAACTTATATATCACATATCCAGCTGCTGTGTTATCAGGGTTATACAGTTACTATACATTATATACCACATGCTGCTATACTGTACAGTAACTTATATATCACATATCCAGCTGCTGCTGTGTTATCAGGGTTATACAGTTACTATACATTATACACCACATGCTGCTATACTGTACAGTAACTTATATATCACATATCCAGCTGCTGTGTTATCAGGGTTATACAGTTACTATACATTATATACCACATGCTGCTATACTGTACAGTAACTTATATATCACATATCCAGCTGCTGTGTTATCAGGGTTATACAGTTACTATACATTATATACCACATGCTGCTATACTGTACAGTAACATATATATCACATATCCAGCTGCTGTGTTATCAGGGTTATACAGTTACTATACATTATATACCACATGCTGCTATACTGTACAGTAACTTATATATCACATATCCAGCTGCTGTGTTATCAGGGTTATACAGTTACTATACATTATATACCACATGCTGCTATACTGTACAGTAACTAATATATCACATATCCAGCTGCAGGGTTATCAGGGTTATGCAGTTACTATACATTATATACCACATGCTGCTATACTGTACAGTAACTTATATATCACATATCCAGCTGCTGCTGTGTTATCAGGGTTATACAGTTATTATACATTATACACCACATGCTGCTATACTGTACAGTAACTTATATATCACATATCCAGCTGCTGCTGTGTTATCAGGGTTATACAGTTACTATACATTATATACCACATGCTGCTATACTGTATAGTAACTTATATATCATATATCCAGCTGCAGTGTTATCAGGGTTATACAGTTACTATACATTATACACCACATGCTGCTATACTGTACAGTAACTTATATATCACATATCCAGCTGCAGGGTTATCAGGGTTATACAGTTACTATACATTATATACCACATGCTGCTATACTGTACAGTAACTTATATATCACATATCCAGCTGCTGTGTTATCAGGGTTATACAGTTACTATACATTATACACCACATGCTGCTATACTGTAGAGTAACTTATATATCACATATCCAGCTGCTGTGTTATCAGGGTTATACAATTACTATACATTATATACCACATGCTGCTATACTGTAGAGTAGCTTATATATCACACGCTGATTGTTATACTGTACAGCAGGGGTGGGGAACCTTTTCCATGTCGAGGGCCGGTCGGGCATTAATAAAATCATTCAAGGGCCGCATACCGTGTGCGGCAGTTAGTAGCGTGGGTTTGCAGCACCCGTGGCAAGGCACAGTATTGTTCCCCTAGTGCCCCTGCTATTGTAGTTAACCCCCAGTGATGCCCCTGCTATTGTAGTTAACCCCCCCAGTGATGCCCCTTGTAGTCTAGTTAACCCCCAAGTCATGTCCCTGGTAGCCTAGTTAACCCCCCCAGTGATGCCTCTGGTAGGCCTAATTAACCCCCATCAGTCATGTCCCTGGTAGCCTAGTTAACCCCCATCAGTCATGTCCCTGGTCACCTAGTTAACCCCCATCAGGCATGTCCCTGGTGGCCTAGTTAACCCCCATCAGGCATGTCCCTGGTGGCCTAGTTAACCCCCATCAGGCATGTCCCAGGTGGCCTAGTTAACCCCCATCAGGCATGTCCCAGGTGGCCTAGTTAACCCCCATCAGGCATGTCCCAGGTGGCCTAGTTAACCCCCATCAGGCATGTCCCTGGTGGCCTAGTTAACCCCCAAATAAAAAAAATAAACATCCCACTCACTTTACCTCCGCTCCCACGCTGCCCATGTCCTCTTCTGTCCCAGGTCCTCTGTGCCGGTCTTTTTCCATCAGGCGGCGCGCAATGAAATGACGTCATCGCGTGCAGCCCGCAGGAGACTGAAGACACGCGCCGCTCTGCTGGGGAAGAAGCCGGCATAGACAGCATCCTCCTGTATCCGGCAGCTGTCACAGACACCGGAGGATGCTGTGTATGCCGGCTCCTTCCTCCTCCAGAGCGGCGCGCATCACAGGGGAGCTGCGGGCTGCGGGCCGCATCGGGAGGTCTCAGGGGCCGGATGCGGCCCGCGGGCCGGAGGTTCCCCACCCCTGCTGTACAGTAATTTATAATATCACATCTCCAGCTGCTTCTCATTGTTTCATCTCTTCCACATGTTATTCAGAATAATAATCAGTATATTTGGGGTGTGGAACCAATTGTCTGCAGATCAGTGACTTCTTATGGGAAAATTTGCTTTCGTATAAGAGTGGATTTGAGTTACAAGCGCCGTACTGGAACGAATTATACTCCTAATCCAAGGCACCACTGTGTATATTATATATATATACACATATACACACACACACACACACACACACACACATATATATATACAAAGCAGGGGCTGGACAGACATCACTAACTATATAATATATATACAGCCCTGCCATACGATTATCGAGCTGTGTATGGGCTGGATTACATTGCAGGGGTAGGCTGGGTAATAAGGCCCTAAGAAGGAACAAGTATTGCCCCCACTCTGCATCCTTCCAGATGTTACAATGAAGGTGTAAGTAGGTTGCCGATCTGGTCCAGGACATCTACACTCTACCGCTAGTCTTTCGTATTCCCTGCCATAATCACGTATGGTTATTACTCTGCTTTCGCACGTTCAGAGCATGAATGAGACGTCACAGGAGAGAATGAAGGTGACTTTATTAGTATTTCAAGTAGAAACAAAATCTTACAGACTCAGGAGACATTCACATTCATTTTCCGAGAACATTGCCAGAGAAATAGAAGCCAAACGATAATCGGACAAATATGAGGTCCGGGGAGACGGTCCTCGTCTGGAGGAACACCAACCACCTCAACGAGACACAGCGGCCAACCCCGACTTCACTACACTCTCATTACTTGTGTGATAGACGTGTCAGGACAAATAACAATGAGCAGCTAATGTCTGGGAAAAGTTCATGAAAAGAAAGGAATATTGTTAGGAGGCACGGAAGGAACGGTTATATTCTCACATTGAGGTACAAGAGGAAATGGCAAAAAGCACAAACCAGTATCCTGCGGAACCACAGCCATAAGCCACAGTCAGAAAGAGACAAAAAAACACTAGTTTTCTCCTTAAAGAACCTTCTAGATGTGCCGTGAGCACAAACAACAAAGAAAATTTTTCTCTTTTTAATGAAACCCTGATTCTTCTGGACGCAACAAACTTTATGGCTGGAAATGTAGAACTCTAATGTGAAGTTTTCACAGTGAAAACTTGTTAAGGTGACTATTTGTTGGTGACCTCCAACATCAGCAGTCCTGTGTCAGGGTCCGGGATGGCTCTCTGGAGCAGCTGCAGATAGCTCAGGTTCTCATGAGTGTTGGGGTCAAAGAAGCCTTTGGTGTCATCAGAGGAATCAGAAAGAATCTTGTTCATCTCTTCATCAAAGTAGCCTCTTTTATAGGCCACCTCCACGGGAACACGGTGACTGTGCACAGGATCGATAATGCCACCAGTGGCAATCTGAGCTTCCAGCAGACGAATTCCATGATCCTTGACAATGAGGTCTTTCTGCATAGCCTGGAACAGGGAGATTTTCTGGTTTGTGGTCGGGTCAATGTAGCCGGTCACAGCCCTCTCAGCAGACAGAAGTTTTGAGTGAAGTTCTTGACCAAATACACGAGCGGTTACCGCTTCATCCACGGTTAATTTGGCATTTTTTATTGGGTCAATAATGAAGCCAGTGGCTGCCTGAGCCTCGAGTAAAACCAATGCAGTTCCTTGTCTTAAAATACGTTTCAACATGGCGTCATAGATGCTCATTTTCTCCTTCTTGGTTGGGTCGGCCTTAGAAGGAATAAGAACGCCCGCAATGCTGCTGGTTCCCTCCAGATATCTCTTCACGTTGCTCATCTGAGTCACCTCTTGTAGGCTCTTGGTTCCATGTGCTAATTCCAGTATTGTGTCCTGGTCAATGATTTCGGATTTCAGTAGCTCGGATGCTGACACTTGCTTACGTAGACCATGAAACTTGATATTTCTGCTCTTTTCCTCTGTTTCTTTTATTAACATGGTGATAGTTTTAAACATTTCTTCCCAGCCCATAGACTTGGATTCGTATTTCCCGATAAGCTCTCTCCTTTTGTCTTCTGTGACATATTTGGAGTGAAGAAGGTCCCACAGAGAGTGAGTTTTACCTTCCAGCTTGAATTCGCCAATGCTAACCTGTACTTTGACTGATTTGAGGAAAGTGGCCGTTTCTGATTTGTCTGCAGAGACTTTCTTATGCACCAGACTGGTTAGTACGGTGAGAATGGTTTTAACGGTAGAATAGTACTTCCTGAGCAGCTCCATGCGAATGCCTTGGCTAATGGCTTTGAAGTGTAATAAATCCCACAATGTGGTCTTTTGCCCAGTATATTCAGCACTGAAGTTATCAAGAGAAAATGTTTGCAGTGAATTCTGGATTGCCTGTGGATACTCGGTACCTGTTGTCTCAGATGATACCGTGACTGTATGATGACTTGACACTTTCTCAGATTGTATTAAGATTTCCATGATACATTTCATAAGATCTTGAAGGGAAAGTCTTCCACTTTCAAATCCTGCAATGAACTCATTTTTCTTCTCAGATGAAATGTAGGAAGAATTTAGCAGTTCCCATAAGGAACTTTTGTGACCCTTGAGTTGACCTGCAGTCACAGTGAGGTCCACAGACTGGAGAGACTTCTGGGTCTGGGCCCTCTTTGCTTGTTCAGCTTCACTTTCCTGGCTGGATGTAGAGAGTTCTAGCGTATGGCCACCTCTGCTTGTGGAGAACTCTAGACCATTGCCGCTTGTGGTTGAAAACTGTAGGCCATGGCCGCTTGTGGTTGAAAACTGTAGGCCATGGCCACTTGTGGTTGAGAACTCTAGACCATGGCCGCCTGTGGTTGAGAAATCTAGACCATGGCCGCCTGTGGTTGAGAAATCTAGACCATGGGCGCCTGTGGTTGGGAAATCTTGACCATGGGCGCCTGTGGTTGAGAAATCTAGACCATGGGCGCCTGTGGTTGAAAATTCTAGACCATGGCTGCTTGTGGTTGAAAACTGTAGACCATGGTCGCTTGTTTTTGTAAATTGCTCTACACCATGGCTGCCTGAGGTTGAGAACTGTAGACTATGGCCGCTTGTTTTTGTAAATTGCTCTAGACCATGGCCGCCTGTGGTTGAGAACTGTAGACCATGGCCGCTTGTGCTTGTGGAAAACTCTACAGCTTGACTGCTTGTGCTTGAGGAGAATCCTAGAGTTTGGCCACTTGAGGTTGTAGAGAGCTCTAGGGCGTGATAAGTCTGCTCCTTTGTCTCTGTTATGATGGACAGAATTGTCTTCATAATGTCCTCAGTAGTCAGTGTCCCTGCAGAGTATGATAGCAGGAAATCTCTCCTCTTCTCAGGTGTAAAGTAACTGGAATGTAGGAGATCCCATACCGATACAGTCTGTCCTGCTAAATTACCTACAGAGACCTGAATTGTGGTGGACTGTAATGTTTTCTCCTGTTCTTGGTTCAATTTGATAACTTCAGAAGCTTCACTAGAGCTTTCTTTAAGGATGCTTGAACAGGTACTGACAACCTCTTGGACAGAGAACTTAAATGATTGTAAAAGCTCATTCTTCTTATCCTTTGGCACACTTTCATTGTTTAGAAGGTCCCAGGCCGAAACGCTCTCTTTTTGTGACTGTTTCTCCAACATGTCACTTGGAATCACTTGTAGAGCATTTTGGAGCTGTTCCTCTGATGGCCAATGGTCTGATATGACTTTTACCTCTTCTTGTACAATCACTTTGGTCATTGAGGAAACATGTTCTGTTTTGTGAATTATACTTAAGACTACATTCATTATTTCTTCAATTTTCAATGTTCCAGAGTTGAATTTCCCAAGTAATTCTTCCCTCTTGTCCTCAGGGATATGTTTAGAATGTAGAAGGTCCCAGAGGGACATTGTTTCTTCTTGAGGACTTCCCTTAAAGATTGTTATTGTAACTGATTGGAAAGATTGCTTAACGGAGCTTTCTTGATGTAAGGACACAGAGGTTTTGACTGTTTCAGTGATAACTGTAATGATGATGGTTATCAGCTCCTCTATGGTCAGTGTACTGGCACGATACTTCTTCAGAAGGTCTTCTCGTTTCTCTACTGAGATGTCCTGGGAATACAGAAGATCCCACACAGAGGCCTGCTTTCCTTTAAATGCACCAACATCGACCTGCAGAGTTCTGGACTGTAGATCAGACTTGATCTTTTCCTCTACCTGGATAGCAAGTTTGCTGTCCTTGACGTCTAACATATACAAGCCAGTCTCAGGGTCTTTTACACACCTTTGGAGGAGCTGAAGGTAGGTCAGGTTTTCATGAGTGTTTGGATCAAAGAATCCTTTTGTGTCATCACTTGGGTCAGAAAGGATTCGGTTCATTTCTTCATCAAAGTAACCTCGTTTGTATGCGACCTCCACAGGAACCCGGTGACTGTGTATTGGGTCAATGATGCCTCCTGTGGCAATCTGGGCTTCAAGAAGCCGAATTCCATGATCCTTCACAATGAGATCTCTTTGCATGGCTTGGAAGAGGGAGATTTTCTCCTCAGTGTTTGGGTCCTTGTAGCCAGTCACCCCCCTTTCGGCTGACAACAGTTTCTCATAAATCTCATACCCGATCAGTCCTGCGGATAAAGATTCCTCCACAGAAAGCTTTTGGTTCTTAATAGGATCAATCACAAATCCAGTAGCTGCTTGGGCTTCAAGAAGAATTAAAGCTGTTCCAGGTCTTAGTATATTGGTTAACATGGCTTCATAAATTGTCTTTTTTTCTCTTTTTGACGGATCTTTCCATGAGGTCACAAACACTCCAGCAATACTGCTAGTTCCTTCAAGATATCTCTTAACATTGTCCAGCTGAGTGACCTCCTCAACTGTCTTACTGCCTTGGGTCAACTCATTTAAAGTAGTCTGATCGATGATCTCAGACTGCAGTAGTTCAGTGGCGGTCACCTGTCTCCTGAAGCCTCTAAACTTTAAACTTCGACTCCTTTCTGTCTCTTCAATGATTGTTATGATGATTTTCAGAAGTTCTTCTATAGTTATTGCCCCAGACCTGTACTTTACAAGGAGTTCTTGCCTCTTTTCTTCTGTGATATACTTAGAATAGAGAAGGAACCATACGGAGACATTTTGTCCCTTGAATTCGCCAATGCTGACTTCAGTCAGTTTAAGTTCTAGCTCATTTTGGATTTCCTGTTCACTTTTTGGTTTAGAATTTTCTACAAATTCTAAAATGGTTTTCTTTACCTTCTCTACAGTGTGATGGTGTTTGTTTAGCTGTGCCTTGCGGTTGTCCTCTGTTAGATACTTGGAGTGGAGAACGTCCCAGAGAGATGGGTTTTGTTCTTGAAAGGTACCAGTTTTGATGTTGACAGCAATTGCATTCAGAGCTTTGTGGAATTCACCACTTGTTATATTCTCCTGTAACTGGGGAGTAAAGGACACAGCCCCATCAGTTACTGTCTTCTCAATGGTAACAGCATTCACTTCAGTCTCTGTGATAATAACTTTGATAATTCTAATAATCTCCTCCAGGTTCCAGATTCCAGAGTAATAATTCTGTAAGATTTCCTTCTTTTTACTTTCAGTGATGTAGTGAGAGTTGAGAAGTTCCCACACTGAGACCTTCTGTCCCTCAAACTTTCCTTTGGTGATCTCCACTAACTCAGACCTTAGTTGACCTTCCTGTATTTCTTCTAGTTTTACTTGTGTTGTCAGGGATCCAGCGAGAAGCTGACCACTTGTTTTCTGTTCCCTTTCCTCAATGGTCTTTACCATAATTGTGATGAGTTCCTCTACTGTGAGGATTCCTAATTTATATTGTTTGAGGAGCTGTTGTCTCTTCTCTTCTGTAAAATATTCAGAGTGGAGGAGTACCCAGATGGATACTGCCTGGTCTTTATATTGACCAAATTTAATTTGGACAGTCTGAGATGTCAGGGAGGCTTCCAAGGACACCCCTGTTGGCAGAGGTTTTTTGGCTTTCATATCCAGCATGTAGAGTCCACTTTCTGGATCCTGAATGCATCGCTGGAGCAGCTGGAGGTAGGTGAGATTCTCCTTAGTGTTTGGATCAAAGAATCCTTTAGTGTCATCTGTGGGATCTGAAAGGATCTTGTTCATCTTTTCATCAAAATAGCCGCGTTTATAAGCAACTTCCACAGGAACACGATGACTGTGCACTGGGTCAATGATTCCTCCGGTGGCAATCTGGGCCTCAAGCAAGCGAATGCCATGTTCTCTCACAATAAGCTCCTTCTGCATGGCTTGGAAGAGGGAGATTTTGTCTCCAGTGTATGGATTAGTGTAACCAGTTACCGCTCTTTCTGCAGACAGCAACTTCTTGTGAAGTTCTGGCCCAATAATACCAGCAGCAATAGCTTCATCCACAGAGAGCTTCTTATTGTTGACGGCGTCAATGATAAACCCGGTGGCCGCCTGAGCTTCGAGAAGGATAAGTGCTGTTCCTGGTGTAATGATGTTCTTTAACATGGCATTATATATAGATAGCTTGTATTTCTTTGAAGGATCCTTCAGAGATGGTGCAAGCACTCCTGCGATACAACTTGTTCCTTCCAGGTACCTCTTTACACTGTCCAGCTGGGTCACTTCTTCCACAGTCTTCCGCCCTTGAGCCAACTCAGTCAATGTATTATAGTCAATGATTTCTGATGCAAACAGCTCAGTTGCTACAACTGGTCCCCGGAGGCCCTTGAATATCAAGTTTTTGCCACTCTCTTCTGTCTCCTCTATAAGGGTGATGATAATCTTAGTAAGCGCATCGACACTTATTTCTCCAGAATCAACTTTTTTTAGAAGCTCCAATTTCTTTTCTTCTGAAAAGTATTTAGTGTTTAGCAGATCCCACACTGAATGTTTCTGACCCTTAAAGTCTCCTACATTTACTTCAGTTTGTATAGCTTGTATAGTGTTATAGGTTTCTGCCTTTACATTGTATCCTCCTATAAGGGTTGACTTGCTGATTTTGTGCTCAGCCTCCTCAACAGCCTGCCCAACAATCTTCACTATGTCTTCTACAGTTAATTTGTAGTTGTCGAGAAGCTCTTGCCTTTTAGGCTCTGGTATGTATCTGGAGTATATAAGATCCCAGACAGAAAGCTGTTCTCCAGCACGCTCCCCTTTCAGGACTTGAATATGGATGCTCTTTAGCGCCTTCTGAATTCCTTCCTCTTGTATGGACACAATCTCCGTAGGCCGCTCCGCAGAGGGAGGCAGGTGGATAACTGAAGTGTTCTCCACTGTATTGATGATTGTAATGACAATTGTGATGGCTTCTTGCATGTTAATAGTGCCAGACTGTAACTTGTCTATGATCTCCTTTCTTTTGTCTTCTAAGATATATCTTGAATGTAGAAGTTCCCACACAGACACATTCTGTCCTTTGAAGTCACCCACAGACACGTCAATAGTTTGTGACTGGAGTAATGTCTGAACGCTTGTTTCAGTAGGCGAAGTTTCTTCTTTTTCACAAATGACTTTTTCGAGTGTGGTGGTAAGCTCGTCGATGGATAAAGTCCCAAATTTGTACTTCTTTATCAGTTCTTCTCTTTGTTCTACTGAAATGTGTTCAGAATTGAGAATTTCCCAGACATTCTTTCCTCTCCACCTACCCTGTGTGACTGTAATAGTTTTAGACTTTAATATGGTCTCTATGCCAATGTGGGTTGTAGGGATCTTGTTGACAGCGACTTCCAACATGCTTAAGCCAGTGTCTGGGTCTTTTACACACCTTTGGAGGAGCTGCAGGTAGGTCAGGTTTTCATGAGTGTTTGGATCAAAGAATCCCTTTGTGTCATCACTTGGGTCAGAAAGGATCTGGTTCATTTCTTGATCAAAGTAACCTCGTTTGTATGCGACCTCCACAGGGACACGGTGACTGTGTATTGGGTCAATGATGCCTCCTGTGGCGATCTGGGCTTCAAGAAGGCGAATTCCATGATCTTTCACTATAAGGTCTTTCTTCATGGCTTGAAATAAGGAGATCTTCTCACCAGTGTAGGGATCCTTGTAGCCAGTCACTCCTCTTTCGGCTGACAACAGTTTCTCATAAATCTCATAACCGATCAGTCCTGCGGATAAAGCTTCCTCCACAGAAAGCTTCTGGTTCTTAATAGGATCAATCACAAATCCTGTGGCTGCTTGGGCTTCAAGAAGAATAAGAGCCGTTCCAGGTCTTAGTATATGGGTCAACATGGCATCATAAATGGTCTTTTTTTCTCTTTGTGAAGGATCGTTCCTTGCGGTCACAAACACTCCAGCGATACTGCTAGTTCCTTCAAGATATCGCTTAACGCTGTCCATCTGAGTGACCTCCTCAACTGTCTTACTGCCTTGGGTCAGCTCCTTTAGAGTGTTTTGATCAATAATGTCAGACTGCAGAAGTTCAGTAGCAGTCACCTGTCTTCTAAGACCCCTAAACTTCAAATTTTCAGTCTTTTCAATGATTGTTATGATGGTTTTCAGAAGTTCCTCTGCAGTTATTGCTCCTGAGCTGTACTTTTCTAGCAGTTCTTTTCTCCGCTCCTCAGTGAAGTATTTAGATTGAAGAAGAAACCATGCAGAGAGGTTTTGTCCCTTGAACTCTCCAGTAGTGACCACAGTGAGCTTAGCTTCTAATTCCTGTTGAATATTTCTGTCACCTTTTGCTTCTGAACCTTCTATTAACTTCAGAATGGTTTGCTTCACCTTTTCTAAAGAGATCTGGTATTTGTTCAGCTGTGTATTTCTCTGCTCCTCTGATATGTATTTGGAGTGAAGGATATCCCAAAGAGAGACCCTATTGCTTTGGAATTCTTCTTTTTTCACAGGAACTGTAAAGATATTTAATGTTTTTTGGAGGTCTTCATCGGTCGAGGTCTTCACTGTTTTAGCTGGAAGAGACGAAACAGATTCAGTCTTCACAGAAGTTGTGATCTTCTCCTCATTTTCTAAGACCTTTGGCTCTTGAAACATTCTTTCAGTCGTCACAGACATAGTTACCTTCTCTTTAGTCTCTAAGACCTTTTGCTCCTGGAACGTTTTTTCAGTCGTCACAGAAGTTATGATCTTCTCCTCAGTCTCTAAGACTTTTTGCTCCTGGGACCTTCCTTCATGGACCTTGACAAACTCTGACTGTAGGTGATCGACCTTCTTTTCTTCATGTTCTACTTGTGTTGTGACTGATCCATCAACAACCTGACTACCAGTTTTCAGTTCTGATACTGCCTGGTCTTTAAACAGTTCACTTTTAACTTGGACAGTCTGGGATGTCAGGGAGGCTTCCAAGGTCTTGTTCTTCGGCAAAGCTTTCTTGTCTTTCATATCCAGCATGTAGAGTCCAGTTTCTGGATCCTGAACACATCGCTGGAGCAGCTGGAGGTAGGTGAGATTCTCCTGAGTGTTTGGATCAAAGAATCCTTTAGTGTCATCTGTGGGATCTGAAAGGATCTCGTTCATCTTTTCATCGAAGTAGCCGCGTTTATAAGCAACTTCCACAGGAACACGATGACTGTGCACTGGGTCAATGATTCCTCCGGTGGCAATCTGGGCCTCAAGCAAGCGAATGCCATGTTCTCTCACAATAAGTTCCTTCTGCATGGCTTGGAAGAGGGAGATTTTGTCTCCAGTGTAAGGATCCTTGTAACCCGTTACTGCTTTTTCAGCAGACAGCAACTTTTTATGAAGTTCTGGCCCAATGATACCAGCAGCAGCAGCTTCCTCTACAGAGAGCTTCTTATTATTAACAGGGTCAATTATAAACCCAGTGGCCGCTTGAGCTTCAAGGAGGACAAGTGCTGTCCCTCGTGTAATAATGTTCTTTAACATGGCATTGTAAATACTAATTGTTTCTTTCTTTGAAGGGTCTTTCAGCGATGGCACAAGCACTCCTACAATACAGCTTGTTCCTTCTAGGTACCTCTTTACACTGTCCATTTGGGTCACCTCTTCCATAGTCTTTCGTCCCTGAGCCAGTTCCGTCAATATGGTTTGGTCGATGATTTCCGATGACAGAAGTTCAGTTGCTGTAATTTGCCTCCTTAATCCCTTAAATTTTAACTTTCTGCTTCGCTCTTCTGTCTCAGAGATTATGGTGATGATGATTTTTATTAGTTTGTCTACACTTATGGTCCCAGAATTGAACTGTTCGAGAAGCTCTCGTCTCTTGTCTTCTGAAAAGTAGCTGCTGAGCAGTAGATCCCAGAGGATGTGTGTTTGCCCCTTAAACTTGCCTTCACTGACATCAATCTTGAAAGTCTGCAGAGTGCTGTAGACCTCTTCTTTCAGATCATATTGGAGCCTTACAGCTTGATCAGCCTTATTTATTGACTGTAACACCATCTCCTTGATTCCTTGGACTGTCAGCTTGTAATCTTCTAACAACTTTTGTTGTGTCTGATCAGGGATGTATGTGGAATGAAGAAGTTCCCACACTGAAACTTCTTGGCCTGCATACTGGCCCTTCTGGACATGCATGCTTATGCTTTGTAGGGATCTCCGAACTTCATCATCTTGTATAGAGGATTCTGCATCCTCTGGTTCATCTTTGGTCACATCTGCATTTTGCTGGATGGACTCAGCCTCAGTGATGAGCTTAATGACATATGTGATAGTTTCCTTAATGGTTAATGTTCCATATTTCAGCCTCTGAATAATTTCTATCCTTTTATCTTCTGAGAAATAATGTGAATTGAGAAGCTCCCACAAAGATATGCTCTGACCTTTGAAGTCACCCACATACATATCCACTACTTCTGCTTGGAGTTGCTCCTGATACTGGGCTTCCTGAGGAGACGACTCTATTGCATCCACTTGGGTCACATTTACTGTCTCTTCTGTGATGGTTTTGATGAGTGTAGTAATAATTTCTTCAATAGTGATTATTCCAGATTCGTACTGCTTCAGAAGCTCCTCTCTTCTCTCTGTGGTGATGTGTTTAGAATTGAGGAGCTCCCAGATGGAAACACTCTTCCCTTTGAATTCTCCAGTAGTAACCTGAATCACTCTGGTATTTAATGTGGTTTGGACCTGGGTTGAGGAGAACCTTACTGGTTTCAATTCGAGCATGTATAATCCTGTGTCAGGGTCTTGTGTGCACCTCTGGAGGAGCTGAAGGTAGGTCAGATTCTCATGAGTGTTTGGGTCAAAGAATCCTTTCGTGTCATCAGTAGGATCAGAAAGGATCTGGTTCAGTTCTTCATTAAAGTAACCCCGCTTGTATGCGACCTCCACAGGGACACGATGACTGTGTACTGGGTCAATAATGCCACCAGTAGCAATCTGGGCTTCCAGTAAGCGAATTCCATGGTCTTTAACTATGAGATCCTTCTGCATGGCTTGGAACAAGGAGATTTTCTCCCCTGTGTAGGGATCTGTGTAACCAGTCACTCCTTTTTCTGCAGTTAAAAGTTTTTCATAGATCTCATGACCAATCAGTCCCGCGGTTAAAGCATCATTCACTGAAAGTTTTCTGTTGTGTACGGAATCAATTACAAACCCAGTGGCCGCTTGTGCTTCCAGCAAGACCAAAGCTGTTCCAGGTCTCAGTAAGCGCTTCAGCATAGCATCGTAGATGTTCAACTTTTCCTTTTTAGAGGGATCATGCTTTGATGGGACAAGTACACCAGCAATGCAACTGGTCCCCTCAAGATATCTTTTTATGGAGTCGGTGTTTGCCACGTCAACCACAGTTTTAGGTTCCTGCTGTAATCCATCGAAAGCCTCCTTGCTGAGTATACCTGCATCCAACAGCTCGGCCGCCGTGACTTGTTTTCTCAATCCCTGGAACCAGATGTCGTTCTGACCTTTCTCCTTCTCTTCAATAATTGAAAGAATTCTACCTGTTAAGTCTTTAACTGCAGTTGAGGTCTTCAACTTGTATTGTTTTATTAGATCATTTCGACTGCTTTCCGAAAAATAGGTTGATCTCAGCAGATCCCACAAAGAGACATCTTGACCCTTAAACTTGCCTTCATTCATCTTCACAACAGCTGATGTAAAAATGTTTTTAGTTGAGTCATCGATGTAGAAGTAGTCGTCACGCTTTTCAGCCACTTGTAGTAGGTACAGTCCCGTTTTGGGGTCTTTGACACATCGCTTCAGCAAGTCTTTGTAGCCAATTCTTTCATGGGTGTTGGGGTCCACAAATCTTTTCCTTCCACTAATGGAATCGGATATCAAAATATAAAGGTCTTCATCTAAATAACCCTTCCTGTAGGCCACATGTAATGGAAGTCTGTGATGGTTAAAGGGATCGACAATACCCCCAGTAGCCAGCTGGGATTCCAAAAGGAGGATTCCTTGCTCTTTTGGAACAATTCCTTTCTTGACTGCTTCGAAGAGAGAAATTATCTTACCAGATTCAGGATCGGTAAACCCACTAAATGCTTTTTCAGCAATGTCAAGTTGTTGGCGATCCTCCTCAGTTATTAGACCTGCAGACAAGGCTTCAGAGATGGAGAGGGACTGATTCTGTGCTGGATCTACTAGAAAGCCTGTTGAGATTTGAGCCTCCAGAAGTGCCAAGCCAATGTCTCTTGAAAGGATTCCTCTCTTTATAGCCTCAAAAATGCTGATTGTTTCATTGTTGGGTATGGTTAAAACACCAGAAATACTGCCGGATCCCTTTAGGTACCTCTTTACATTTTCTTGTTGAGAGACAGCTTCAATAGTTTGTCTGCCTACCCTCAGGTCTTCTACCATCTTTTCGTCAATTATGCCTGCGTTGTACAGCTCAGTAGCACTTATTTCACCCGAGATGCCTTGGAATTTCAAGATGCTGCTTTTGGCTTCATACTCTTGGATGATTGTGGTCAGGCTGAAGATGAGTGTTTCTATGTTAAGCACACCCTCTGTGTACTGTTTAATTAGCTCTCTCCTTTTCCACTCCGTAAAGTAATGGGATGAGAGGATTTCCCAGATGGTTAATCTTTGACTGGCAAAATGTCCAACCTGCAGTCTGATGTGTCTGGATTTCAGATCGGATTTCATTTGGTCAGTGATAAAGAAGTAGTTTTCCCTCTTCTTCACTACTTGTAGTAGATACAAGCCTGTTTCGGGGTCCTGAATGCATCGCTCTACAAGTTGTAGATAGGTTAAATTCTCGTGAGTGTTGGGGTCAAAGAAACCTTTGGTGTCATCACTGGGATCTGAAAGGATCTTATTCATCTCCTCGTTGAAGTAACCGCGCTGATAGGCAACCTCTACAGGAACCCTGTGACTATGCACTGGATCGATGATGCCTCCTGTGGCGATCTGAGCTTCCAGAAGACGGATTCCATGACATTCCACTATTAGTTTTTTCTGCATAGCTTGGAATAGGGATATCTTGTCTCCTGTATACGGATCAGTGTATCCAGTTACTGCTTGTTCTGCAGACAGTAGCTTAGCATGTACATCACTTCCTATTAAGCCTTCAGCCAAAGCCTCATCAACAGATCGCTTTCTATTATTAACTGGATCCACGATAAACCCAGTGGCTGCCTGAGCTTCTAGGAGCACCAGAGCTGTTCCAGGTCTCAGAATTCGTTTGAGCATTGCCTCATATATACTCATCTTGGTGTTGGTGGACTGCAGGAGAATTCCTGCAATGCAGTTTGTACCTTGTAGATAGCGTTTTACATTGTCCATTTCTGTCACTTCACCAATTGTTTTCTTTCCGAGATTAAGCTCATCCAGAGTACGCCTGTCTATGACATTTGACTGGAAGAGGTCACTTGCAGACACTTGTTTTCGGAGGCCTTTGAATTTGATCTGTGAGCTGCTTGCATCTGTTTGCTCAATGGTAGTGGTGACGGTTTTTATGATCTCCTGTAGAGCCTCGGAGCTGCTCTTTTTGTAGAGAAGCAGTAGTTCTTTGAATGTATCAATGCTTACATACTCTGAATTTAGAAGTTCCCACATGGATACAGTTTGGCCCTTGAACCTTCCAGCATTGACATTGACAGTGACCGATGTTAACACATTAATGAGATGTCCGTCAACATAAAAAGCACCACTTTCTGAAAGAGTCAGAAACAAGGAGCCAGTCTCAGGGTCGGTATAGGATCTCTCTTTTAGTTGCTGGTAGCTCAGTTCTTCTTTTGTGTTTGGATCAAGATAAATTTTCAGGGCGTCTGTTTTTTTGGATAATTCTTCGTCCAGAAGCCCTAACTTGTAAGCAATCTGCAATGGGACGTAATGATAATGATGAGGATCTACGATTCCTCCAGTAGACAGCTGGGCTTGTAGAAGTGGAAGTCCTTCCTTTTCTGGAATGAGTTTTTTGGTTATTGCTTCACCCAGCGATATCTTGTTTCCTGTATAAGGGTCAAGGAATCCGGTCACTGCGCTTTCTGCATGCAAGAGCTTTTCATGGAGTTCAGGCCCCACAAGCCCAGACTTCACAGCGCTGTCCACTGTATGCCTTTCATTCTTTACTGGGTCAATGATGAACCCAGTTGCAGCCTGAGCTTCTAGAAGCCTTACTCCATAGGCTGGCATGATGAGGTTCTTCTTCATGGCTTGATAAATGCTCATCTTCTCCTTTGTTGATGGTAGGAAAACTCCTGTGATGCCCCCTGTGCCTTGTAGACACTTCTTGACTTCATCCAGCTGTGAGATTTCCTCAATAGATCTGATACCTTGAACAAGCTCATCAAATATTTTCTGTGTGATAATTCCCAGGTCCAGCAACCATACAACCGGTACTTCTCCTCGCAGCCCTTGAAAGCTTAAATGAGTTGTCATCTTGAGTTCATGGTTCTTAACTATTTGCAAAATTTCTATGATCAGTATTTCTAGGGACACTTTCTTGGACTTATATTTTTCCAGAATTTCTAACCTTTGCTCTTCTGTGAAGTATCCAGAGTGGATTAGTTCCCATACTGTTGTGTTTCTTTCTTCAATTCTGGTGTTTCTAAAGGCCTGTTGTACCTCCTCTTCAGTGTAAATATTCTGTATCGGGATTTCAGCAAAGTCTTGGGGCAATGGAAGGAAGTAAAGCCCGGTGGATTCATCTTTCTGTGACCGACTTAGTAGGTCTGAGTAAGTAACACTTTCTTTGGTTTTCGGGTCATAGAAAGACTTTGAGTCGTCAGTGGGGTGAGATAGACTTTCATGGACTTCTTCATTAATATAACCAAGTTTCTTGGCCACTGGACTTGGGATATGGAAGTTGTGTATTGGGTCGATGATTCCGCCAGTGGCAAGTTGTGCTTCCAAGAGCTGCTTGGCATGCTTTTCTTCTACAAGACCTTTCTTCATTGCTTGGAAGAGTGATATTTTCTTTCCAGAGAATGGATCTCTGTAACCAGTTACAGCTTTTTCAGCAGAAACAAGTTTAGTGTAAATGTGTGGGTCAATAACTTCTGCCTTAAGGGCTTCACCTACGGACAGTCTTTGGTTATTAATTGGGTCTATGATATTTCCAGTGGCTGCTTGGGCTTCTAGTAGTGGTAATACTGTGCTAGGCTGTAGGATGTGTTTCTTTGTTGCATCATGGAAACTGATTCTTTGGTTAGAAGGCTGAATGATGATTCCACCAAGGACACCAGACCCGCGCACATACCTCTGAACATTTTCCAACCTAAGGACATCATCTGCAGATAGTTTACCTTCCAAAACTTGCTCGAATAGGTCTCTGTCAATGATCTCATACTCCAACAAGTTGTGGATGTTCACCTGTCCCCTCAGTCCAGGGACAGAGAACTCTGTCCACTTCTTTATTTCTTCCTCAATCCATATGATGACTTGTTCGATTGTCACTTTCCTCAGCCTAAACTGCTCCAAAATCTCTCTTCTTCTCCATTCAGTGAAGTACTCAGAGTTTATGAGAAACCAGGCAGAGACAGTCTGACCCTTAAATCTTCCATATCTCACAGAAATCTGCAGATTTCTGAAGGAATCTTTGATGTAGTCATTAATATGGAGCTGCCGTTTTCTGCTGTACAGAGGGAGAAGACAAAGGTTGGTGGAAGGGTCAGTGATGCATCTCTCCTTCAGCTGCAGGTATGTGAGGTTCTCACTGGTGTTTGGATCAAAAAACCCTTTGGTGTCATCACTGGGATCTGAGAGGATTACATTCATCTTCTTATCAAAATATCCACGCTTGTAAGCAACTTCCACTGGAATCCGATGGCTATTAATGGGATCTATGATTCCTCCAGTGGCAATCTGAGCTTCTAGAAGTCGGATGCCATGATCCTTGACAATCAAGTCTTTGCTCATCGCCTGAAACAGAGAAATGACCTCTCCGGTGTAAGGATCCTTATAACCAGTGACTGATTTTTCTGCAGAAAGCAGCTTCTCATACACCTCCGGACCAATGATATTTGCCTTCAGAGCCTCATCCACAGAATATTTTTTGTTTTTTACAGGGTCAATTATGAAACCGGTTGCTGCTTGCGCTTCTAGAAGGATTAAGGAGGTTCCTGGCCTTAACAAGCCTTTTCTCTTTGCTTGGTAGATGCTAAGCTTTTCTTGAGTATCAGGTAAAATGAGTCCACCAATGCTCCCAGTTCCTTGCAGGTATTTCTTTACTGTGTCAATATTCACCACATCCTTGGTGGAAGCTTTTCCATGTTGTAATTTTTCAAACAAATCCTTGTCGATAATTTCAGACTCGAAGAGCTGCCCGGGAGTGACTGATACTCTCAACCCTTCAAAGGTGACTTTGGTGGAGGACACCAGATCTTGAATGGCAGCTTCAACTTTTCTGGACAGCTCTTCTACAGTGAGACTCCCCGATTTATACTGTCTGAAGAGAGACTCTCTGAACTCGATGGTGAAATATTCTGAGAAAAGAAGGTGCCATATGGTAACCACTTGTCCTTTGAATTTCCCATAGGTTCCTGTTAATTTTATCTGATCTAGAGTTTTTTTTACGTGGTAATCGATGAAGGAATGTGGTGTCTTTAGAGCATCGTGGGTATTGTCAAACACTGGAATAAGGTATAGTCCTGTATGGCTGTCCACCAGGCATCTCTCTAGTAACTGTCCATAGGTCACGTTCTGCTTTGCACTTGGATCAAAGAATCCCTTGATATCATCTCTGGGCTCCAGAAGGGTCTGATTTGTTTCTTTATCAAAGACACCACGTGTGAACGCCACCTCCTCTGGTACACGATGCTTCTTTGAAGGATCAATAATGCCACCAGTAGCAAGCTGGACTTCCAGAAGATGGATACCATGATTGTGATTTACAAACCCTCTTTTTATGGCTTGAAACAAGGACAGGTTTTCTCCAGAAGAAGGGTCCTTGTAGCCCAAGGCTGCTTTTTCTGCTAAGAGAAGTTTTTCATAAACATCTGCCCCAATCAGCCCATTTTTCACAGCATCTTCCACAGAGAATTTTAGATTCTTTTCAGAGTCAAGCAGATACCCGGTGGCGGCCTGAGCTTCTAGAAGAGCTATGGCAGTCCCTGGCATGAGAAGATGTTCTTTCATTGCTTGATAAATGTTTTTTCTTTCGTTGGTAGATACAACAGCCACTCCTGCTATACTCCCGGTCCCCTCAAGGTAGCGTCTTAGGTTCTCTTGCTCAGCAACATCTTGAACGGAGATTGTGCCCTGCTGTAGCTGTTCATAAGTTGTCTTATCGATGATCAGTGAGTCCAGCAGTTCATCACTTGTAACTGTTCCCCTTAAGCCACTGAATGTGATTTTCACAGGAAATATGTAAGTGTTTAATTCGGGGTCAAGCACACTTCGCTTCTGCAATTCCTGGTAGGTAACCAAGTCACCAGTGTTTGGATCCAGAAACCCAGAAAAGCGTTGCACTGGGGAAAATATTATTTTAGCTATTTCTTTATCAAGTAAACCGCGTTGATAGGCAACTTCTAAGGGGACGTGGAAGCTGTGAACTGGGTCAACGATACCTCCGGTTGCAACTTGGACTTGGAGCAAATTAGTACCTAACCTCTTGTTGATTAGTTCTTTCTTTATGGCTTGGAATAGGGAAATTTTACTTCCAGTGTAGGGATCGCTGAATCCAGTCACCGCCCTTTCTGCAGTCAGCAGTTTCTCTTTGAGCTCAAGTCCTATCAGTCCCTCCTGAACAGCTTCAGTGACGGTGAATCTTTTATTTGTTGCTGGATCTATAAGAAAGCCAGAGGCAGCCTGGGCTTCCAAAAGAGCAACTGCAGCATCCAATGACAGGAAGTTTTTCTTCAGGGCTTGATAGATGCTTATTTTTTCCCTGGTGCTCTCTATGTAGACCCCGCCAATGCTTGCATGACCTTGCAGGTACTGACGCACTTCTTGTAGTCCCCCTAGGTTTTGTATGGATAGCTGGCCTCGGTTGATCTCTTCATACTGAATTTGGCTAATGATATTGGCCCTGAATAGCTGCTCATATGTTACGGCCTTCCTCAGTCCTTGGAGAGTTTCATGTAGAGGAAATAGTAGCAGCCCTGTGTCAGCATCTGCCAAGCTTCCGGAAATGAGCTCCTGGTATGTGGAATATTCTTGAATGTTGGGGTTGAAGTAACACTTGGACAGTTCTGAGTTTTCTGTAAGGATTTTCAGAAGATTTTCATCTATGTAGTTCAGATTCAGAGCCTCAGAAACAGACACACGGTTGCCGCTCACATGGTCGATGAGCCCTCCAGTGGCTACTTGGGCCTGAAGGAAACGCACTGTATTGTTTCGACTAACCAATCCTTTCCTAAATGCTTGATACAAGGATAGTGTTTCTTCTTTGTCTTTATAGCCCAGCACTGAGCTGTTTGCAAGGATCAGTTTTTGTTGGTACTCGGGTCCGACAACTCCTTGTTGTACAGCTGCCTCTACTGATATTTTCTGGTTATCTGACAGCTGGATGATGCCACCAGTGGCTGCCTGGGCTTCCAACAGGGCCACAGCCACCTCCTCAGACACGAGTTTGGTTACTATAGCCTGGTAGATGCTCACTTTCTCTTTTGTATGTGCTACTATAAAACCTCCAATGCTGGGGGAGACTTTGATAGGTTCAGTGGTTTTTACAGTTGCCGGCTGGCTCAAAGATACACCAACATGAAGAGCCTCCTGAACCTGTAGGGCCTCCTGGACCTGTTGGACTTCCTGGACCTGGTGACCATGATGGGCCTCATGGACATGGTGACCATGGTGAGCCTCGTGAACATGCTGGCTATGGTGAGCCCCGTGAACATGGTGGCCATGGTGAGCTTCGTGAACATGGTGGCCATGGTGAG
Organism: Dendropsophus ebraccatus; assembly: GCA_027789725.1. Taxonomy (NCBI): domain Eukaryota; kingdom Metazoa; phylum Chordata; class Amphibia; order Anura; family Hylidae; genus Dendropsophus; species Dendropsophus ebraccatus. Next base: position 381,245 of record JAQFWZ010000067.1, on the reverse strand, counting down.
CGTGGTGGGCATGATGAACCTCAAGACCCTGATGGGCATGGTGAGCCTGGAGGGCAAGGTGAGCCTGGTGACCATGACCATGCTGGGCATGGTGAGCTCCGTGTACATGGAGGCCATGCTGGACCTGATGGGTATGGTGCTCAATCGTTTGAACACCATTCTTGGACTCATGGAAACCCACGGAATGGGATGAATGATGAGACTCCGTTCTATGGGACTCCACTTTGCTATGTGTGCTGTGAGTTACTATACTTTGCTTCATTGTTTGGGTGATTTTCCGCTCCATTCTTGTAGGTGTTGTGTTCTGATCAATTCTGAATGCTGCTTCTTATGTAGTTGTGGTCTCTGCAAGAAGGAAAACAAGGAAATATTAACATGACACCAAAACCTGAGAATTCACTGTTCTATTTATCAGTGTTACATGCACCAACATAGTAAAGATGCCTGTATAGGGTCAGAGGTTCTACAATCCCAATAATACTTATATGTATGGAAAAACAGGAGGTGTAGGGTGGTTGCACATACGTTACAATGAGCTGCTTTAGGATATTATATATGGGTATATATAGGGGTTACAGTCACTCTCCATGTATTGTGACATTGTGGAATAGTGATGGCAAAAGCTCATAAACAATGAGAAATAAACCACAAAGATAACATTGTAGTACAGGCTGTATCCAGCAGGGGGCGCTGAAGTGTCAGCCATTACCTGCTGTGAACCAGTTTCCACCTCTTGATTACGCTGGTGATTTATTAGTGAACACAATGTCAGGCTTGTGCCTGGATTGGGAGGAGGGCGAGGGCGGCATAGAGAGGGGGTACCCAGCCTGATGTCCCCCCCCCATGAGTGTGCCCCCAGCCTGATGTGCCCCCCATGAGTGTGCCCCCAGCCTGATGTGCCCTCTCATGTGTGCCCCCCCATGAGTGTGCCCCCCCATGAGTGTGACCCCAGCCTGATGTGCCACCTTCTTGATTGTGACCCCAGCCTGATGTTCCCCCTCCATGAGTGTGCCCCCAGCCTGATGTGCCCCCAGCCTGATGTGCCCCCCCATGAGTGTGCCCCCAGCCTGATGTGCCCCCCCATGAGTATGACGCTGGCCGGATGTGCCCCCTATGAGTGTGTGCTAGGGTAGCCAGTTATGCTTCCCCCTGTCAGATGTGCCTGCAGGGTTTACATGTCTCCGCAGACGCCGCCCTGCTCACTTATCTGTGGATATCACTATTCCTATCTATATTAATGGTAATTATTAAGTGGAAGAACATAATTATCCAGAACTAAGACGACGCAGACGCTCAGTCATGTGACCTCAGTTATCCAAACTCCTCTATCATCCTCCTCCCTCCAGACTCCTTTGTCCCCTCCAGATCCCTCTGTCTTCTCTCAGACTCCTCTGTCATCTCCTCCAGACTCTGCTGTCCCCTCCTCTAGAATCCTCTGTCCCCTCCAGACACTCTTCCCAGACTCCTCTGCCGCCTCCTCAGCACCATAGCTAGACTTTGGCTGGTATGAACGTGGATGAGCAGCGGAGGAGTTACTTATATGTAATAAAGTATTGCAATGTAATATGATATTGTCTTAACCTGTCCACATTCCAGCTCGGGGTATGAGACTGTGTGACAGAGAGGAATAATGGCTGCTTATTAAAGGGGAACTCCGTGGATAATAACCCACTCCAACCATAGGATGTAGATGTTAGGACTGTAGTAAAAATATGTAGATGATGACTTGTCTTACAACCAATGAAAAATCAGTAACAAAGCCCCAAAACCACATACATGCTACAACAGGGCTGATTCCTTATGTGGGTCTGGGTATGACTGTGCCCCCTATTTCTATAGGGCGACCCTGGCACACATGGCTCCATGCCTGACTATTGCTCCATGCCGTAGTCACCGCATGAGTCCTTGTGAAAGGTTCTTCAACAGAAAGAGTCCCGAGATCCAAGTGGATCCATGTGGACCCCATGGCGGTACCTGCATTCCCCCCATACATTATAATCTGTAAGAACGCTGCATGTCTGAACATGAACATGCAGAGCCGGGCCCTGGTTTCTTTATGTGCAATCTCCGGGTGTTACGGGACACCGCTGGGTGTATGAGCAGAAAACTCCTTTCTCTGGCTCTCAATTTGTTTATATGAAAAGTGAATACAGTAGGGAGCAATGCATTGTGGGCATGAGCACATATAATAATGATAATAGCCATGCTATCATGTAATGCAAATAGCCCTTAACCCCTGCCTCGTCTGCCGCAGATTGGAAAGTAGTCCTGAGCCAACTCCACCCAATGATTCACCTGCCTCAACAATAATAATTATACATTATAATACTCTCACTGGAGAAACTACAGCCTCAATGAAAAACCTTGGGGGAACAGGTCAGCATGTGTGCAGGTACCGCCATGGGGTCCAGATCAGGCCCTTGAAGGCCCACATACATATCCAACATGTGACAAAATAAGGGTTCAGAGGAGTCTGGAGGGGAAGGGACCGAGGAGTTTGAAGGATGAGGAGGGGGGGGAGGCAAAGGAGGATTCTGGAAGGAGGAGGGGACAGAGGAGTCTGGAGGGAGGAGAACAGAGGGGTCTGGAGAAGGACAGAGGAGCCTGGAGGAGGACAGAGGTCTGGAGGGAGGTGGTGGGGAAAGAGGAGTCTGGAGGAAGGTGGGGACCGAGAGGTCTGGACGAGGAGGACAGACGAGTCTGGAGGGAGGAGAAGGGGAAAGGGGAGTCTGGAGGGAGGAGAAGGGGAAAGAGGAATCTGGAGAAGGAGGACAGAGGGGTCTGGAGGAAGGAATTGAACAGAGGGGTCTGAAGGGAGGAGGACAAAGGAGTCTGGAGGAGGAGGACAGGGGGTTTGGAGTACAGCGAAGCCCTGAGGGAGGTGGAAGACAAGGAGGAGGGAGGAGGTGGGGACCGAGAGTTCTGGACGAGGAGGAGGAGGAGGACAGAGGAGTCTGGAGGGAGGAGGAGGACAGAGGAGTCTGGAGGGAGGAGGAGGAGGAAAGAGGAGTCTGGAGGGAGGAATTGGACAGAGGGGTCTGGAGGGAGGAATTGGACAGAGGGGTCTGGAGGGAGGAATTGGACAGAGGGGTCTGGAGGGAGGAATTGGACAGAGGGGTCTGGATTACAGTAAAGTCCTGAGGGAGGTGGGGACCGAGAGGTCTGGAGGAGGACGACAGAGGAGTCTGGAGGGAGGAGAAGGGGAAAGAGGAGTGTGGAGTCTGGAGGAGGACAGAGGGTTTGGAGTACAGTGGAGTCCAGAGGTAGGAGGAGGGCAGAGGGGGCCGGAGGGAGGAGGAGACAAGAGTCTAGAGGAAAGAGGAGTCTGGAGGAGGAGGAGGACAGAGGGTTTGGAGTGCAGAGAAGTCCAGAGGTAGAATGAGGACAGAGGAGTCTGGAGAGAGGAGGAGGAGGACAGAGGAGTCTGGAGGGAGGACGAAGACAGAGGAGTCTGAAGCAAGAAGGAGGACAGAGGTGTCTGGAGTGAGGAGGACAGAGGAGTCTGGAGGGAGGAGGAGGACAGAAGAGTCTGGAGTGATGGGGAGGACGACAGGTGTCTGGAGTGAGGAGGACAGGAGTCTGGGATGAGGAGGAGGAGGATAGAGGTGTCTGGAAGGAGGAGGACAGAAGAGTCTGGAGTGATGGGGAGGACGACAGGAGTCTGGGATGAGGAGGAGGAGGATAGAGGTGTCTGGAAGGAGGAGGACAGAGGAGTCTGAAGGGAGGAGGACAGAGGTCTCTGGAGGGAGGAGGAGGACAGAGGGGGCTGGAGGGAGGAGGAGGACAGAGGGGGCTGGAGGGAGGAGGAGGACAGAGGGGGCTGGAGGGAGGAGGAGGACAGAGGGGGCTGGAGGGAGGAGGAGGACAGAGGTCTCTGGAGGGAGGAGGAGGACAGAGGGGGCTGGAGGGAGGAGGAGGACAGAGGAGTCTGGAGGGAGGAGGAGGACAGAGGGGGCTGGAGGGAGGAGGAGGACAGATGGGGCTGGCAGTCACTTATCCTCCAACCCTTCTATTCATGCATGTGTTCCGAATGAGGAGATATATCAGGCCTGGTCACATGATCACCCACCCATCTCCCAACGCCCCCTCCCCATGTCACCATACCCAGTGATTGAAGGGAGAGGTTACCATTACAGTATATGATGGTGAACTGCTGCTATGACTGGAAGGGCAGAGGTTAATGTGGTGGCGCTACGACTGGCAGGGGAAGGGTTACTATTGCATGCAATGTGTGTATTACATGGGCACTTGGCGCAGAACTGCCCTGTTGATTCTGGGCTCTGGGATGGGAGGTGACCAGCTGCACCAACCCGGGCACATTCCTAGGTCTCCGGGGCAACACCCAACTGTACAGAGCGGGCAGTGCCTGGGGGCATGGGGAGTATCCCGTCTGTATAGATACTATATAGGGGCACAGGTGTACGGACTGTATACAGCAGGGGGCAGTCTGTATAGATATTATATAGGGGGGCAGGTTACAGACTGTATACAGCAGGGGGCAGTGCCCGGGCAGTCTGTATAGATATTATATAGGGGGGCAGGTGTACGGACTGTATACAGCAGGGGGCAGTGCCCGGGCAGTCTGTATAGATATTATATAGGGGGGAGGTGTATGGACTGTATACAGCAGGGGGCAGTCTGTATAGATAATATATAGAGGGTCAGGTTACAGACTGTATACAGCAGGGGGCAGTGCCCGGGCAGTCTGTATAGATATTATATAGGGGGGAGGTGTACGGACTGTATACAGCAGGGGGCAGTGCCCGGGCAGTCTGTATAGATATTATATAGGGGGGCAGGTGTACGGACTGTATACAGCAGGGGGCAGTGCCCGGGCAGTCTGTATAGATATTATATAGGGGGGAGGTGTACGGACTGTATACAGCAGGGGGCAGTGCCCGGGCAGTCTGTATAGATATTATATAGGGGGGCAGGTGTATGGACTGTATACAGCAGGGGGCAGTCTGTATAGATATTATATAGAGGGTCAGGTTACAGACTGTATACAGCAGGGGGCAGTCTGTATAGATACTATATAGGGGGGCAGGTGTACGGACTGTATACAGCAGGGGGCAGTGCCCGGGCAGTCTGTATAGATATTATATAGGGGGGCAGGTGTATGGACTGTATACAGCAGGGGGCAGTCTGTATAGATATTATATAGAGGGTCAGGTTACAGACTGTATACAGCAGGGGGCAGTCTGTATAGATATTATATAGGGGGGGCAGGTGTATGGACTGTATACAGCGGGGGGCAGTGCCCGGGCAGTCTGTATAGATATTATATAGGGGGGGCAGGTGTATGGACTGTATACAGCGGGGGGCAGTGCCTGGGCAGTCTGTATAGATATTATATAGGGGGGCAGGTGTATGGACTGTATACAGCGGGGGGCAGTGCCTGGGCAGTCTGTATAGATATTATATAGGGGGGCAGGTTACAGACTGTATACAGCAGGGGGCAGTGCCCGGGCAGTCTGTATAGATATTATATAGAGGGGCAGGTGTATGGACTGTATACAGCAGGGGGCAGTCTGTATAGATATTATATAGAGGGTCAGGTTACAGACTGTATACAGCAGGGGGCAGTGCCCGGGCAGTCTGTATAGATATTATATAGGGGGGCAGGTTACAGACTGTATACAGCAGGGGGCAGTGCCCGGGCAGTCTGTATAGATATTATATAGAGGGGCAGGTGTATGGACTGTATACAGCAGGGGGCAGTCTGTATAGATATTATATAGAGGGTCAGGTTACAGACTGTATACAGCAGGGGGCAGTGCCCGGGCAGTCTGTATAGATATTATATAGAGGGGCAGGTGTATGGACTGTATACAGCAGGGGGCAGTCTGTATAGATATTATATAGGGGGGCAGGTTACAGACTGTATACAGCAGGGGGCAGTCTGTATAGATATTACATAGAGGGGCAGGTGTATGGACTGTATACAGCAGGGGGCAGTCTGTATAGATATTATATAGGGGGGCAGGTGTACGGACTGTATACAGCAGGGGGCAGTCTGTATAGATATTATATAGGGGGGCAGGTGTACGGACTGTATACAGCAGGGGGCAGTCTGTATAGATATTATATAGGGGGCAGGTGTATGGACTGTATACAGCAGGGGGCAGTGCCTGGGCAGTCTGTATAGATATTATATAGGGGGGCAGGTGTACGGACTGTATACAGCAGGGGGCAGTCTGTATAGATATTATATAGGGGGTCAGGTGTATGGACTGTATACAGCAGGGGGCAGTGCCCGAGCAGTCTGTATAGATATTATATAGGGGGCAGGTGTATGGACTGTATACAGCAGGGGGCAGTGCCTGGGCAGTCTGTATAGATATTATATAGGGGGGGCAGGTGTATGGACTGTATACAGCAGGGGGCAGTCTGTATAGATATTATATAGGGGGGCAGGTGTACGGACTGTATACAGCAGGGGGCAGTCTGTATAGATATTATATAGGGGGGCAGGTTACAGACTGTATACAGCAGGGGGCAGTGCCCGGGCAGTCTGTATAGATATTATATAGAAGGGCAGGTTACAGACTGTATACAGCGGGGGGCAGTGCCCGGGCAGTCTGTATAGATATTATATAGGGGGGCAGGTTACAGACTGTATACAGCGGGGGGCAGTGCCCGGGCAGTCTGTATAGATATTATATAGGGGGGGCAGGTTACAGACTGTATACAGCAGGGGGCAGTCTGTATAGATATTATATAGGGGGGCAGGTTACAGACTGTATACAGCGGGGGGCAGTGCCCGGGCAGTCTGTATAGATATTATATAGGGGGGCAGGTTACAGACTGTATACAGCAGGGGGGCAGTCTGTATAGATATTATATAGGGGGGCAGGTTACAGACTGTATACAGCAGGGGGCAGTCTGTATAGATATTATATAGGGGGGCAGGTTACAGACTGTATACAGCGGGGGGCAGTCTGTATAGATATTATATAGGGGGGCAGGTTACAGACTGTATACAGCAGGGGGCAGTCTGTATAGATATTATATAGGGGGGCAGGTTACAGACTGTATACAGCAGGGGGCAGTCTGTATAGATATTATATAGGGGGGCAGGTTACAGACTGTATACAGCAGGGGGCAGTCTGTATAGATATTATATAGGGGGGCAGGTTACAGACTGTATACAGCAGGGGGCAGTCTGTATAGATATTATATAGGGGGGCAGGTTACAGACTGTATACAGCAGGGGGCAGTGCCCGGGCAGTCTGTATAGATATTATATAGGGGGGCAGGTTACAGACTGTATACAGCGGGGGGCAGTGCCCGGGCAGTCTGTATAGATATTATATAGGGGGGCAGGTGTATGGACTGTATACAGCAGGGGGCAGTGCCCGGGCAGTCTGTATAGATATTATATAGGGGGGCAGGTTACAGACTGTATACAGCAGGGGGCAGTCTGTATAGATATTATATAGGGGGGCAGGTTACAGACTGTATACAGCAGGGGGCAGTGCCCGGGCAGTCTGTATAGATATTATATAGGGGGGCAGGTTACAGACTGTATACAGCGGGGGGCAGTGCCCGGGCAGTCTGTATAGATATTATATAGGGGCGCAGGTTACAGACTGTATACAGCAGGGGGCAGTCTGTATAGATATTATATAGGGGGGCAGGTTACAGACTGTATACAGCGGGGGGCAGTGCCCGGGCAGTCTGTATAGATATTATATAGGGGCGCAGGTTACAGACTGTATACAGCGGGGGGCAGTGCCCGGGCAGTCTGTATAGATATTATATAGGGGGGCAGGTGTATGGACTGTATACAGCAGGGGGCAGTGCCCGGGCAGTCTGTATAGATATTATATAGGGGGGCAGGTTACAGACTGTATACAGCGGGGGGCAGTGCCCGGGCAGTCTGTATAGATATTATATAGGGGGGCAGGTTACAGACTGTATACAGCGGGGGGCAGTGCCCGGGCAGGCTCTGTAATCCCTGGCCTGGATGGGGACGTTGTTGTGTTCTCATACACATCAGCTGTCACTGTCTGACAGGCCTCACCCCGCTCAGCTATGCCAACGTCCTCCACACAGGACGGAATGGGAACGAGCCGAGACCTGCACCACAACACCTCCCAACCACAGCCCGGGGCCAAACATGGCGGCACACGGCCGGACAGCTGCCCCCTCCCCCTGTCGGCGACATAACCCTATATGGCACCTGCATAGACGGCAGCAGTGTACTCCCTATGGGGCACAGATGCTGCTCTACAGATATCACTGCAATGAGATAATCATTGTAAGCGCTCAGTGTTCCAGCAGAGGACACTGCAGTGCAGATGGACCCACCCTTTAAGGCTCCCCCGCCCCGGACTGCTCCATGGAGTGGGCACCGCACCCAGCACTGATGGAAATGGAACAAACCCGAAATGTCAGGAATGTGAAGAGCCGAGACGGGGAGAGAACGTCCGTCCAGAAGGGCCACTCCACCCAACACTGTAACAGCAACACTGACAGCAGCACAAAACATGGCTACCACTATGATAGTGACTGAGGTAGTCACAGCCCCGCCCACTGGATGACATCACTGATATAATGACATATGATCAGACATGAGATCTACACACCTTATACTACAGGAACAGTTATTCAGTGTATAGAGAGAGAGGTAGTCATAGCCCCGCCCCCTGTATATCCAGTGTATAGAGAGGTAGTCATAGCCCTGCCCTCTGTATATCCTGTGTATAGAGAGAGGTAGTCATAGCCCCGCCCCCTGTATATCCTGTGTATAGAGAGGTAGTCATAGCCCCGCCCCCTGTATATACTGTGTATAGAGAGGTAGTCATAGCCCTGCCCTCTGTATATCCTGTGTATAGAGAGGTAGTCATAGCCCCGCCCCCTATATATCCAGTGTATAGAGAGGTAGTCATAGCCACGCCCTCTGTATATCCTGTGTATAGAGAGAGGTAGTCATAGCCCCGCCCCCTGTATATCCTGTGTATAGAGAGGTAGTCATAGCCCCGCCCCCTGTATATCCTGTGTATAGAGGTAGTCATAGCCCCGCCCCCTGTATATCCCGTGCATAGAGAGGTAGTCACAGCCCCGCACCTGTATACTATGTGTATAGAGAGGTAGTCACAGCCCTGCCCCCTGTATATCCTATGTATAGAGAGGTAGTTACAGACCCGCCCTCTGTATATCCTGTGTATAGAGAGGTAGTCATAGCCCCGCCCCCTGTATATCCCGTGCATAGAGAGGTAGTCATAGCCCTGCCCCCTGTATATCCTGTGTATAGAGAGGTAGTCATAGCCCTGCCCCCTGTATATCCTGTGTATAGAGAGGTAGTCATAGCCCTGCCCCCTGTATATCCTGTGTATAGAGAGGTAGTTACAGACCCGCCCCCTCTGTATATCCTGTGTATAGAGAGGTAGTCACAGCCCCGCCCCCTGTATATACTGTGTATAGAGGTAGTCATAGCCCACCCCCTGTATACCATGTGTATAGAGAGGTAGTCACAGCCCCGCCCCCTGTATATCATGTGTATAGAGGTAGTCATAGCCCACCCCCTGTATACCATGTGTATAGAGAGGTAGTCACAGCCCCGCCCCTGTATATCCTGTGTATAGAGAGGTAGTCACAGCCCCGCCCCTGTATATCCTGTGTATAGAGAGGGAGTCACAGCCCCGCCCCCTGTATCCTGTGTATAGAGAAGTAGTCACAGCCCCGCCCCCTGTATATCCTGTGTATAGAGGTAGTCACAGCCCCGCCCCCTGTATACCATGTGTAGAGGTAGTCTCAGCCCCGCCCCCTGTATATCCTGTGTATAGAGAGGGAGTCACAGCCCAGCCCCCCTGTATGTCATGTGTATAGAGAGGTAGTCACAGCCCCGCCCCCTGTATATCCTGTGTATAGAGAGGGAGTCACAGCCCCGCCCCTGTATACTATGTGTATAGAGAGGTAGTCACAGCCCTACCCCCTGTATATACTGTGTATGGAGAGGTAGTCACCGCCCCGCCCCCTGTATATCCTGTGTATAGAGAAGTAGTCACAGCCCCGCCCCCTGTATATTCTGTGTATAGAGAGGTAGTCATAGCCCCCGCCCCCTGTATATCCTGTGTATAGAAGTAGTCACAGCCCCGCCCCCTGTATATACTGTGTATAGAAGTAGTCACAGCCCCGCCCCCTGTATATCATGTGTATAGAGAAGTAGTCACAGCCCCGCCCCCTGTATATCCGGTGTATAGAGAAGTAGTCACAGCCCAGCCCCCTGGATGACATCACTGATAATAAGCAGATAATGTTTGCTGATGGGATAATAGGCAGTATAATAACCCTATGGAGATCTTCCTGCTCCTTCCATCCTCTCTCTACAGCTGGCAGAAGCCTCCATCTTCCATGTTAGTCAGTGACTAGGCTGGACCGGCAGTGCCTGGGAGAGGGGCCAGAATTTTGTAACTTTCACCTTTGCTCAGTAATAAGTTTATTGCCCGATGGAATTCAGGGTGAAGGTCGGAGATGACAACCGCCCGTCCTTTCACTTTCGAGATGACTATAAAGCCTAAACAGCCACACCGCCCAACATCAACAACAACCCCCAACATCAAGAATGACAACCCCCAAACAACAACAACAATAAACCCCAATATTAACAACTTCTAAACAATGGCAACCCCCAACATCAACAATGACATCCCCTAAACAACAACAAAACAGCAACAACCCCCAACATCAACAATGACATCCCCTAAACAACAACAAAACAGCAACAACCCCCAATATGAACAATGCCAACCCCCAAACATCAACAACGAGAAGCCCCAAATAGTAATAATGACAACCCCCAAACATTAACAACACCCAAAATCAACAACCCCGAACATCAACCACCCCCAGCATCAACATCAAGTCTTAACAACCCCCAACATCAACAGACCAAATAATCCCCAGTATCATCCCCCAACAACAAATTCCTACATCAACAACTCCAAACATCACATCCTAACAACCCCCAACATCACATCCTAACAACCCCCAACATCACATCCTAACAACCCCCAACATCACATCCTAACAACCCCCAACATCACATCCTAACAACCCCCAACATCACATCCTAACAACCCCCAACATCACATCCTAACAACCCCCAACATCACATCCTAACAACCCCCAACATCACATCCTAACAACCCCCAACATCAACTAGTCCCAATAGCAAACCCCAAACATCAACAACCCACAATATCAAGATGAAGTCCCAACAACAACCCCCAACATCAACAATGAAAAATCGACAAACAAACCCAACAATCCTCAATATCAACAATCACAACCCTTAACATGTACAATTCTCAGCCTCAATAATGACATCAACCCCCAACATAAATAACCCCAAACATCAACCTCCAACATCAACTCCAAAAGTCAACCCCCAACGTCACATCCTAACAACCCCCAACATCACATCCTAACAACCCCCAACATCACATCCTAACAACCCCCAACATCACATCCTAACAACCCCCAACCCCAAACATCAACTCCAAAGTCAACCCCCAACGTCAAAAACCCCAACATCAACCACCCCAGCATCAACATCAAGTCCCAACAACAACTCCCAATATCAACAACCCCCAACACCACCAAAAATCAACCCCAAACAATTCCCGACAACCCCAAACACCAACAATCCCAAATATCAACATCATGTCCTAACAACCCCCAACTTAACCCCTTAACCCTTTCCCGCACAAGGACGTAACTGTACGTCCTCGTGCGGGTGTGGGCGTTCAGACTGGGGCCGCGCGGCGACCCGGCTCTGAACCGCGGTGATCCCAGGTGCCGCTTGTAGCCCGGGACCGCCGGTATTAGCAGGCACGGTCCGATCGCCGTGCCCGCTAATACAGTAATCAGATGCAGCTATCAAACATGACAGCTGCATCCGATTACCGGCTGCAGCACTTCCCTGGTGTCTAGTGGCGGAGATCGCTCCTCCGGGAGCGATCTCCGTTTCTGAAGCCGGCCGGGGACCGCTCCAAGATGGCGCCGTCCCCGGCTCGGCACTCGTTTACTTCCGACTGCAGCAGCTGAAAGCAAACGAGTGCCGATCTCATTGATCTTTGGTGTATAACTATACAGCAAAGATGTCAATGAGAGATCAAAGTGTATATACTAGAAGTCCCCCAGGGGGAATAACCCTAACCCCAGGGGGGAATAACCCTAACCCCAGGGGGGAATAACCCTAACCCCAGGGGGGAATAACCCTAACCCCAGGGGGGAATAACCCTAACCCCAGGGGGGAATAACCCTAACCCCAGGGGGGAATAACCCTAACCCCAGGGGGGGGAAATCACTCTAACCCCAGGGGGGGGAAATCACTCTAACCCCAGGGGGGGGAAATCACTCTAACCCCAGGGGGGGGAAATCACTCTAACCCCAGGGGGGGGAAATCACTCTAACCCCAGGGGGGGGGAATCACCCTAACCCCAGGGGGGGGGAATCACCCTAACCCCATGGGGGCTTCTAGTATATGTGTTAAAAAAAAAAAAAGTATTGTTATAAGTAAAAATCCCCTCCCCTAATAAAAGTCTGAACCACCCCCCCTTTTCCCAGGTTATAAATAAAAGTAAACAAATAAATAAATAAACATGTTTGCTATTGCCGCGTGCGTAATTGCCCGAACTATTAATTAATCACATTCCTGATCTCGCACGGTAAACGGCGTCAGCGCAAAAAAAATCCCAAAGTGCAAAATTGCGCATTTTTGGACGCATCAAATCAGAAAAAATGTAATAAAAAGGCGATCAAAAAGTCGTATATGCGCAATCAAGGTACCGATAGAAAGAACAGATCATGGCGCAATAAATGACACCTCACACAGCCCCATAGACCAAAGGATAAAAGCGCTATAAGCCTGGGAATGGAGCGATTTTAAGGAACGTATATTTGTTAACAATGGTTTGAATTTTTTACAGGCCATCCGATACAATATAAGTTATACATGTTATATATCGGTTTAATCGTAACGACTTGAGGAGAATGCATAAGAAGTCAGTTTTACCCCAGGGCGAATGGCGTAAAAACACATTCCCCCCAAATAAAAAGAAATGAGTTTGTTTTTTTTCAATTTCACCACACTTTGAATTTTTTCCCGGTTTCGCAGTGTACTTTATGCAAAAATTCAGCCGTCATTGCAAAGTACAATTAGTGACGCAAAAAATAAGGGCTCATGTGGGTTTCTAGGTGGAAAAATGCAAGTGCTATGGCCTTTTAAGCACAAGGAGGAAAACGAAAACGCAAAAATGAAAATTAGCCTGGTCCCGAAGGGGTTAAGGACTGGGCTAATTTTCGTTTTTTCCTCCTCCGCCATAGTAGTTGCATTTTTACACCTACGGACCCACATGAGCCCTTGGTTTTTACGCCGTGTATACTATGGAAAAACTGACATGTTATATATGTTCCTTAAGTCGGTATGATTAAAATGATATGTAACATGTATAACTTTTATATTAATTGATAACTCGTAAAAAAATTAAACCTTTTACAGAAAATAAACGTTCTTAACCCCTTAGCAAACTATGACGTATCTGAGATCCGTATATACAGAGCATTGATCTCTATGAGAGATCAGTGCTGTGTATATAGGGGTCCCCCAGGGGGATCAGTGCTGTGTATATAGGGGTCCCCCAGGGGGATCAGTGCTGTGTATATAGGGGTCCCCCAGGGGGATCAGTGCTGTGTATATAGGGGTCCCCCAGGGGGATCAGTGCTGTGTATATAGGGGTCCCCCAGGGGGATCAGTGCTGTGTATATAGGGGTCCCCCAGGGGGATCAGTGCTGTGTATATAGGGGTCCCCCAGGGGGGATCAGTGCTGTGTATATAGGGGTCCCCCAGGGGGATCAGTGCTGTGTATATACGAGCCCCCCAGGGGGATCAGTGCTGTGTATATACACGAGCCCCCCAGGGGGATCAGTGCTGTGTATATACAAGTCCCCCAGTTCTAGTTAATATATAAGAAAAAAAAGTAAAAATGTTTTTTTATTAATAAAAAATCCCTCCCCCTATAAAAGTCCAAATCACCCCCCTTTTCATAAATATAAATAATAAATATTTGGTGTCGCTGCGCCCGTAATCGCCCGAACTATTAATTAATCACATTCCTGATCTCGCACGGTAAACGGCGTCAGCGCAAAAAAATTCAAAAGTGCAAAATTGTGCATTTTTGGTCGCATCAAATCCAGAAAAAATGTAATAAAAAGCGATCAAAAAGTCACATATGCGCAGTCAAGGTACCGATAGAAAGATCACATCATGGTGCAAAAACTGACACCTGACACAGCCCCATAGACCAAAGGATAAAAGCGCTATAAGGCGGGGAATGGAGCGATTGTAAGGAACGTATATTGGTTAACAATGGTTTGAATTTTTTAAAAGCCATCAGATACAATATAAGTTATACATGTTATATATCGTTGTAATCGTAAAGACTAGAGGAACATATATAACAAGTCAGTTTTACCCTAGCTTGAATGACGTAAACACGAAACTCCCTGAAATGAAAACAAATTCCTTTTTTTTTTTGACAGCGCAAATTATTTTTTTTTCGGTTTCGCAGCATATTTTATGGGGAAAAAAAGTCATTGCAAAGTACAATTAGTGTCGCAAAAAATAAGCGCTCATGTGGGTCTCTAGGTGAAAAAATGCAAGTGCTATGGCCTTTTAACCCTTTGAGGACCAGGCCCAAAATGACCCAGTGGACCGCGCAAATTCTGATCTTAGTGTTTCCGTTTTTCCCTCCTCCCCTTCTAAGAGCTCTAGCACTTTCAGTTTTCTATCTACAGGCCATGTAAGTGCTTATTTGTTACAGGAATAGTTGTACTGTGTAATGGCGTCATTCATTTTACCATAACATGTATGACAGAATCCCAAATATATTATGTATGATGGAATCCCAAATATATTATTTATGAAGATATAAATTGGTGAAATCGCAAAAAAGAATGCAATATGGTAACGTTTGGGGGGTTCCTGTGTCTACGTAATGTACTATATGGTAACAGCGACATGATACTATTACTCTATAGGTCAGTCTGAACACAACCATATGCAGGTTACACAGATTCTCTAATGTTATATATTTTTTTTAAATGAAATCCTTTTTTTTGGCAATTAATTATAAATAAAATGGGACTATTGTGACGCTTATAACGTTTTTATTTTTTCACCTACGGGGCTGTATGGGGTGTCATTTTTTCCGCCATGATCTCTAGTTTTTATTAATACCATATTTGTGAAGATCGGACGTTTTGATCACTTTTTATTAATTTTTTTATATATATAATGTAACATAAAATCGGTAATCCGCGCACTTTTTTCCCTCTTTTTGTGTACGCCGTTTACCATTCGCAATGACGCTTGTTATATTTTAATAGATCGGACAATTACGCACGCTACGGTATATTATATGTTTATCTATTTATTTATTTTTATATGTTTTATTTATATAATGGGAAAGGGGGGTGATTTCAACTTTTATTGGGGGAGGGGTTTTGGGGTAGTGTATTAGTGATTTTTAACTTCTTCTTTTTTTTTTCCACACATTTGAAGTCCCTTTGGGGGACTTGTACATACATTAGTTTGATTTATACACTGATCATTGCTATGCCATAGGCATAGCATTGATCAGTGTTATCGGCGCTCTGCTCATTGAGCCTGCCTGTGCAGGCTTAGAGTAGCAGATCGCCGATCGGACCGCATGGAGGCAGGTGAGAGACCTCCGGCAGTCCGTTTTACCGATCGGGACCCCCGCAGTCACACTGCGGGGGCCCCGATCGGTAAGTGACAGGGGACTCCCCCTGTCACTTACACTTAAACGCCGCGGTCGCGCCGCGATCGCGGCGTTTAAGGGGTTAATGACACGCGGCAGCGCGATCGCTGCAGCGTGTCATTACCGGTGAGGTCCCGGCTGCTCACTGCAGCCGGCCCCCACCTGCTATGAAGCGCGCTCCGCTCCGGAGCACGCTTCATAGCGGGAGAAACACCCAGGACGTACAGTTACGCCCTAGGTCGTCTGGGGACAGACTTCCATGGCGTAACTATTAAACATAAAGTGGAAAAAGCAAAAGCGCAAAAACGAAAATTGGCTTTGACCTTAAAGTGGCACTCTCACCCCCTTTGTGCATTCTGACATCTCTACACAGGTGTAAGCTTAGCTTTTTTCATACCTTATTTCATATCATACACTACCGTTCAAAAGGTTGGGGTCCCCCAAACAATTTAGTGTTTTCCATGAAAAGTCGCACTTCTTCTCCACCGCACGTTGTGAAATGAATAGAAAATAGAGACAAGACATTGACAAGGTTAGAAATACTGATTTGTATGTGAAATAACATTGTTCTTCCATCACACTTTGCTTCCGTCCCAGAATCCTCCTTTTGCAGCAATTCCAGCATTGCACACCTTTGGCATTCTAGCTATTAATCTGTTGGGGTAAGCTGGAGAAATTGCCCCCCACGCTTCTAGAAGCAGCTCCCACAAGTTGGATTGGTTGGATGGGCACTTCTGGCGTACCATACGGTCCAGCTGCTCCCACAATGGGGTGGTGATCTGGTGACTGCGCTGGCCACTCCATTACCTATGATAGAATACCAGCTGCCGCTTCTGCTGGAAATAGTTCTTGCACAATTTGGAGGTGTTTAGGGTCATTGTCCTGTTGTAGGATGAAATTGGCTCCAACCAAGCGCTGCCCACTGGGTATGGCATGGCGGTGCAGAGTGATGGCTTTCCTTATTCACAATCCCTTTTACCCTGTACAAATCTCCCACCTTACCAGCACCAACCCCAGACCATCACATGACCTCCACCATGTATAACAGATGGCGTCAGGCATTCTTCCAGCATCTTCTCATTTCTTCTGCGTCTCACAAACCTTCTTCTTTGTCATCCAAACACCTCAAACTTGGATTCATCCGTCCACAACACTTTTTTCCAGTCTTCCTCTGCCCAATCTCTGTGTTCTTTTGCCCATCTTAATCTTTTTCTTTTATTGGCCAGTCTCAGATATGGCTTTTTCTTTGCCACTCTGCCCTGGAGGCCAAAATCCGGCAGCCGCCTCTTCACTGTAGATGGTGACCCTGGTGTTTTGCGGGTACTATGTAATGAAGATGCCAGGTGGGGACCTGTGAGGCGTCTGTTTTTCAAACTAGAGACTCTAATGTGCTTATCTTCTTGCTTAGTTGTGCAACGTGGCCTCCCACTTCTTTTTCTACTCTGGTTAGAGCCTGCTTGTGCTGTCCTCTGAAGGGAGTGGTACACACCGTTGTAGGAAATCTTCAATTTCTTAGCAATTTCTCGCATGGAATAGCCTTCATCTCTAAGAACAAGAATAGACTGTCGAGTTTCAGATGAAAGTTCTCTTTTTCTGGCCATTTTGAGCATTTAATTGACCCCACAAATGTGATGCTCCAGAAACACAGTCTGCTCAAAGGAAGGTCAGTTTTGTAGCTTCTGTAACCAGCTAGACTGTTTTCAGATATGTGAACATGATTGCACAAGGGTTTTCTAATCATCAATTAGCCTTCTGAGCCAATGAGCAAACACATTGTACCATTAGAAGACTGGAGTGATAGTTGCTGGAAATGGGCCTCTATACACCTATGTAGATATTGCACCAAAAACCAGACATTTGCAGCTAGAATAGTCAGTTACCACATTAGCAATGGATAGAGAGTATTTGTTTAAAGTTAGGACTAGTTTAAAAGTACAGTGCTTTTCCATTTCAATGTGACCCCAAACTTTTGAACGGTAGTGTACGTCATGGTGCTTGTTCAAGTGAAAAGTGTCCTTTTATCAACTGCAGATTATATTAAGTGGGCGGGGCATCGCAGCATTAGCGCCACTTAGCCCCACCCACAATGGCACCGTTGGTCCCTCCCCCTTGACGCCCATTGGTTGGCCAACGTAAAGGGGGTGGGGTCTAGACCTTTTGGCCAGCCTGTTCCAATGGCCGGTGAGGCGGCGAGGCCAACTGTGGCATTGTGGGCGGGGCTAAGTGGCACTAATGCAGCAAGGCCCCGCCCACTTAACACAATCTGCAGTTGATAAAAGATGACTTTTTACTTGAACAAGCACCATGACATATAATATAAAATAAGGTATGAAAACCGCTTAATTTACTCATTACACCTGTGTAGAGATGTCAGAATGCACAAAAGGGGTGACATTGTCACTTTAAGGTTTTTTTTGCGCTTACACCGTTTACCGCGAGGGATCATGAATTAAATGAATTTATATTTCGGGTGATTAAGCACCCAGTGATACCAAATATTTTTGTTTATTTATTTTATTTTTATTTAGAAATGGAAAAAAGGGGGTGATTTGGACTTTTATTAGGGGAGGGGGTTATTTATTAATAACTAACAGTAATTAGAAGCCCCCTGGGGGCCTCCTATATACACAGCACTGATCCCCCTGGGGGACTCCTATATACACAGCACTGATCCCCCTGGGGGGCTCCTATATACACAGCACTGATCCCCCTGGGGGCCTCCTATATACACAGCACTGATCCCCCTGGGGGCCTCCTATATACACAGCACTGATCCCCCTGGGGGCCTCCTATATACACAGCACTGATCCCCCCTGGGGGCCTCCTATATACACAGCACTGATCCCCCCTGGGGGACTTCTATATAGAAAAGGTAGAAATCAGCTCACCTAGTGAGTGCATTCGGGAGGGTGCACGGTTCCTGTTGTGGCTGGCCGCCTGTGAACACTATGGGTAGGAAGCAATGTGGTTCCAGCACTCCAGGGTACGTTAAAATAGATGAACTTTATTAAATCATATTATTAAAATCAGCAAAACAAGCCATGCTGTGTAGCAAGATCGACGCGTTTCGCATGCGCGCTTAGTCATGATCTGATGACAAACAAACACATGTTTAAAAACAAGTTGCAGCCAATGGAAGTGTTCCTAGTACAAGTGTTGCAAATAATGTGGGTAAGTGCAATTAGTGGTTAGACTGTGTTATTGCACTACCTGTGCAGTTAGAGGCTAGTTCACATTAGTGTATTATTTACATAATAGACTGTGAAATGTGTATATTAAAATACGTGTGATGAACAATAAGAAAATTGAAGAGAAGAATTAGTGAACATATAACAGATATTGCTGCTCTGGTGCAGTAAAACATCATAGGGATATTTCTGCTTTTCCTTTTTATGCCATTAAACAAATCCATAATTCCCCAGGAGGTGGAGACCGACGGAAACTACTTAATAAAGAGGCCGAATAGATTTTTCAACTGGACACAAGGATCCCTTTTGGTCTTTATTACAAGAACGACCTTCTTTATCATTATATACACTAATTCATTCTCTTACTTGCACATATCCCCCCAAATCTGAATCATTTAGCAGGTCAAATAGTATGAATTCATTAAATTGTCTCTACTCACTAACATACAGCGGCCATTGCCATTTCTCTGTACATGAAATACCATTTTATCCAGAAGTCCTTGTTCAAAAAACCTTGTGTACATTGTGTCACTGGCCTATTATGCTAAATTCTGCTTTTAGGTCTTATCCCATATGTTACTGTTCACATGATGCGTTATAATGGTGCATTTAGATATCTAATTTAATATTATTTCTCATTTCATATAACATGTAGAACGTAACACAGAGTATGTCTCTTATCTCCTCCATAATTTGCAGTTGCGGCCATACATTCACAGTAGGTATAACACAATATGTAACATGAGTCTAATACACTAATGTGAACTAGCCTCTAACTGCACAGGTAGTGCAATAACACAGTCTCACCACTAATTGCACTTACCCACTTTATTTACAACACTTGTACTAGGCTGTAGATTGTACATTGGCTGTAACTTGTTTTTAAACATGTGTTTGTTTGTCATCAGATCATGACTAAGCGCACATGCAAAACGCGTCGATCTTGCTACACAGCATGGTTTGTTTTGCCGATTTTAATAATATGATTTAATAAAGTTCATCTATTTTAACGTACCCTGGAGTGCCGAAACCACATTGCTTCCTACCCATTGTGGACCCCATACATACAGCACTGATCCTCCTGGAGGACTCCTATATACACAGCACCGACCCCCTATATACACAGCACCAATCCCCCTGGGGACCCCTATATACACAGCACTGATCCCCCTGGGGGGCTCCTATATACACAGCACTGATCCCCCTGGGGGGCTCCTATATACACAGCACTGATCCCCCTGGGGGCTCCTATATACACAGCACTGATCCCCCTGGGGGGCTCCTATATACACAGCACTGATCCCCCTGGGGGGCTCCTATATACACAGCACTGATCCCCCCTGGGGGACCCCTATATACACAGCACTGATCCCCCTGGGGGCTCCTATATACACAGCACTAATCCCCCTGGGGGCTCCTATATACACAGCACTAATCCCCCTGGGGGCTCCTATATACACACAGCACTGATCCCCCTGGGGGGCTCCTATATACACAGCACTGATCTCCTATATACACAGCACTGATCCCCCTGGGGGGCTCCTATATACACAGCACTGATCCCCCTGGGGGGCTCCTATATACACAGCACTGATCCCCCTGGGGGGCTCCTATATACACAGCACTGATCCCCCTGGGGGGCTCCTATATACACAGCACTGATCCCCTGAGTGCTCCTATATACACAGCACTAATCCCCCTGGGGGTCTTCTATATACACAGCACTAATCCCCCTGGGGGTCTTCTATATACACAGCACTGATCCCCCTGGGGGTCTCCTATATACACAGCACTGATCCCCTGAGTGCTCCTATATACACAGCCCTGATCCCCCTGGGGGACTTCTATATACACAATGATTTATCAGATCGGTGCTCTATTATAATGGTCTGCTGCAGACCATCTGAATGGATTACCGAGCCGGGATCAGCGTTATTCCGGCTCAGTACATCTGGATCTCTCCCCCGCGATCCCCCACTAGACACCAGGGACAGGGGCCACATTCAGCTTTGACAGCTGCATTTGAATAGTTAATTAGCCGGCAGTGGTGATCGGCCACGGTGGCTAAGACCTGCGGTCCCTGGCTGCACATAGCGGCTGCACATAGCAACCCGGGACCGAGGGCTGCAGAGAGGGCTCCCGGCGTGAGCCCTCTCTGAATGGCCGCATGACGGATATACCAGTCATGCGTTGTTAAGGGGTTACACTAGTCCCAACAACAACTCCCAATATCAACAACCCCCAACACCAATCAACGAACCCAAACACCAACAGCCCCAAACATCAACAACCCCCAACACCAATCAATGAACCCAAACACCAACAGCCCCAAAACATCAACAACCCCCAAAACACCAACAATCCCCGACATAATCATCATGTCCTAACAACCTCCAACTTCAAGTAGTCCCAACAACAACAACCCCAAACCGCAACAATTCCCAACAACAACCCCCGACATCAACAACCCCAGCCTCCACTTCCCCGTCACTATGTAACAGAGCCCCAGCCTCCACTTCCCAGTCACTATGTAACAGAGCCCCAGCCTCCACTTCCCCGGCACTGTGTAACAGAGCCCCAGCCTCCACTTCCCCGGCACTGTGTAACAGAGCCCCAGCCTCCACTTCCCCGGCACTGTGTAACAGAGCCCCAGCCTCCACTTCCCCGGCACTGTGTAACAGAGCCCCAGCCTCCACTTCCCCGGCACTGTGTAACAGAGCCCCAGCCTCCACTTCCCCGGCACTGTGTAACAGAGCCCCAGCCTCCACTTCCCCGGCACTGTGTAACAGAGCCCCAGCCTCCACTTCCCCGGCACTGTGTAACAGAGCCCCAGCCTCCACTTCCCCGGCACTGTGTAACAGAGCCCCAGCCTCCACTTCCCCGGCACTGTGTAACAGAGCCCCAGCCTCCACTTCCCCGGCACTGTGTAACAGAGCCCCAGCCTCCACTTCCCCGGCACTGTGTAACAGAGCCCCAGCCTCCACTTCCCCGGCACTGTGTAACAGAGCCCCAGCCTCCACTTCCCCGGCACTGTGTAACAGAGCCCCAGCCTCCACTTCCCCGGCACTGTGTAACAGAGCCCCAGCCTCCACTTCCCCGGCACTGTGTAACAGAGCCCCAGCCTCCACTTCCCCGTCACTATGTAACAGAGCCCCAGCCTCCACTTCCCCGTCACTATGTAACAGAGCCCCAGCCTCCACTTCCCCGTCACTATGTAACAGAGCCCCAGCCTCCACTTCCCCGTCACTATGTAACAGAGCCCCAGCCTCCACTTCCCCGGCACTGTGTAACAGAGCCCCAGCCTCCACTTCCCCGTCACTATGTAACAGAGCCCCAGCCTCCACTTCCCCGTCACTATGTAACACTTCAGGCTGTTGCGGTCCCTCAGGTGTAGGATTTGTTGCATCTTATCCGCAGCCTCCGGACAGTATTGTCAGGGTGAGGGGGTGAGTGGCGGTATGCCTGCAGGGGGTGGCAGTGACAGCTGCAGAGTCTGCTGTCTGAATCCTCCTGTTTGCTGCGCCCCCCCCCCCCCCCCCCTGCTCACAGCAAAGTTTGTTACAGTGTATCAGCGCAGACAATGCTCTATAAGCCAATCAGAGGCTGCTTACCTGTACCAGGCAGGGGTCCCGGGGGCCGCAGGTCAGGTGACTGCGCTGCAGAGATAGCGAACAAGGAGGGTCCTGCAAGACACAGAAACACACTGTGAGAACCAGGGACTGTGTATTATGGGATGTGGTATGGGGCTGTGGTCGGTGTATTATGGGATGTGGTATGGGGCTGTGGTCGGTGTATTATGGGATGTGGTCGGTGTATTATGGGATGTGGTATGGGGCAGTGGTCGGTGTATTATGGGATGTGGTATGGGGCTGTGGTCGGTATATTATGGGATGTGGTATGGGGCTGTGGTCGGTGTATTATGGGATGTGTGGTATGGGGCTGTGGTCGGTGTATTATGGGATGTGTGGTATGGGGCTGTGGTCGGTATATTATGGGATGTGGTATGGGGCAGTGGTCGGTGTATTATGGGATGTGGTATGGGGCTGTGGTCGGTGTATTATGGGATGTGGTATGGGGCAGTGGTCGGTGTATTATGGGATGTGGTATGGGGCTGTGGTCGGTGTATTATGGGATGTGGTATGGGGCAGTGGTTGGTGTATTATGGGATGTGGTATGGGGCTGTGGTCAGTGTATTATGGGATGTGTGGTATGGGGCTGTGGTCGGTGTATTATGGGATGTGGTCGGTGTATTATGGGATGTAGTATGGGGCTGTGGTCGGTGTATTATGGGATGTGGTATGGGGCTGTGGTCGGTATATTATGGGATGTGGTATGGGGCTGTGGTCGGTGTATTATGGGATGTGGTATCTGGCTGTGGTTGGTGTATTATGGGATGTGGTATGGGGCTGTGGTCAGTGTATTATGGGATGTGTGGTATGGGGCTGTGGTCGGTGTATTATGGGATGTGGTCGGTGTATTATGGGATGTAGTATGGGGCTGTGGTCGGTGTATTATGGGATGTGGTATGGGGCTGTGGTCGGTATATTATGGGATGTGGTATGGGGCTGTGGTCGGTATATTATGGGATGTGGTATGGGGCTGTGGTCGGTATATTATGGGATGTGGTATGGGGCTGTGGTCGGTGTATTATGGGATGTGGTATGGGGCTGTGGTCGGTGTATTATGGGATGTGGTATGGGGCTGTGGTCGGTGTATTATGGGATAAGGTATGGGGCTGTGGTCGGTGTATTATGGGATGTGGTATGGGGCTGTGGTTGGTGTATTATGGGATGTGGTATCGGGCAGTGGTTGGTGTATTATGGGATGTGGTATGGGGCAGTGGTTGGTGTATTATGGGATGTGGTATGGGGCTGTGGTCAGTGTATTATGGGATGTGTGGTATGGGGCTGTGGTCGGTGTATTATGGGATGTGGTCGGTGTATTATGGGATGTAGTATGGGGCTGTGGTCGGTGTATTATGGGATGTGGTATGGGGCTGTGGTCGGTATATTATGGGATGTGGTATGGGGCTGTGGTCGGTATATTATGGGATGTGGTATGGGGGTGTGGTCGGTGTATTATGGGATGTGGTATCTGGCTGTGGTTGGTGTATTATGGGATGTGGTATGGGGCTGTGGTCAGTGTATTATGGGATGTGGTATGGGGCTGTGGTCGGTGTATTATGGGATAAGGTATGGGGCTGTGGTCGGTGTATTATGGGATGTGGTATGGGGCTGTGGTTGGTGTATTATGGGATGTGGTATCGGGCAGTGGTTGGTGTATTATGGGATGTGGTATGGGGCAGTGGTTGGTGTATTATGGGATGTGGTATGGGGCTGTGGTCAGTGTATTATGGGATGTGTGGTATGGGGCTGTGGTCGGTGTATTATGGGATGTGGTCGGTGTATTATGGGATGTAGTATGGGGCTGTGGTCGGTGTATTATGGGATGTGGTATGGGGCTGTGGTCGGTATATTATGGGATGTGGTATGGGGCTGTGGTCGGTATATTATGGGATGTGGTATGGGGGTGTGGTCGGTGTATTATGGGATGTGGTATCTGGCTGTGGTTGGTGTATTATGGGATGTGGTATGGGGCTGTGGTCAGTGTATTATGGGATGTGTGGTATGGGGCTGTGGTCGGTGTATTATGGGATGTGGTCGGTGTATTATGGGATGTAGTATGGGGCTGTGGTCGGTGTATTATGGGATGTGGTATGGGGCTGTGGTCGGTATATTATGGGATGTGGTATGGGGCTGTGGTCGGTATATTATGGGATGTGGTATGGGGCTGTGGTCGGTGTATTATGGGATGTGGTATGGGGCTGTGGTCGGTGTATTATGGGATGTGGTATGGGGCTGTGGTCGGTGTATTATGGGATAAGGTATGGGGCTGTGGTCGGTGTATTATGGGATGTGGTATGGGGCTGTGGTTGGTGTATTATGGGATGTGGTATCGGGCAGTGGTTGGTGTATTATGGGATGTGGTATCGGGCTGTGGTCGGTGTATTATGGGATGTGGTATGGGGCTGTGGTCGGTGTATTATGGGATGTGGTATTCCCAGTATCAGGTGTTATTATCACATCATTCAGCCCTCGGCAGTGTTGTTACGATGACATCATCACTATTCTCGTCCAGGTGATGACATTATGTACTGTATCAGAGGGGTGTGACCGTGCGCTATTACCAGGAATAGCAGAGTCAGAAGGGAAACCTTTGGCGGTTTTCCACAGTGAGAGTGAGCGGGGGCGGCACAGGAACAGTCCGTCCAGTTTCCACGCAGCTCAGCACAGGTGTTGCTATAGGTTACGGCGGCCATGATGGGACCCGACACCTCAGCAGTGTTGATCTTGGCAGCGGATCAGGCACCAGACTGTAATTTGTTCGGGTATTGCGGTGTGTGAGTAAACAACAAGAACAAAGTACTGTGACTCAAGATGGGGCAGGGCGCGGTCACGAGGGCGAGAGAACCACCACGGTCACCCCAACGTCTGCGGCAATCATATAATTATGGAGATGGATGCATTACAAACCGCGCCAGAGAATACAGAGGAAAATTGCTGCATGGATCCTGAGTTACATCTCATCCTCCAGAGCTGCACTCACTATTCTGCTGTTACATCCTGTCTCTTCCCCCAGAGCTCCACTCACTATTCTGCTGTTACATCATATCTCATCCTCCAGAGCTGCACTCACTATTCTGCTGTTACATTATGTCTCATCCTCCAGAGCTGCACTCACTATTCTACTGTTACATCATATCTCATCCTCCAGAGCTGCACTCACTATTCTGCTGTTACATCATATCTCATCCCCCAGAGCTGCACTCACTATTCTGCTGTTACATCATGTCTCATCCTCTGGAGCTGCACTCACTTTTCTGCTGTTACATCATGTCTCATCCTCCAGAGCTGCACTCACTATTCTGCTGTTACATCCTGTCTCATCCTCCAGAGCTGCACTCACTATTCTGCTGTTACATCATGTCTCATCCTCCAGAGCTGCACTCACTATTCTGCTGTTACATCATGTCTCATCCTCCAGAGCTGCATAGTATAATACATGATGTAACTGGAGTGCATGCAGCTCTGGAGGTGACTGGAGTATTATACATGATGTAACTCAGGATCAGTTAGCAGTGTTCTATATAGCGGCTGGTAGTTGGCTCGGCCCCTTTGTGGCCCCTGGGGACAGCTCTCTGGGGGCTCTATCCACAGCTTCCCCAGCCTTACTCACACAGCTGAGGGTTTGTCACTGTGTATCAGTGTAGACAATGCTCTGATGCTGTAGGCTAACAGCTCTTACCTGCACTGACCCACTGTGAAGGACCCTCAGCTGTGAGAAGCATTTCATTGCTATACAGGGCCACTATGTCACCGCTATACAGGACCACTATGTCACCGCTATACAGGGCCACTATGTCACCGCTATACAGGACCACTATGTCACCGCTATACAGGGCCACTATGTCACCGCTATACAGGGCCACTATGTCACCGCTATACAGGGCCACTATGTCACCGCTATACAGGGCCACTATGTCACCGCTATACAGGGCAATGATGTCACCGCTATACAGGACCACTATGTCACCGCTATACAGGACCACTATGTCACAGCTATACAGGACCACTATGTCACAGCTATACAGGGCCACTGTGTCACCGCTATACAGGACCACTGTGTCACCGCTATACAGGACCACTGTGTCACCGCTATACAGGACCACTGTGTCACCGCTATACAGGACCACTGTGTCACCGCTATACAGGGCCACTATGTCACCGCTATACAGGGCCACTATGTCACCGCTATACAGGGCCACTGTGTCACCGCTATACAGGGCCACTGTGTCACCGCTATACAGGGCCACTGTGTCACCGCTATACAGGACCACTGTGTCACCGCTATACAGGACCACTGTGTCACCGCTATACAGGACCACTGTGTCACCGCTATACAGGACCACTATGTCACCGCTATACAGGACCACTATGTCACCGCTATACCAGTCCTCATATCTGCTGTGGAGGAGGAGGCCACTACCACTATGGACACTATGCTATAGTAAGGGACCATGATGCTTTGCACCAGGCATCTTCACACCTTAAATTCCATTCTGTTTACTGACATTGTGCTGAGGTCGGCGCATTGCCCAGGGCTGGTGTCATCCATGAGCTAACCATATGGCAGTATAATAATCTGTATCCAGGTCACACGGCGTTCTCCTGCCCAATCAGAGAAGTCATAAAGTTCTATATCAATTACATTCATTGGTTTCCAGGAATAAAGATTATATAAGAGCTGTGACATCACAGACATTACCACAGTGTCTGACAGGCGGGAGGAAGGGAGTGCTGGATATAGAGAGCATGCTGCAGAAGCTGAGGAGGAAGGGAGTGCTGGAAATAGAAAGCATGCTGCAGAAAATGAAGAGGGAGGGAGTGCTGGAAATAGAGAGCATGCTGCAGAAGCTGAGGAGGAAGGGAGTGCTGGAAATAGAAAGCATGCTGCAGAAAATGAAGAGGGAGGGAGTGCTGGAAATAGAGAGCATGCTGCAGAAAATGAAGAGGGAGGGAGTGCTGGAAATAGAGAGCATGCTGCAGAAGCTGAAGTGGGAGGGAGTGCTGGAAATAGAGAGCATGCTGCAGAAGCTGAAGAGGGAGGGGGTGCTGGAAATAGAGAGCATGCTGGAGAAGCTGAAGAGGGATGGGGTGCTGGAAATAGAGAGCATGCTGCAGAGGTTGAAGAGGGAGGGGATGCTGGAAATAGAGAGCATGCTGGAGAAGCTGAAGAGGGATGGGGTGCTGGAAATAGAGAGCATGCTGGAGAAGCTGAAGAGGGATGGGTGCTGGAAATAGAGAGCATGCTGCAGAAGCTGAAGGGGGAGGTGATGCTGGAAATAGAGAGCATGCTGCAGAAGCTGAAGAGCGAGGGGATGCTGGAAATAGAGAGCATGCTGGAGAAGCTGAAGAGGGATGGGTGCTGGAAATAGAGAGCATCCTGCATTATCTGAAGAGGGAGGGAGTACTACTGCTGGAAATAGAGAGCATCCTGCAGAAGCTGAAAAGGGAGGAGGTGCTGGAAATAGAAAGCATGCTGCAGAAGCTAAAAAGGGAGGGGGTGCTGGAAATAGAGAGCATGCTGCAGAAGCTGAAGAGGTAGGGGGTGCTACTGCTGGAAATAGAGAGCATCCTGCAGAAGCTGAAAAGGGAGGGAATGCTGGAAATAGAGAGCATCTTGCAGGAGCTGAAGAGGGAGGGAATGTTGGAAATAGAGAGCATGCTACAGAAGCTGAAGAGGGAGGGGATGCTGGAAATAGAGAGCATGCTGCAGAAGCTGAAGAGGGGTGGGATGCTGGAAATAGAGAGCATCCTGCAGAAGCTGAAGAGGGAGGGAATACTGGAAATAGAGAGCATGCTGGAGAAGCTGAAGAGGGATGGGGTGCTGGAAATAGAGAGCATGCTGCAGAAGCTGAAGAGAGAGGGGATGCTGGAAATAGAGAGCATGCTGGAGAAGCTGAAGAGGGATGGGGTGCTGGAAATAGAGAGCATGCTGCATTAGCTGAAGAGGGAGGGGGTACTACTGCTGGAAATAGAGAGCATCCTGCAGAAGCTGAAAAGGGAGGAGGTGCTGGAAATAGAAAGCATGCTGCAGAAGCTAAAAAGCGAGGGGGTGCTGAAAATAGAGAGCATGCTGCAGAAGCTGAAGAGGTAGGGGGTGCTACTGCTGGAAATAGAGAGCATCCTGCAGAAGCTGAAGAGGGAGGGAATACTGGAAATAGAGAGCATGCTGCAGAAGCTGAAGAGGGGTGGGGTGCTGGAAATAGAGAGCATGCTGCAGAGGTTGAAGAGGGAGGGGATGCTGGAAATAGAGAGCATGCTGGAGAAGCTGAAGAGGGATGGGGTGCTGGAAATAGAGAGCATGCTGCAGAAGCTGAAGAGCGAGGGGATGCTGGAAATAGAGAGCATGCTGGAGAAGCTGAAGAGGGATGGGGTGCTGGAAATAGAGAGCATCCTGCATTATCTGAAGAGGGAGGGGGTACTACTGCTGGAAATAGAGAGCATCCTGCAGAAGCTGAAAAGGGAGGAGGTGCTGGAAATAGAAAGAATGCTGCAGAAGCTAAAAAGGGAGGGAATGCTGGAAATAGAGAGCATCCTGCAGAAGCTGAAGAGGGAGGGAATGCTGGAAAAAGAGCATGCTGCAGGAGCTGAAGAGGGAGGGAATGTTGGAAATAGAAAGCATGCTGCAGAAACTAAAAAGGGAGGGGGTGCTGGAAAGAGAGCATCCTGCAGAAGCTGAAGAGGGAGGGAATGCTGCAAATAGAGAGCAACCTGCAGAAGCTGAAGAGGGAGGGAGTGCTGGAAATAGAGAGCATCCTGCAGAAGCTTAAGAGGTAGGGAATGCTACTGCTGAAAATAGAGAGCATCCTGCAGAAGCTGAAGAGGTAGGGAATGCTGGAAATAGAGAGCAACCTGCAGAAGCTAAAGAGGTAGGGAATGCTGCAATAGAGAGCATCCTGCAGAAGCTGAAGAGGGAGGGGGTACTGGAAATAGAGAGCATCTTGCAGAAGCTGAAGAGGGAGGGAATGTTGGAAAAAGAGAGCATGCTGCAGAAGCTGAAGAGGGAGGGGATGCTGGAAATAGAGAGCATGCTGCAGAAGCTGAAGAGGGAGGGGATGCTGGAAATAGAGAGCATGCTGCAGAAGCTGAAGAGGGATGGGGTGCTGGAAATAGAGAGCATGCTGGAGAAGCTGAAGAGGGATGGGGTGCTGGAAATAGAGAGCATGCTGCAGAAGCTGAAGAGAGAGGGGATGC
This sequence comes from Dendropsophus ebraccatus, assembly GCA_027789725.1. Taxonomy (NCBI): domain Eukaryota; kingdom Metazoa; phylum Chordata; class Amphibia; order Anura; family Hylidae; genus Dendropsophus; species Dendropsophus ebraccatus. Next base: position 351,449 of record JAQFWZ010000067.1, on the reverse strand, counting down.
TGGAAATAGAGAGCATGCTGGAGAAGCTGAAGAGGGATGGGGTGCTGGAAATAGAGAGCATGCTGCATTAGCTGACGAGGGAGGGGGTACTACTGCTGGAAATAGAGAGCATCCTGCAGAAGCTGAAAAGGGAGGAGGTGCTGGAAATAGAGAGCATGCTGCAGAAGCTAAAGAGGTAGGGGGTGCTACTGCTGGAAATAGAGAGCATCCTGCAGAAGCTGAAGAGGGAGGGAATACTGGAAATAGAGAGCATGCTGCAGAAGCTGAAGAGGGAGGGGATGCTGGAAATAGAGAGCATGCTGCAGAAGCTGAAGTGGGAGGGAGTGCTGGAAATAGAGAGCATGCTGCAGAAGCTGAAGAGGGAAGGGATGCTGGAAATCGAGAGCATGCTGGAGAAGCTGAAGAGGGATGGGGTGCTGGAAATAGAGCGCATGCTGCAGAAGCTGAAGAGATAGGGGATGCTGGAAATAGAGAGCATGCTGGAGAAGCTGAAGAGGGATGGGGTGCTGGAAATAGAGAGCATGCTGCATTAGCTGAAGAGGGAGGGGGTACTACTGCTGGAAATAGAGAGCATCCTGCAGAAGCTGAAAAGGGAGGAGGTGCTGGAAATAGAAAGCATGCTGCAGAAGCTAAAAAGGGAGGGGGTGCTGGAAATAGAGAGCATGCTGCAGAAGCTGAAGAGGTAGGGGGTGCTACTGCTGGAAATAGAAAGCATCCTGCAGAAGCTGAAGAGGGAGGGAATGCTGGAAATAGAGAGCATCCTGCAGGAGCTGAAGAGGGAGGGAATGTTGCAAATAGAAAGCATGCTGCAGAAGCTAAAAAGGGAGGGAGTGCTGGAAATAGAGAGCATGCTGCAGAAGCTGAAGAGGGAGGTAGTGCTGGAAAAAGAGCATACTGCAGAAGCTGAAGAGGTAGGGAGTGCTGGAAATAGAGAGCATGCTGCAGAAGCTGAAGAGGTGGGGAGTGCTGGAAATAGAGAGCATGCAGCAGAAGCTGAAGAGGTAGGTGTGCTACTGCTGGAAATAGAGAGCAACCTGCAGAAGCTTAACAGTTAGGGTGTGCTACTGATGGAAATAGAGAGCAACCTGCAGAAGCTTAACAGTTAGGGTGTGCTACTGATGGAAATAGAGAGCATACTGCAGAAGCTGAAGAGGGAGTGCTGGAAATAGAGAGCATCCTGCAGAAGCTGAAGAGGTAGGGGGTGCTACTGCTGCAAAAAGAGAGCATCCTGCAGAAGCTGAAGAGGTAGGGAATGCTGGAAATAGAGAGCATCCTGCAGAAGCTGAAGAGGTAGGGGGTGCTACTGCTGGAAATAAAGAGCATCCTGCAGAAGCTGAAGAGGTAGGGAATGCTGGAAATAGAGAGCATCCTGCAGAAGCTGAAGAGGTAGGGGGTGCTACTGCTGGAAATAAAGAGCATCCTGCAGAAGCTGAAGAGGTAGGGAATGCTGGAAATAGAGAGCAACCTGCAGAGGCTGAAGTAGGGAATGCTACTGCTGCAAATAGAAAGCATCCTGCAGAAGCTGAAGAGGTAGGGGATGCTACAAACAGAGCATTCTGCAGAAGCTGAAAAGGTAGGGAATGCTGAAAATTAAGAGCAACCTGCAGAAGCTGATGAGGTAGGGGTGCTACTGCTGGAAATAGAGAGCATCCTGCAGAAGCTGTAGCGGGAGGGAGTGCTGGAAATAAAGAGCATCCTGCAGAAGCTGAAGAGGTAGGGAATGCTGCAATAGAGAGCATCCTGCAGAAACTGAAGAGGTAGGGAATGCTGCAAATATAGAGCATCCTTCAGAAGCTGAAGAGGTAGGGAATGCTGCAAATAGAGAGCATCCTGCAGAAGCTGAAGAGGGAGGGAGTGCTGGAAATAGAGAGCATTCTGCAGAAGCTGAAGAGGTAGGGAATGCTGCAATAGAGAGCATCCTGCAGAAGCTGAAGAGGTAGGGAATGCTGGAAATAGAGAGCAACCTGCAGAAGCTAAAGAGGTAGGGAATGCTGCTATAGAGAGCATCCTGCAGAAGCTGAAGAGGGAGGGGGTACTGGAAATAGAGAGCATTCTGCAGAAGCTGAAGAGGTAGGGAATGCTGCAATAGAGAGCATTCTGCAGAAGCTGAAGAGGTAGGGAATGCTGCAATAGAGAGCAACCTGCAGAAGCTCAAGAGCTAGGGAATGCTACTGCTGAAAATAGCGAGCATCCTGCAGAAGCTGAAGAGGTAGGGAGTGCTGCAATAGAGAGCATCCTTTAGAAGCTGAAGAGGTAGGGAATGCTACTGTTGCAAATAGAGAGCATCTTGCAGAAGCTGAAAAGGTAGGGAATGCTGGAAATAGAGAGCATCTTGCAGAAGCTGAAGAGGTAGGGAATGCTGCAAAATAAAGAGCAACCTGCAGAAGCTGAAGAGGTAGGGAATGCTAATGCTGCAAACAGAGAGCATCCTGCAGAAGCTGAAGAGGTAGGGAATGCTAATGCTGCAAACAGAGAGCATCTTGCAGAAGCTGAAGAGGTAGGGAATGCTAATGCTGCAAACAGAGAGCATCTTGCAGAAGCTGAAAAGGTAGGGAATGCTGGAAATAGAGAGCATCCTTCAGAAGCTGAAGAGGTATGGAAAGCTGCAAATAGAGAGCATCCTGCAGAAGCTAAAGAGGGAGGGAGTGATGGAAATAGAGAGCATGCTGCAGAAGTTGAAAAGGTAGGGAATGCTGGAAATAGAGAACAACCTGCAGAAGCTGAAGAGGGAGGGAATGCTGGGAATAGAGAGCAACCTGCAGAAGCTGAATAGGCAGGGAATGCAACTGCTGCAAATTGTGAGCATGCTGAAGAAGCTGCAAATTGTGAGCATGCTGAAGAAGCTGCAAATTGTGAGCATGCTGAAGAAGCTGACATCACTGCTTCCCATATACAGACCACAGGTGTCACCTCCTCCGCACTGATGTAATCCGAGACACCCCCCACAGCCGCCCCTCCCCAAACCCCCCCCCACACACAGCCGCCCCTCCCCAAACCCCCCCACACACAGCCGCCCCTCCCCTAACACCCCCCCCTCCCCAACCCCCCCCCCACAGCCGCCCCTCCCCAAACACCCCCCCCACAGCCGCCCCTCCCCAAACACCCCCCCCCCACAGCCGCCCCTCCCCAAACACCCCCCCCCCCCCCACAGCCGACCCTCCCCAAACACCCCCCCCACACACACAGCTGCCCCTCCCCAAACACCCCCCCCCACACACAGCTGCCCCTCCCCAAACACCCCCCCACAGCCGACCATCCCCAGACACCCCACCCCCAAGATATACCTTCACAGCCGACGCCCCCCCCAGACACCCCTCTACAACCCAGTCCTCTGCACCCGTCTTGTCAGGGGCCCCCAGGAGACATGTAATGATATCAGAGGGGCCACAGGTCACACCTAATGGGTAACCTCCCTGTGACACCAGTGACATCACCGCTCTGCAGAAACCACCACATCCCTCTCAGCCTGATATAGGCTGCAGACACCAGCGGGCCCCAGGCAGGGTGTGGAGGGCCCCAGGCAGGGTGTGGAGGGCCCCAGGCAGGGTCCACATTCCTCTGCTGCTCACCAACTCCAGGTAAAACCTGAAAAGTGGGCCCAGCAGGTGAGGGGGCTACACAGGGTGAGGGCTATGCAGGGTCAGGGGGCTCCACAGGGTGAGGGGCTCCGGGAGTGGGGGGGCTATGCAGGGTCAGGGGCTCCAGGAGTGGGGGGGCTATGCAGGGTCAGGGGCTCCAGGAGTGGGGGGGCTATGCAGGGTGAGGGGGCTCTGGAGGGTGAGGGGGGTCTCCGCAGGGTGTGGAGGGCCCCGGGCAGTGTCCATATTCCTCTACTGCTCAACAGCTTCAGGTAAAACCTGAAAAGTGGGGCCAGCAGGTGAGGGGGCAACGCAGGGTGAGGGGCTCCGGGAGTGGGCGGCTACACAGGGTAAGGGGCTCCGGGAGTGGGGGGCTACACAGAGTCAGGGGCTCCAGGAGTGGGGGGACTATGCAGGGTTAGGGGACTACGCAGGGTTAGGGGCTCTGGGAGTGGGGGGCTATGCAGGGTTAGGGGCTCTGGGAGTGGGGGGGCTACGCAGGGTGAGGGGCTCTGGGAGTGGGGGCTATGCAGGGTTAGGGGCTCTGGGAGTGGGGGCTATGCAGGGTTAGGGGCTCCGGGAGTGGGGGGGTGGGGGGGGCTATGCAGGGTTAGGGGCTCTGGGAGTGGGGGGCTATGCAGGGTTAGGGGCTCTGGGAGTGGGGGGCTATGCAGGGTTAGGGGCTATGGGAGTGGGGGGCTATGCAGGGTTAGGGGCTCTGGGAGTGGGGGGCTATGCAGGGTTAGAGGCTCTGGGAGTGGGGGGCTATGCAGGGTTAGGGGACTACGCAGGGTTAAGGGCTCTGGGAGTGGGGGGCTATGCAGGGTTAGGGGCTCTGGGAGTGGGGGGCTATGCAGGGTTAGGGGCTCTGGGAGTGGGGGGCTATGCAGGGTTAGGGGACTACGCAGGGTTAGGGGCTCTGGGAGTGGGGGGCTATGCAGGGTTAGGGGCTCTGGGAGTGGGGGGCTATGCAGGGTTAGGGGCTCTGGGAGTGGGGGGCTATGCAGGGTTAGGGGCTCTGGGAGTGGGGGGCTATGCAGGGTTAGGGGCTCTGGGAGTGGGGGGCTATGCAGGGTTAGGGGCTCTGGGAGTGGGGGGCTATGCAGGGTTAGGGGCTCTGGGAGTGGGGGGGCTACGCAGGGTGAGGGGCTCTGGGAGTGGGGGCTATGCAGGGTTAGGGGCTCTGGGAGTGGGGGCTATGCAGGGTTAGGGGCTCCGGGAGTGGGGGGGGGGGGGGGGGCTATGCCGGGTTAGGGGCTCTGGGAGTGGGGGGCTATGCAGGGTTAGGGGCTCTGGGAGTGGGGGGCTATGCAGGGTTAGGGGCTATGGGAGTGGGGGGCTATGCAGGGTTAGGGGCTCTGGGAGTGGGGGGCTATGCAGGGTTAGAGGCTCTGGGAGTGGGGGGCTATGCAGGGTTAGGGGACTACGCAGGGTTAGGGGCTCTGGGAGTGGGGGGCTATGCAGGGTTAGGGGCTCTGGGAGTGGGGGGCTATGCAGGGTTAGGGGCTCTGGGAGTGGGGGGCTATGCAGGGTTAGGGGCTCTGGGAGTGGGGGGCTATGCAGGGTTAGTGGGCCATGCAAGGTGAAGGGGTCCGGGAGTGGGGGCTACATAGGGTGAGGAGCTTTGGGAGTAGGGGTCTCCGCAGGGTCAGTGCACAGTGCCGGGGAGGACCAGGACCTGTATACCCTCAGTGAGACCCCGAGAGCTCCGCTGTGACCGCAGCACCGGGGAGAGGAGTCACCAAACTAGAGCGTTATATGGCTATAATATCCAGGAGGAGAAGCCGCCACACAGCATACCCGGCCCGAGAGCCACAACTACAACCCCCATCATACAGCAGATTATCCTACCATGTGTGATACGGGCAGGCATGTATCTAAGCCTATCATCTGTGATGCTGTCTCATGTATCTAAGCCTCTCATGTGTGATGCTGTCAGTTATGTATCTAAGCCTATCGTCTGTGATGCTGTCAGTCATGTATCTAAGCCTCTCATGTGTGATGCTGTCAGTCATGTATCTAAGCCTTCCATGTGTGATGCTGTCAGTCATGTATCTAAGCCTTCCATGTGTGATGCTGTCAGTCATGTATCTAAGCCTTCTATGTGTGATGCTGTCAGTCATGTATCTAAGCCTTCCATGTGTGATGCTGTCAGTCATGTATCTAAGCCTTCCATGTGTGATGCTGTCAGTCATGTATCTAAGCCTCTCATGTGTGATGATGCCAGTTATGTATCTAAGCCTTCCATGTGTGATGCTGTCAGTCATGTATCTAAGCCTTCCATGTGGGATGCTGTCAGTCATGTATCTAAGCCTTCTATGTGTGATGCTGTCAGTCATGTATCTAAGCCTTCCATGTGTGATGCTGTCAGTCATGTATCTAAGCCTTCCATGTGTGATGCTGTCAGTCATGTATCTAAGCCTTCCATGTGTGATGATGCCAGTTATGTATCCAAACCTCTGGTGTGATGCTGTCAGTGGTGTATCCAAGCACGATACTGCCTATTGTATCTAATTGCCTCATGTGCAGTACATTCAGGACTATCTCCGAGATACACTCATTACTGTATCTAATCTCCTTACATGCGCTTCTGAAAGTGCTGTATCTAACCTCTTCATGAGTGGTACTGTATCTGAGCCTCTCCCATGTGATACAGTCAGTGTTTTATCTTGACCTCACATCTGTGGTACAGTCAGTTGTGTATCTGAGCCTCTTGTATGTGACGCCGTGCGGTACAGTCGGGATGTATCGCAGCTCACCTGTGCTCCGGTCCGGCCTCTCCTCAGCGCTGTCTCCTCAGCCGCGGCGCCCGGAGCTCCTATATAACCGCTGGCTGCGCTGGCCCCGCCCCCGTCAGGTGTGACACGCCCACAGGTTTGCTCTCGCAGTGTGCGCTGCGCCAGGCGGCCTCTAGGGGCGCACTGTCCCCGGATCTGTCATTGATCAGTGATCAGGACAGATCGGTGGTGTAGACCGGGGAGGACACGAGACTCTGCAGCCTGAAGAGTGTCAGCTCAGATGACAAGAGATACAGGTGGTGAGGAAGCCGCCTCAGGAGGGGAGGAGGGGGCTCTGCCTTCATCTAGGATTCCTGTCACTTCTCATACAAACCTGTCACATTCCTCGGCGGGGCCGGGCGGCTGCCGATCCCTGAGCTGCTCACAAAGGGTTAACCTCCCGCCCCTCCACACAGGAAAGGGTTAACTTCCAGCCCCTCCACACACGAAAGGGTTAACCTCCCGCACCTCCACACAGGAAAGGGTTAACCTCCCTCCCCTCCGCACAGGAAAGGGTTAACCTCCCGCCCCTCCACACAGGAAAGGGTTAACCTCCAGCCCCTCCACAAAGGAAAGGGTTAACCTCCCGCCCCTCCACACAGGAAAGGGTTAACCTCCCTCCCCTCCGCACAGGAAAGGGTTAACCTCCCGCCCCTCCACACAGGAAAGGGTTAACCTCCCGCCCCTCCACACAGGAAAGGGTTAACCTCCCGCCCCTCCACACAGGAAAGGGTTAACCTCCAGCCCCTTTGCACAGGAAAGGGTTAACCTCCAGCCCCTCCGCACAGGAAAGGGTTAACCTCCCGCCCCTCCACACAGGAAAGGGTTAACCTCCCGCCCCTCCACACAGGAAAGGGTTAACCTCCCGCCCCTCCACACAGGAAAGGGTTAACCTCCAGCCCCTTTGCACAGGAAAGGGTTAACCTCCAGCCCCTCCGCACAGGAAAGGGTTAACCTCCCGCCCCTCCTCACAGGAAAGGGTTAACCTCCCGCCCCTCCACACAGGAAAGGGTTAACCTCCAGCCCCTTTGCACAGGAAAGGGTTAACCTCCAGCCCCTCCGCACAGGAAAGGGTTAACCTCCAGCCCCTCCACACAGGAAAGGGTTAACCTCCCTCCCCTCCGCACAGGAAAGGGTTAACCTCCAGCCCCTCCACACAGGAAAGGGTTAACCTCCAGCCCCTCCACACAGGAAAGGGTTAACCTCCAGCCCCTCCACACAGGAAAGGGTTAACCTCCAGCCCCTCCACACAGGAAAGGGTTAACCTCCAGCCCCTCCGCACAGGAAAGGGTTAACCTCCAGCCCCTCCACACAGGAAAGGCTTAACCTCCCGCCCCTCTGCATAGGAAAGGGTTAAACTCCAGCCCCTCCACACAGGAAAGGGTTAACCTCCCACCCCTCTGCACAGAAAAAGGGTTAACCTCCCGCCCCTCCACACAGGAAAGGGTTAACCTCCCGCCCCTCCACACAGGAAAGGGTTAACCTCAAGCCCCATTGCACAGGAAAGGGTTAACCTCAAGCCCCTTTGCACAGGAAAGGGTTAACCTCAAGCCCCTTTGCACAGGAAAGGGTTAAAGTGACCCTGTCCCCCCTTTGTGGATTCTGACATCTCTGCACAGGTGTAATAGGTAAATTTAGCGCTTTTCACACCTTATTTCATATCATACATCATGCTGCTTGTTCAAGTAAAAAGTCGTCTTTTATCAACTGCAGATTGTGTTAAGTGGGCAGGGCCTTGTGTCATGAGCGTCACTTAGCCCCGCCCACAACACAACAGTTGGTCCCGCCCCCTCACCGGCCATTGGAACAGGCTGGCCGAAAGGGTAGACCTCACCCCCTTTACGTCGGGCAACCAATGGGCGCCAAGGGTTCCATTGTGGGCAGGGCTAAGTGGCGCTAATGCCGCGAGGCCCCGCCCACTTAATACAATCTGCAGTTGATAAAAGGACACTTTTTACTTGAACAAACACCAGGACGTATGATATAAAATAAGGTGTGAAAAATGCTAAATTTACTGCTACAGGAGCCGGTCTACAGAGAGGAGACAGCCCGCTACAGGAGCCACTCTACAGAGAGGGGACAGCCTGCTACAGGAGCTGCTCTACAGAGAGGAAACAGCCCGCTACAGGAGCCGCCGTACAGAGAGGAGACAGCCTGCTACAGGAGCCGTTCTACAGAGAGGAGACAGCCCGCTACAGGAGCCGCTCTACAGAGGGGAGACAGCCTGCTACAGGAGCCGCTCTACAGAGGGGAGACAGCCTGCTACAGGAGCCGCTCTACAGAGAGGAGACAGCCCGCTACAGGAGCCGCTCTACAGAGAGGAGACAGCCTGCTACAGGAGCCGCTCTACAGATAGGAGACAGCCCGCTACAGGAGCCGCTCTACAGAGAGGGGACAGCCTGCTACAGGAGCTGCTCTACAGAGAGGAAACAGCCCGCTACAGGAGCCGCTCTACAGAGAGGAGACAGCCCGCTACAGGAGCCGCTCTACAGAGAGGAGACAGCCCGCTACAGGAGCCGCTCTACAGAGAGGAGACAGCCCGCTACAGGAGCCGTTCTACAGAGAGGAGACAGCCCGCTACAGGAGCCGCTCTACAGAGAGGAGACAGCCCGCTACAGGAGCCACTCTACAGAGAGGAAACAGCCCGCTACAGGAGCCACTCTACAGAGAGGAAACAGCCCGCTACAGGAGCCGCTCTACAGAGAGGAGACAGCCCGCTACAGGAGCCACTCTACAGAGAGGGGACAGCCCGCTACAGGAGCTGCTCTACAGAGAGGAAACAGCCCGCTACAGGAGCCGCTCTACAGAGAGGAGACAGCCCGCTACAGGAGCCGCTCTACAGAGAGGAGACAGCCCGCTACAGGAGCCGCTCTACAGAGAGGAGACAGCCCGCTACAGGAGCCGTTCTACAGAGAGGAGACAGCCCGCTACAGGAGCCGCTCTACAGAGAGGAGACAGCCCGCTACAGGAGCCACTCTACAGAGAGGAAACAGCCCGCTACAGGAGCCACTCTACAGAGAGGAAACAGCCCGCTACAGGAGCCACTCTACAGAGAGGAAACAGCCCGCTACAGGAGCTACAGAGAGGAGACAGCCCGCTACAGGAGCCGCTGTACAGAGAGGAGACAGCCCGCTACAGGAGCCACTCTACAGAGAGGAAACAGCCCGCTACAGGAGCCGCTCTACAGAGAGGAGACAGCCCGCTACAGGAGCCGCTCTACAGAGAGGAGACAGCCCGCTACAGGAGCCGCTCTACAGAGAGGAGACAGCCCGCTACAGGAGCCGTTCTACAGAGAGGAGACAGCCTGCTACAGGAGCCGCTCTACAAAGAGGAGACAGCCTGCTACAGGAGCCGCTCTACAGAGAGGAGACAGCCTGCTACAGGAGCCGCTCTACAGAGAGGAAACAGCCTGCTACAGGAGCCGTTCTACAAAGAGGAGACAGCCCGCTACAGGAGCCGTTCTACAGAGAGGGGACAGCCTGCTACAGGAGCTGCTCTACAGAGAGGAGACAGCCCGCTACAGGAGCCGCTCTACAGAGAGGAGACAGCCCGCTACAGGAGCCGCCGTACAGAGAGGAGACAGCCCGCTACAGGAGCCGCTCTACAGAGGGGAGACAGCCTGCTACAGGAGCCGCTCTACAGAGGGGAGACAGCCTGCTACAGGAGCCGCTCTACAGAGAGGAGACAGCCCGCTACAGGAGCCGCTCTACAGAGAGGAGACAGCCTGCTACAGGAGCCGCTCTACAGATAGGAGACAGCCCGCTACAGGAGCCGCTCTACAGAGAGGAGACAGCCTGCTACAGGAGCCGCTCAACAGAGAGGAGACAGCCCGCTACAGGAGCCGTTCTACAGAGAGGGGACAGCCTGCTACAGGAGCCGCTCTACAGAGAGGAGACAGCCGGCTACAGGAGCCGCTCTACAGAGAGGAGACAGCCCGCTACAGGAGCTACAGAGAGGAGACAGCCTGCTACAGGAGCCGCTCTACAGAGAGGAGACAGCCTGCTACAGGAGCCGCTCTACAGAGAGGAGACAGCCTGCTACAGGAGCCGCTCTACAGAGAGGAGACAGCCCGCTACAGGAGCCGCTGTACAGAGAGGAGACAGCCTGCTACAGGAGCTGCTCTACAGAGAGGAGACAGCCCGCTACAGGAGCCGCTCTACAGAGAGGAGACAGCCCACTACAGGAGCCGCTCTACAGAGAGGAGACAGCCCGCTACAGGAGCCGCTCTACAGAGAGGAGACAGCCCGCTACAGGAGCCGCTCTACAGAGGGGAGACAGCCCGCTACAGGAGCCGCTCTACAGAGAGGAGACAGCCCGCTACAGGAGCCGCTCTACAGAGAGGAGACAGCCCGCTACAGGAGCCGCTCTACAGAGAGGAGACAGCCCGCTACAGGAGCCGCTCTACAGAGAGGAGACAGCCTGCTACAGGAGCCGCTCTACAGAGAGGAGACAGCCCGCTACAGGAGCCGCTCTACAGAGAGGAGACAGCCCGCTACAGGAGCCGCTCTACAGAGAGGAGATAGCCCGCTACAGGAGCTACAGAGAGGAGACAGCCTGCAACGGGAGCTGCTCTACACAGACAGGAGACAACCTGCTACAGGAGCCGCTATACAGAGAGGAGACAGTCCGCTACAGGAGCCGCTCTACAGAGAGGAGACAGCCCGCTACAGGAGCCACTCTACAGAGAGGAGACAGCCTGCTACAGGAGCCGCTCTACAGAGAGGAGACAGCCCGCTACAGGAGCTGCTCTACAGAGAGGAGACAGCCCGCTACAGGAGCCGCTCTACAGAGAGGAGACAGCCTGCTACAGGAGCTGCTCTACAGAGAGGAGACAGCCTGCTACAGGAGCCGCTCTACAGAGAGGAGACAGCCCGCTACAGGAGCCGCTCTACAGAGAGGAGATAGCCCGCTACAGGAGCTACAGAGAGGAGACAGCCTGCAACGGGAGCTGCTCTACACAGACAGGAGACAACCTGCTACAGGAGCCGCTATACAGAGAGGAGGCAGCCCGCTACAGGAGCCGCTCTACAGAGAGGAGACAGCCCGCTACAGGAGCCACTCTACAGAGAGGAGACAGCCTGCTACAGGAGCCGCTATACAAAGAGGAGACAGCCCGCTACAGGAGCCGCTCTACAGAGAGGAGACAGCCCGCTACAGGAGCCACTCTACAGAGAGGAGACAGCCTGCTACAGGAGCCGCTATACAGAGAGGAGACAGCCTGCTACAGGAGCCGCTCTACAGAGAGTAGATAGTCCGCTACAGGAGCCGCTCTACAGAGAGGAGACGGTCCGCTACAGGAACTGCTCTACAGAGAGGAGACAGCCTGCTACAGGAACCGCTCTACAGAGAGGAGACAGCCCACTACAGGAGCTACAGAGAGGAGACAGCCCGCTACAGGAGCAGCTCTACAGAGAGAGGAGACAGCCCGCTGCAGGAGCAGCTCTACAGAGAGGAGACAGCCCGCTACAGGAGCCACTCTACAGAGAGGAGACAGCCTGCTACAGGAACCGCTCTACAGAGGGGAGACAGCCTGCTACAGGAGCCGCTCTACAGAGAGGAGACAGCCTGCTACAGGAGCCGCTCTACAAAGAGGAGACAGCCTGCTACAGGAGCCGCTATACAGAGAGGAGACAGCCTGCTACAGGAGCCGCTCTACAGAGAGGAGACAGCCCGCTACAGGAGTCGCTTTACAGAAAAGAGACAGCCCGCTACAGGAGCCGCTCTACAGAGAGGAGACAGCCCACTACAGGAGCTACAGAGAGGAGACAGCCCACTACAGGAGCCGCTCTACAGAGAGGAGACAGCCTGCTACACGAGCCGCTCTACAGAGAGAAGACAGCCTGCTACAGGAGCCACTCTACAGAGAGGAGACAGCCTGCTACAGGAGCCGCTCTACAGAGAGGAGACAGCCTGCTACAGGAGCCGCTCTACAGAGAGGAGACAGCCTGCTAAAGGAGCCGCTCTCCAAAGAGGAGACAGCCTGCTACAGGAGCTGCTACACAAATAGGAGACAGCCCGCTACAGGAGCCGCTGTACAGAGAGGAGACAGCCTGCTACAGGAGCCGCTCTACAGAGAGGAGACAGCACACTGCAGAAGCTGCTCTACAAGAGGACACAGCCCGCTACAGGAGCTGCTCTAAAGAGAGGAGACAGCCTGCTACAGGAGCCGCTCTACAGAGAGGAGACAGCCTGCTACAGGAGCTGCTCTACAGAGAGGAGACAGCCTGCTATAGGAGCAGCTCCATAGAGAGGAGACAGCCTGCTACAGGAGCTGCTCTAAAGAGAGGAGACAGCCTGCTACAGGAGCCGCTGTAAAGAGGGGAGACAGTCTGCTACAGGAGCCGATACACAGTAAGGAGACAGCCCGCTACAGGAGACGCTCTACAGAGAGGAGACAGCCCACTATAGGAGCCGCTCTACAGAGAGGGGACAGCCTGCAACAGGAGCTGCTCTACAGAGAGGAAACAGCCTGCTACAGGAGCCGCTCTACAGAGAGGAGACAGCCCGATACAGGAGCTTCTTTACAGAGAGAAGGGACAGCCTGCTACAGGAACCGCTCTACAGAGAGGAGACAGCCCCTTACCGGAGCCGCTCTACAGAGAGGAGACAGCCTGCTACAGGAACTGCTGTACAGAGAGGAGACAGCCTGCTACAGGAGCCGCTCTACAAAGAGGAGACAGCCCGCTACAGGAGCCGCTCTACAGAGAGGAGACAGCCCGCTACAGGAGCCGCTCTACAGAGAGGAGACAGCCCGCTACAGGAGCTGCTACACAGAGAGGAGACAGCCCGCTACAGGATCAGCTCTACAGAGAGGAGACAGCACACTGCAGAAGCCGCTCTACAAAGAGGAGACAGCCTGCTACAGGAGCTGCTACACAGATAGGAGACAGCCCGCTACAGGAGCTGCTCTAAAGAGAGGAGACAGCCCGCTACAGGAGCCGCCCTACAGAGAGGAGACAGCCTGCTACAGGAGCCGCTCTACAGAGAGGAGACAGCCTGCTAAAGGAGCTGCTCTACAAAGAGGAGACAGCCTGCTAGAGAAGACGCTTTACAGAGAGGAGACAGCCCGCTACTGGAGCCGCTCTACAGAGAGGAGACAGCCCGCTACAGGAGCTGCTACACAGAGAAGAGACAGCCCGCTACAGGATCCGCTCTACAGAGAGGAGACAGCACACTGCAGAAGCCGCTCTACAAAGAGGAGACAGCCTGTTACAGGAGCTGCTACACAGATAGGAGACAGCCCGCTACAGGAGCTGCTCTAAAGAGAGGAGACAGCCCGCTACAGGAGCCGCTCTACAGAGAGGAGACAGCCTGCTACAGGAGCCGCTCTACAGAGAGGAGACAGCCTGCTAAAGGAGCTGCTCTACAGAGAGGAGACAGCCTGCTAGAGAAGACGCTTTACAGAGAGGAGACAGCCCGCTACAGGAGCCGCTCTACAGAGAGGAGACAGCCTGCTACAGGAGCTTCTCTACAGAGAGGGGACAGCCTGCTACAGGAGCTGCTCTACAGAGAGGAGACAGCCTGCTACAGGAGCCGCTCTACAGAGAGGAGACAGCCCGCTACAGGAGCCGCTCTACAGAGAGGAGACAGCCTGCTACAGGTGCCGCTCTACAGAGAGGAGACAGCCTGCTACAGGAGACGCTCTACAGAGAGGAGACAGCCCACTATAGGAGCCGCTCTACAGAGAGGGGACAGCCTGCAACAGGAGCTTCTATACAGAGAGGAGACAGCCTGCTACAGGAGCAGCTCTACTGATAGGAGACAGCCCGCTACAGGAGCCGCTCTACAGAGAGGAGACAGCCCGCTACAGGAGCCGCTCTACAGAGAGAAGACAGCCTGCTACAGGAGCCGCTCTACAGAGAGAAGACAGCCTGCTACAGGAGCCGCTCTACAGATAGGAGACAGCCCGCTACAGAAGCTGCTCTACAGATAGGAGACAGCCCGTTACAGGAGCCGCTCTACACAGAGGAGACAGCCTGCTACAGGAGCCGCTCTACAGAGAGAAGACAGCCTGCTACAGGATCCGCTCTCCAGATAGGAGACAGCCCGCTACAGGAGCAGCTCTACAGATAGGAGACAGCCCGCTACAGGAGCCGCTCTACAGAGAGGAGACAGCCCGCTACAGGAGCCGCTCTACAGAGAGGAGACAGACCGCTACAGGAGCCGCTATACAGAGAGGAGACAGCCTGCTACAGGAACTGCTTTACAGAGAGAAGAAAGCCTGCTACAGGAGCCGCTCTACAGATAGGAGACAGCCTGCTACAGGAGCGGCTCTACAGAGAGGAGACAGCCTGCTACAGGAGCCGCTCTACAGAGAGGAGACAGCCTGCTACAGGAGCCGCTCTACAGAGAGGAGACAGCCTGCTACAGGAGTCACCCTACAGAGAGGAGACAGCCTGCTACAGGAGTCGCTCTACAGAGAGGAGACAGCCTGATACAGGAGGTGCTCTACAGAGAGGAAACAGCCCGCTACCGTAGCCGCTCTACAGAGAGGAGACAGCCTGCTACAGGAGCCGCTTTACAGAGAGGAGAAAGCCTGCTACAGGAGCTGCTCTACAGAGAGGAGACAGCCCGCTACAGGAGCTGCTCTACGGAGAGGAGACAGCCTGCTACAGGAGCCGCTCTACAGAGAGGAGACAGCCCGCTACAGGAGCCGCTACACAGGGAGGAGACAGCCTGCTTCAGGAGCCGCTCTACAGAGAGGAGACAGCCTGCTACAGGAACTGCTCTACAGAGAGGAGACAGCCTGCTACAGGAGCCGCTCTACAGAGAGGAGACAGCCCGCTACAGGAGCCGCTCTACAGAGAGGAGACAGCCCGCTACAGGAGCTGCTCTACGGAGAGGAGACAGCCCGCTACAGGAGTCGCTTTACAGAAAGGAGACAGCCCGCTACAGGAGCCGCTCTACAGAGTGGAGACAGCCTGCTACAGGAGCCGCTCTACAGAGAGGAGACAGCCCGCTACAGGAGCCGCTACACAGGGAGGAGACAGCCTGCTTCAGGAGCCGCTCTACAGAGAGGAGACAGCCTGCTACAGGAGCTTCTATACAGAGAGGAGACAGCCCGCTACAAGAGCTGCTACAAGAGCTGTCTCCTCTCTGTAGAGCACCTCCTGAAGCAGACTGTCTCCTCTCAGTAGAGCGGGTCCTGTAGCAGGCGGTCTCCTCTCTGTAGAGTGGCTCCTGTAGCGGGCTGTCTCCTCTCTGTAGAGCGGCTCCTGTAGCAGGCTGTCTCCTCTCTGTAGAGAGGCTCCTGTAGCAGGCTGTCTCCTCTCTGTAAAGAAGCTCCTGTAGCGGGCTGTCTCCTCTCTGTAGAGTGGCTCCTGTACCGGGCTGTCTCCTCTCTGTAGAGCGGCTCATGTAGCAGGCTGTCTCCTCTCTGTAGAGCGAATCCTGTAGCAGGCTGTCTCCTCTCTGTAGAGCGGCTCCTGTAGCAGGCTTTCACCTCTCTGTGGAGCGGCTCCTGTAGCGGGCTGTCTCCTCTCTGTAGAGAGGCTCCTGTAGCAGGCTGTCTCCTCTCTGTAGAGCGGCTCCTATAGCGGGCTGTCTCCTCTCTGTAGAGCACCTCCTGAAGCAGACTGTCTCCTCTCAGTAGAGCGGGTCCTGTAGCAGGCTGTCTCCTCTCTGTAGAGTGGCTCCTGTAGCGGGCTGTCTCCTCTCTGTAGAGCGGCTCCTGTAGCAGGCTGTCTCCTCTCTGTAGAGCGGCTCCTGTAGCGGGCTGTCTCCTCTCTGTAGAGCGGCTCCTGTAGCAGGCAGTCTCCTCTCTGTAGAGCGGCTCCTGTAGCGGGCTGTCTCCTCTCTGTAGAGCGGCTCCTGTAGCAGGCTGTCTCCTCTCTGTACAGCGGCTCCTGTAGCGGGCTGCCTCCTCTCTGTAGAGCGGCTCCTGTAGCGGGCTGCCTCCTCTCTGTACGGCGGCTCCTGTAGCGGGCTGTCTCCTCTCTGTAGAGCGGCTCCTGTAGCAGGCTGTCTCCTCTCTGTAGAGCGGCTCCTGTAGCGGGCTGTCTCCTCTCTGTAGAGCGGCTCCTGTAGCAGGCTGTCTCCTCTCTGTAGAGCGGCTCCTTTAGCAGGCTGTCTCCTCTCTGTAGAGCGGCTCCGGTAGCCGGCTGTCTCCTTTCTGTAGAGCGGCTCCTGTAGCAGGCTGTCTCCTCTCTGTAGAGCGGCTCCTGTAGCAGGCTGTCTCCTCTCTGTAGAGCGGCTCCTGTAGCAGGCTGTCTCCTCTCTGTAGAGCGGCTCCTGTAGCAGGCCGTCTCCTCTCTGTAGAGCGGCTCCTGTAGCGGTCTGTCTCCTCTCTGTAGAGCGGATCCTGTAGCAGGCTGTCTCCTCTCTGTAGAGCGGCTCCTGTAGCGGGCTGTCTCCTCTCTGTAGAGCGGCTCCTGTATCAGGCTGTCTCCTCTCTGTAGAGCGGTTTCTTTAGCGGGCTGTCTCCTCTCTGTAGAGCGTCTCCTTTAGCAGGCTGTCTCCTATCTGTAGAGCGGCTCCTGTAGCCGGCTGTCTCCTCTCTGTAGAGCGGCTCCTGTAGCAGGCTGTCTCCTCTCTGTAGAGCGGCTCCTTTAGCGGGCTTTCTCCTCTCTGTAGAGCGACTCCGGTAGCCGGCTGTCTCCTTTCTGTAGAGCGGCTCCTGTAGCAGGCTGTCTCCTCTCTGTAGAGCTGCTCCGGTAGCCGGCTGTCTCCTATCTGTAGAGCGACTCCTGAAGCAGGGTGTCTCCTCTCTGTGGAGCAGCTCCTGTAGCAGGCTGTCTCCTCTCTGTGTAGAAGCTCCTGTAGCAGGCTGTCTCCTCTCTGTAGAGCGGCTCCTGTAGCAGGCTGTCTCCTCTCTGTAGAGCGGCTCCTGTAGCAGGCTGTCTCCCCTCTGTAGAGCGGCTCCTGTAGCGGGCTGTCTCCTCTCTGTAGAGCGGCTCCTGTAGCAGGTTGTCTCCTCTCTGTAGAGCGGCTCCTGTAGCAGGCTGTCTCCTCTCTGTAGAGCGGCTCCTGTAGCAGGCTGTCTCCTCTCTGTAGAGCGGCTCCTGTAGCAGGCTGTCTCCTCTTTGTAGAGCGGCTCCTGTAGCAGGCTGTCTCCTCTCTGTAGAGCGGCTCCTGTATCGGGCTGTCTCCTCTCTGTAGAGCGGCTCCTGTAGCGGGCTGTCTCCTCTCTGTAGAGTATCTCCTGAAGCAGGCTGTCTCCTATCTGTAGAGCTACTCCTGTAGCAGGCTGTCTCCCCTCTGTGTAGAAGCTCCTGTAACAGGCTGTCTCCTCTCTGTAGAGCGGCTCCTGTAGCAGGCTGTCTCCTCTCTGTAGAGAAGCTCCTTTAGCAGGCTGTCTCCTCTCTGTAGAGCGGATCCTGTAGCAGGCTGTCTCCTCTCTGTAGAGCGGCTCCTGTAGCGGGCTGTCTCCTCTCTGTAGAGCTGCTCCTGTATCAGGCTGTCTCCTCTCTGTAGAGCAGTTTCTTTAGCGGGCTGTCTCCTCTCTGTAGAGCGGCTCCTTTAGCAGGCTGTCTCCTATCTGTAGAGCGGCTCCTGTAGCCGGCTGTCTCCTCTCTGTAGAGCGGCTCCTGTAGCAGGCTGTCTCCTCTCTGTAGAGCGGCTCCTTTAGCGGGCTTTCTCCTCTCTGTAGAGCGACTCCGGTAGCCGGCTGTCTCCTTTCTGTAGAGCGGCTCCTGTAGCAGGCTGTCTCCTCTCTGTAGAGCGGCTCCGGTAGCCGGCTGTCTCCTATCTGTAGAGCGACTCCTGAAGCAGGGTGTCTCCTCTCTGTAGAGCAGCTCCTGTAGCAGGCTGTCTCCTCTCTGTGTAGAAGCTCCTGTAGCGGGCTGTCTCCTCTCTGTAGAGCGGCTCCTGTAGCAGGCTGTCTCCTCTCTGTAGAGCGGCTCCTGTAACAGGCTGTCTCCCCTCTGTAGAGCGGCTCCTGTAGCCGGCTGTCTCCTCTCTGTAGAGCGGCTCCTGTAGCAGGCTGTCTCCTCTCTGTAGAGCGGCTCCTGTAGCAGGCTGTCTCCTCTCTGTAGAGCGGCTCCTGTAGCAGGCTGTCTCCTCTCTGTAGAGCGGCTCCTGTAGCGGGCTGTCTCCTCTCTGTAGAGCGGCTCCTGTAGCAGGCTGTCTCCCCTCTGTGTAGAAGCTCCTGTAGCAGGCTGCCTCCTCTCTGTAGAGCGGCTCCTGTAGCAGGCTGTCTCCTCTCTGTAGAGAAGCTCCTGTAGCAGGCTGTCTCCTCTCTGTGTAGAAGCTCCTGTAGCAGGCTGTCTCCTCTCTGTAGAGCGGCTCCTGTAGCAGGCTGTCTCCTCTCTGTAGAGAAGCTCCTGTAGCAGGCTGTCTCCTCTCTGTAGAGCGGCTCCTGTAGCAGGCTGTCTCCTCTCTGTAGAGTGGCTCCTGTAGCGGGCTGTCTCCTCTCTGTAGAGTGGCTCCTGTAGCGGGCTGTCTCCCCTCTGTAGAGCAGCTCCTGTAGCAGGCTGTCTCCTCTCTGTAGAGCGGCTCCTGTAGCAGGCTGTCTCCCATCTGTAGAGCGGCTCCTGTAGCGGGCTTTCTCCTCTCTGTAGAGCGGCTCCTGCAGCAGGCTGTCTCCTCTCTGTAGAGCGGCTCCTGTAGCAGGCTTTCTCCTATCTGTAGAGCGGCTCCTGTAGCGGGCTGTCTCCCCTCTGTAGAGCCGCTCCTGTAGCGGGCTGTCTCCCCTCTGTAGAGCGGCTCCTGTAGCTGGCTGTCTCCCCTCTGTAGAGCGGCTCCTGTAGCGGGCTGTCTCCCCTCTGTAGAGCGGCTCCTGTAGCGGGCTGTCTCCTCTCTGTAGAGCGGCTTCTGTAGCGGGCTGTCTCCTCTCTGTAGAACGGCTCCTGTATTGGGCTGTCTCCTCTCTGTGTAGCGGCTCCTGTAGCAGGCTGTCTCCTCTCTGTAGAGCGGCTCCTGTAGCAGGCTGTCTCCTCTCTGTAGAGCGGCTTCTGTAGCAGGCTGTCTCCTCTCTGTAGAACGGCTCCTGTATCGGGCTGTCTCCTCTCTGTAGAACGGCTCCTGTATCGGGCTGTCTCCTCTCTGTAGAGCGGCTCCTTTAGCGGGCTGTCTCCTCTCTGTAAAGCGGCTCCTTTAGCGGGCTGTCTCCTATCTATAGAGCGGCTCCTGTAGCCGGCTGTCTCCTCTCTGTAGAGCGGCTCCTTTAGCGGGCTGTCTCCTCTCTGTAGAGCGGCTCCGGTAGCCGGCTGTCTCCTCTCTGTAGAGCGGCTCCTGTAGCAGGTTGTCTCCTCTCTGTAGATCGGCTCCTGTAGCAGGCTGTCTCCTCTCTGTAGAGCGGCTCCTGTAGCAGGCTGTCTCCTCTCTGTAGAGCGGCTCCTGTAGCGGGCTGTCTCCTCTCTGTAGAGCGGATCCTTTAGCGGGCTGTCTCCTCTCTGTAGATCGGCTTCTGTAGCGGGCTGTCTCCTCTCTGTAGAGCGGCTCCTGTATCAGGCTGTCTCCTCTCTGTAGAGCTGCTTCTGTAGCGGGCTGTCTCCTCTCTGTAGAGCGGCTCCTGTAGCGGGCTGTCTCCTCTCTGTAGAGCGGCTCCTGTATCAGGCTGTCTCCTCTCTGTAGAGCGGCTCCTTTAGCGGGCTGTCTCCTATCTGTAGAGCGGCTCCTGTAGCCGGCTGTCTCCTCTCTGTAGAGCGACTCCTGTAGCAGGCTGTCTCCTCTCTGTGTAGCGGCTCCTGTAGCGGGCTGTCTCCTCTCTGTAGCGGGCTGTTTCCTCTCTGTAGAGCGGATCCTGTAGCAGGCTGTCTCCTCTCTGTAGAGCGGCTCCTGTAGCGGGCTGTCTCCTCTCTGTAGAGCGGATTTTGTAGCAGGCTGTCTCCTCTCTGTAGAGTGGCTCCTGTAGCGGGCTGTCTCCTCTCTGTAGAGCGGCTCCTGTAGCCGGCTGTCTTCTCTCTGTAGAGCGGCTCCTGTAGCGGGCCGTCTCCTCTCTGTAGAGCGGCTCCTGTAGCAGGCTGTCTCCTCTCTGTAGAACGGCTCCTGTATCGGGCTGTCTCCTCTCTGTAGAGCGGCTCCTTTAGCAGGCTGTCTCCTCTCTGTAGAGCGGCTCCTTTAGCGGGCTGTCTCCTATCTGTAGAGCGGCTCCTGTAGCCGGCTGTCTCCTCTCTGTAGAGCGGCTCCTTTAGCGGGCTGTCTCCTCTCTGTAGAGCGGCTCCTGTAGCGGGCTGTCTCCTCTCTGTAGAGCGGCTCCTGTATCAGGCTGTCTCCTCTCTGTAGAGCGGCTCCTTTAGCGGGCTGTCTCCTTTCTGTAGAGCGGCTCCTGTAGCCGGCTGTCTCCTCTCTGTAGAGCGGCTCCTTTAGCAGGCTGTCTCCTCTCTGTAGAACGACTCAGGTAGCCGGCTGTCTCCTTTCTGTAGAGCGGCTCCTGTACCGGGCTGTCTCCTCTCTGTAGAGCGGCTCCTGTAGCAGGCTGTCTCCTCTCTGTAGAGCGGCTCCTGTAGCGGGCTGTCTCCTCTCTGTAGAGCGGCTCCTTTAGCGGGCTGTCTCCTCTCTGTAGAGCGGCTCCTGTAGCGGGCTGTCTCCTCTCTGTAGAGCGGCTCCTGTATCAGGCTGTCTCCTCTCTGTAGAGCGGCTCCTTTAGCGGGCTGTCTCCTATCTGTAGAGCGGCTCCTGTAGCCGGCTGTCTCCTCTCTGTAGAGCGGCTCCTTTAGCAGGCTGTCTCCTCTCTGTAGAACGACTCAGGTAGCCGGCTGTCTCCTTTCTGTAGAGCGGCTCCTGTACCGGGCTGTCTCCTCTCTGTAGAGTGGCTCCTGTAGCAGGCTGTCTCCTCTCTGTAGAGCGGCTCCTGTAGCGGGCTGTCTCCTCTCTGTAGAGTAGCTCCTGTAGCAGGCTGTCTCCTCTTTGTGTAGAAGCTCCTGTAGCGGGCTGTCTCCTCTCTGTAGAGCGGCTCCTGTAGCAGGCTGTCTCCCCTCTGTAGAGCGGCTCCTGTAGCAGGCTGTCTTCCCTTTGTAGAGCGGCTCCTGTAGCAGGCTGTCTCCTCTCTGTAGAGCGGCTCCTGTAGCAGGCTGTCTCCCCTCTGTAGAGCGGCACCTGTAGCGGGCTTTCTCCTCTCTGTAGAGCGGCTCCTGCAGCAGGCTGTCTCCTCTCTGTAGAGCGGCTCCTGTAGCAGGCTGTCTCCTCTCTTTGTAGCGGCTCCTGTAGCGGGCTGTCTCCTCTCTGTAGAGTGGCTCCTGTACCGGGCTGTCTCCTCTCTGTAGAGCGGCTCCTGTAGCAGGCTGTCTCCTCTCTGTAGAGCGGCTCCGGTAGCAGGCTGTCTCCTCTCTGTAGAGCGGCTCCTGTAGCAGGCTGTCTCCTCTCTGTAGAGCGGCTCCTGTAGCGGGCTGTCTCCTCTCTGTAGAGCGGCTCCTGTAGCAGGCTGTCTCCTCTCTGTAGAGCAGCTCCTGTAGCAGGCTGTCTCCTCTCTGTAGAGCGGCTCCTGTAGCGGGCTGTCTCCTCTCTGTAGAGCGGCTCCTGTAGCGGGCTGTCTCCTCTCTGTAGAGCGGCTCCTGTAGCGGGCTGTCTCCTCTCTGTAGAGCGGCTCCTGCAGCAGGCTGTCTCCTCACTGTAGAGTGGCTCCTGTAGCGGGCTGTCTCCTCTCTGTAGAGCGGCTCCTGTAGAGGGCTGTCTCCTCTCTGTAGAGCGGATCCTGTAGCAGGCTGTCTCCTCTCTGTAGAGCGGCTTATGTAGCGGGCTGTCTCCTCTCTGTAAAACGGCTCCTGTAGCGGGCTGTCTCCTCTCTGTAGAGCGGCTCCTTTAGCGGGCTGTCTCCTCTCTGTAGAGCGGCTTTTGTAGCGGGCTGTCTCCTCTCTGTAGAGCTGCTCCTTTAGCGGGCTGTCTCCTCTCTGTAGAGCGGCTTTTGTAGCGGGCTGTCTCCTCTTTGTAGAGCAGGTCCTGTAGCAGGCTGTCTCCTCTCTGTAGCTCCTGTAGCAGGCTGTCTCCTCTCTGTATAGCGGCTCCTGTAGCAGGCTGTCTCCTCTCTGTATAGAAGCTCCTGTAGCAGGCTGTCTCCTCTCTGTAGAGCGGCTCCTGTAGCAGGCTGTTTCCTCTCTGTAGAGCGGCTCCTGTAGCAGGCTGTCTCCTCTCTGTATAGAAGCTGCTGTAGCTGGCTGTCTCCTTTCTGTAGAGCGGCTCCTGTAGCGGGCTGTCTCCTCTCTGTAGAGCGGCTCCTGTAGCAGGCTGTCTCCTCTCTGTGTAGCGGCTCCTGTAGCAGGCTGTCTCCTCTCTGTAGAGCGGCTCCTGTAGCGGGCTGTCTCCTCTCTGTAGAGCGGCTCCTGTAGCAGGCTGTCTCCTCTCTGTAGAGTGGCTCCTGCAGCGGGCTGTCTCCTCTCTGTAGAGCGGCTCCTGTAGCAGGCTGTCTCCTCTCTGTAGAGCGGCTCCTGTAGCGGGCTGTCTCCTCTCTGTAGAGCGGCTCCTGTAGCAGGCTGTCTCCTCTCTGTAGAGCGGCTCCTGTAGCGGGCTGTCTCCTCTCTGTGTAGCGGCTCCTGCAGCAGGCTGTCTCCTTTCTGTAGAGCGGCTCCTGTAGCGGGCGGTCTCCTCTCTGTAGAGCGGCTCCTGTAGCAGGCTGTCTCCTCTCTGTAGAGCGGCTCCTGTAGCGGGCTGTCTCCTCTCTGTGTAGCGGCTCCTGTAGCAGGCTGTCTCCTCTCTGTAGCTCCTGTAGCGGGCTGTCTCCTCTCTGTAGAGCGGCTCCTGTAGCAGGCTGTCTCCTCTCTGTAGAGCGGCTCCTGTAGCAGGCTGTCTCCTCTCTGTAGAGCGGCTACTGTAGCGGGCTGTCTCCTCTCTGTAGAGCGGCTCCTGTAGCAGGCTGTTTCCTCTCTGTAGAGCGGCTCCTGTAGTGGGCTGTCTCCCCTCTGTAGAGCGGCTCCTGTAGCGGGCTGTCTCCTCTCTGTAGCTCCTGTAGCAGGCTGTCTCCTCTCTGAAGAGCGGCTCCTGTAGTGGACTGTCTCCTCTCTGTATAGAAGCTCCTGTAGTGGACTGTCTCCTCTCTGTAGCTCCTGTAGCAGGCTGTCTCCTCTCTGTAGAGCGGCTCCTGTAGCAGGCTGTCTCCTCTCTGTAGAGCGGCTCCTGTATTAGGCTGTCTCCTCTCTGTAGAGCAGCTCCTGTAGCAGGCTGTCTCCTCTCTGTAGAGCAGCTCCTGTAGCGGGCTGTCTCCTCTCTGTAGAGCGGCTCCTGTAGCAGGCTGTCTCCTCTCTGTAGAGCGGCTCCTGTAGCAGGCTGTTTCCTCTCTGTAGAGCGGCTCCTGTAGCAGGCTGTCTCCTCTCTGTAGAGCGGCTCCTGTAGCAGGCTGTCTCCTCTCTGTAAAGCGGCTCCTGTAGCAGGCTGTCTCCTCTCTGTAGAGCAGCTCCTGTAGCGGGCTGTCTCCTCTCTGTAGAGCAGCTCCTGTAGTGGGCTGTCTACTCTCTGTAGAGCGGCTCCTGTAGCGGGCTGTCTCCTATCTGTAGAGCGGCTCCTGTAGCGGGCTGTCTCCTCTCTGTAGAGCGGCTCCTGTAGCAGGTTGTCTCCCCTCTGTAGAGCGGCTCCTGTAGCAGGCTGTCTCCTCTCTGTAAAGCGGCTCCTGTAGCAGGCTGTCTCCTCTCTGTAGCTCCTGTAGCAGGCTGTCTCCTCTCTGTAGAGCGGCTCCTGTAACGGGCTGTCTCCTCTCTGTAGAGCGGCTCCTGTAGCGGGCTGTCTCCTCTCTGTAGAGCGGCTCCTGTAGCAGGCTGTCTCCTCTCTGTACAGCTGCTCCTGTAGCGGGCTGTCTCCTCTCTGTAGAGCGGCTCCTGTATTAGGCTGTCTCCTCTCTGTAGAGCAGCTCCTGTAGCAGGCTGTCTCCCCTCTGTAGAGCGGCTCCTGTAGCAGGCTGTCTCCTCTCTGTAGAGCGGCTCCTGTATTAGGCTGTCTCCTCTCTGTAGAGCAGCTCCTGTAGCAGGCTGTCTCCTCTCTGTAGAGCAGCTCCTGTAGCAGGCTGTCTCCTCTCTGTAGAGCGGCTCCTGTATTAGGCTGTCTCCTCTCTGTAGAGCAGCTCCTGTAGCAGGCTGTCTCCTCTCTGTAGAGCGGCTCCTGTAGCGGGCTGTCTCCTCTCTGTAGAGCAGCTCCTGTAGCGGGCTGTCTCCTCTCTGTAGAGCAGCTCCTGTAGCAGGCTGTCTCCTCTCTGTAGAGCAGCTCCTGTAGCAGGCTGTCTCCTCTCTGTAGAGCAGCTCCTGTAGCGGGCTGTCTCCTCTCTGTAGAGCAGCTCCTGTAGTGGGCTGTCTCCTCTCTGTAGAGCAGCTCCTGTAGCGGGCTGTCTCCTCTCTGTAGAGCAGCTCCTGTAGCGGGCTGTCTCCTCTCTGTAGAGCGGCTCCTGTAACGGGCTGTCTCCCTCAGTCTAAACCAGCGTTTCCCAACCGGGGTGCTGCGGGATCCCGGTGGGAAATGTGCGCTGTCTCTTTAAGCATCCCGAGAAGCTGCGGCCGCCCGCACTATGAGCACAGTGAGCGGGCGGAACATTAAAGCGATCAGAATACAGGAGCAGGACCTGTCAGCGTCCTGCTCCTATATTCACTCCCATAGGCTGCTGGCACTTCATGCCAGCAGCCTATGGGAGGCCGGGACGTGATCATGTGCCTCTCCGGCAGGCGTGATCATGTGACGTCATCACGTCTGCCGGAAGTCCCGTCCCTGCGGCTCACAAGATGGAGCCCGAAGAGCAGGAAGAGCTGCTGCCTGCAGCCACAGCTCGGATTAGTTGAGAAGGATGTTTGTTTTTTTAGGGGCACCTCTGGGGGCATTATTAGTGTATGGGGGCACCTCTGGGGGCATTATTAGTATATGGGGGCACCTATGGGGGCATTATTACTTCATGGGGGCACCTCGGGGCATTATTAGTATATGGGGGCACCTCTGGGGGCATTATTAGTATATGGGGGCACCTCTGGGGGCATTATTACTTCATGGGGGCACCTTGGGGCATTATTAGTTCATGGGGGGAACCTCTGGGGGCATTATTAGTGTATGGGGGCACCTCTGGGGGCATTATTAGTTCATGGGGGCACTTTTAGTATATGGGGGCACCTCTGGGGGCATTATTACTTCATGGGGGCACCTCGGGGCATTATTAGTTCATGGGGGGCACCTCTGGGGGCATTATTAGTATATGGGGGCACCTCTGGGGGCATTATTAGTATATGGGGGTCACCTCTGGGGGCATTATTAGTATATGGGGGCACCTCTGGGGGCATTATTAGTATATGGGGCACCTCTGGGGGCATTACTAGTATATGGGGCACCTCTGGGGGCATTATTAGTTCATGGGGGCACCTCTGGGGGCATTATTAGTATATGGGGGCACCTCTGGGGGCATTATTAGCTCATGGGGGGCACCTCTGGGGGCATTATTAGTATATGGGGGCACCTCTGGGGGCATTATTAGTATATGGGGCACCTCTGGGGGCATTATTAGTATATGGGGGCACCTCTGGGGGCATTATTAGCTCATGGGGGGCACCTCTGGGGGCATTATTAGTATATGGGGGCACCTCTGGGGGCATTATTAGTATATGGGGCACCTCTGGGGGCATTATTAGTATATGGGGGCACCTCTGGGGGCATTATTACTTCATGGGGGCACCTCGGGGCATTATTAGTTCATGGGGGGAACCTCTGGGGGCATTATTAGTATATGGGGCACCTCTGGGGGCATTATTAGTTCATGGGGGCACCTCTTGGGGCATTTTTAGTATATGGGGGCACCTCTGGGGGCATTATTACTTCATGGGGGCACCTCGGGGCATTATTAGTTCATGGGGGGAACCTCTGGGGGCATTATTAGTATATGGGGCACCTCTGGGGGCATTATTAGTTCATGGGGGCACCTCTGGGGGCATTATTAGTATATGGGGGCACCTCTGGGGGCATTATTAGTATATGGGGCACCTCTGGGGGCATTATTTGTTCAAAGGGGCACCTCTGGGGGGATTATTAGTTAATGGTGGGCACCTCTGGGGGCATTATTAGTATATGGGGGCACCTCTGAGGGCATTAATAGCTCATGGGGGCACCTCTGGGGGCATTATTAGTATATGGGGGCACCACTGGGGGCATTATTAGTATATGGGGCACCACTGGGGGCATTATTAGTATATGGGGGCACCTCTGGGGGCATTATTAGTATATGGGGGCACCTCTGGGGGCATTATTAGTATATGGGGGCACCTCTGGGGGCATTATTAGGTCATGCGGGCACCAATGGGGGCATTATTAGCTCATAAGGGCTCCTCTGGGGGCATTATTAGTATCCTACATACAGGGGGGCACAGCAGGGGATCCTACATACAGGGGGCACAGCAGGGAATCCTCCATACAGGGGGCACAGCAGGGGATCCTACATACAGGGGTACAGCAGGGGATCCTACATACAGGGGGCACAGCAGGGGATCCTACATACAGGGGGCACAGCAGGGGATCCTACATACAGGGGGCACAGCAGGGGATCCTACATACAGGGGGCACAGCAGGGGATCCTACATACAGGGGGCACAGCAGGAAATCCTACATACAGGGGGCACAGCAGGGGATCCTACATACAGGGGGCACAGCAGGGGATCCTACATACAGGGGGCACAGCAGGGAATCCTACATACAGGGGTACAGCAGGGGATCCTACATACAGGGGGCACAGCAGGGGATCCTACATACAGGGGGCACAGCAGGGGATCCTACATACAGGGGTACAGCAGGGGATCCTACATACAGGGGGCACAGCAGGGGATCCTACATACAGGGGGCACAGCAGGGGATCCTACATACAGGGGGCACAGCAGGGGATCCTACATACAGGGGTACAGCAGGGGATCCTACATACAGGGGGCACAGCAGGGGATCCTACATACAGGGGGCACAGCAGGGGATCCTACATACAGGGGGCGTCCCACACAGCGCAGTTTGGGAGCCGACAGGGGGGAGAAAGGAAAGGAAGTTGCTAGAAATGTGCGGAGCCTAAATTGTTTGTCTCGCAGGTTCTGAAGAGATGAAAAGTATCTGGAAGGAATCATCATGGCGGTCTGGGCCGGATGGAGAGGAAAAGGGAAAGTGAGGCCTCAGATGAAAGAGGACGTCACCTGTCAGTCACTGTATGACGGTTTTCTTATTTTGTAGAACATTATGTAGTAGGGGCGCCCCGAGGGAGAGAAGGTTGGGAAGCACTGCTCTAAACTGTTGCATGACTACTCGCACCTACCTGTAGGCCCAGCAGCACCTATGTCTCTCTATATCAGCAGCTGTCAGTCCTCCAGCACTCAGGTATGTCTCTCTATATCAGCAGCTGTCAGTCCTCCAGCACTCAGGTATGTCTCTCTATATTAGTAGCTGTCAGTCCTCCAGCACTCAGGTATGTCTCTCTATATCAGCAGCTGTCAGTCCTCCAGCAGTCAGGTATGTCTCTCTATATCAGCAGCTGTCAGTCCTCCAGCAGTCAGGTATGTCTCTCTATATCAGCAGCTGTCAGTCCTCCAGCAGTCAGGTATGTCTCTCTATATTAGTAGCTGTCAGTCCTCCAGCAGTCAGGTATGTCTCTCTATATTAGTAGCTGTCAGTCCTCCAGCACTCAGGTATGTCTCTCTATATTAGTAGCTGTCAGTCCTCCAGCACTCAGGTATGTCTCTCTATATTAGTAGCTGTCAGTCCTCCAGCAGTCAGGTATGTCTCTCTATATCAGCAGCTGTCAGTCCTCCAGCAGTCAGGTATGTCTCTCTATATCAGCAGCTGTCAGTCCTCCAGCAGTCAGGTATGTCACTCTATATTAGTAGCTGTCAGTCCTCCAGCAGTCAGGTATGTCTCTATATCAGCAGCTGTCAGTCCTCCAGCAGTCAGGTATGTCTCTCTATATTAGTAGCTGTCAGTCCTCCAGCACTCAGGTATGTCTCTCTATATTAGTAGCTGTCAGTCCTCCAGCAGTCAGGTATGTCTCTCTATATTAGTAGCTGTCAGTCCTCCAGCACTCAGGTATGTCTCTCTATATCAGCAGCTGTCAGTCCTCCAGCAGTCAGGTATGTCTCTCTATATCAGCAGCTGTCAGTCCTCCAGCACTCAGGTATGTCTCTCTATATCAGCAGCTGTCAGTCCTCCAGCACTCAGGTATGTCTCTCTATATTAGTAGCTGTCAGTCCTCCAGCACTCAGGTATGTCTCTCTATATTAGTAGCTGTCAGTCCTCCAGCACTCAGGTATGTCTCTCTATATTAGTAGCTGTCAGTCCTCCAGCACTCAGGTATGTCTCTCTATATTAGTAGCTGTCAGTCCTCCAGCAGTCAGGTATGTCTCTCTATATTAGTAGCTGTCAGTCCTCCAGCAGTCAGGTATGTCTCTCTATATTAGTAGCTGTCAGTCCTCCAGCAGTCAGGTATGTCTCTCTATATTAGTAGCTGTCAGTCCTCCAGCACTCAGGTATGTCTCTCTATATTAGTAGCTGTCAGTCCTCCAGCACTCAGGTATGTCTCTCTATATTAGTAGCTGTCAGTCCTCCAGCACTCAGGTATGTCTCTCTATATTAGTAGCTGTCAGTCCTCCAGCAGTCAGGTATGTCTCTCTATATTAGTAGCTGTCAGTCCTCCAGCAGTCAGGTATGTCTCTCTATATTAGTAGCTGTCAGTCCTCCAGCACTCAGGTATGTCTCTCTATATTAGTAGCTGTCAGTCCTCCAGCACTCAGGTATGTCTCTCTATATTAGTAGCTGTCAGTCCTCCAGGCTTTGATGAGTTATATACAGTATTATTAGCGGCTTTATGTAAATGATTATAATGTTCTTCCTGAGAAAATCACTTTCATTCTGGCCGGTAATTCCTGCTGCAGGTGGAAGAACTGGTATCTATGTGTGTTACACAACCGGCACGTGTGAACGGACGAGGGACGTCAACACCGCCATACCCTGCAGAGTCTGACTGGGTGTAAATTAATGCCGATCTACAGGAGAGGGACAGGGGAGTGATCAGATGAATGTGACATCTATCTATCTATCTATCTATCTATCTATCTATCTATCTATCTCCTATCTATCTCCTATCTATCTATCTATCTATCTATCTATCTATCTATCTATCTATCTCCTATCTATCTATCTATCTATCTATCTATCTATCTATCTATCTCCTATCTATCTATCTATCTATCTATCTATCTATCTATCTATCTATCTCCTATCTCCTATCTATCTATCTATCTATCTATCTATCTATCTATCTATCTATCTATCTATCTATCTATCTCCTATCTATCTATCTCCTATCTATCTATCTATCTCCTATCTATCTATCTATCTATCTATCTCCTATCTATCTATCTATCTATCTATCTATCTATCTATCTATCTCCTATCTATCTATCTATCTATCTATCTATCTATCTATCTATCTATCTATCTATCTCCTATCTCCTATCTATCTATCTATCTATCTATCTATCTATCTATCTATCTATCTCCTATCTATCTATCTATCTCCTATCTATCTATCTATCTATCTATCTATCTATCTATCTATCTCCTATCTATCTATCTATCTATCTATCTATCTATCTCCTATCTATCTATCTATCTATCTATCTATCTATCTATCTCCTATCTATCTATCTATCTATCTATCTATCTATCTATATATCTCCTATCTATCTATCTATCTCCTATCTATCTCCTATCTATCTATCTATCTATCTATCTATCTATCTCCTATCTATCTATCTATCTATCTCCTATCTATCTATCTATCTATCTATCTATCTATCTATCTATCTCCTATCTATCTATCTATCTATCTATCTATCTATCTATCTATCTCCTATCTATCTATCTATCTATCTATCTATCTATCTATCTATCTATCTCCTATCTATTTATCTATCTATCTATCTATCTATCTCCTATCTATCTATCTATCTATCTCCTATCTATCTATCTATCTATCTATCTATCTATCTATCTATCTCCTATCTATCTATCTATCTATCTATCTATCTATCTCCTATCTATCTATCTCCTATCTATCTATCTCCTATCTATCTATCTATCTATCTATCTATCTATCTATCTATCTATCTCCTATCTATCTATCTATCTATCTATCTATCTATCTATCTCCTATATATCTATCTCCTATCTATCTATCTATCTATCTATCTATCTATCTATCTCCTATCTATCTCCTATCTATCTATCTATCTATCTCCTATCTATCTATTTATCTATCTATCTCCTATCTATCTATCTATCTATCTATCTATCTATCTATCTCCTATCTATCTATCTATCTATCTATCTATCTCCTATCTATCTCCTATCTATCTATCTATCTCCTATCTATCTATCTATCTATCTATCTATCTCCTATCTATCTATCTATCTATCTATCTATCTCCTATCTATCTATCTATCTATCTATCTATCTATCTATCTATCTATCTCCTATCTATCTATCTATCTATCTATCTATCTATCTATCTATCTATCTATCTCCTATCTATCTATCTTCTATCTATCTATCTATCTATCTATCTATCTCCTATCTATCTCCTATCTATCTATCTATCTATCTATCTATCTATCTATCTATCTATCTATCTCCTATCTATCTATCTCCTATCTATCTATCTCCTATCTATCTATCTCCTATCTATCTCCTATCTATCTATCTATCTATCTATCTATCTATCTATCTATCTATCTATCTATCTCTCTCCTATCTCCTATCTATCTATCTTCTATCTATCTATCTATCTATCTATCTATCTATCTCCTATCTATCTATCTATCTATCTATCTATCTCCTATCTATCTATCTATCTATCTATCTATCTCCTATCTATCTATCTATCTATCTATCTATCTATCTATCTATCTATGTATCTATCTATCTATCTATCTATCTATCTCCTATCTATCTATCTATCTATCTATCTATCTCCTATCTATCTATCTATCTCCTATCTATCTATCTCCTATCTATCTATCTATCTATCTATCTATCTATCTATCTATCTCCTATCTATCTATCTATCTATCTATCTATGTATCTCCTATCTATCTATCTCCTATCTATCTATCTATCTATCTATCTATCTATCTCCTATCTATCTATCTATCTATCTATCTCCTATCTATCTATCTATCTATCTATCTATCTATCTCCTATCTATCTATCTCCTATCTATCTATCTATCTATCTATCTATCTATCTATCTATCTATCTATCTCCTATCTATCTATCTATCTATCTATCTCCTATCTATCTATCTCCTATCTATCTATCTATCTATCTATCTATCTATCTATCTATCTCCTATCTATCTATCTATCTCCTATCTATCTATCTATCTATCTATCTATCTATCTATCTATCTATCTATCTCCTATCTATCTCCTATGTATCTATCTATCTATCTATCTATCTATCTCCTATCTATCTCCTATCTATCTGTCTCCTATCTATCTATCTATCTATCTATCTCCTATGTATCTATCTATCTATCTATCTATCTATCTATCTATCTCCTATCTATCTCCTATCTATCTATCTATCTATCTATCTATCTATCTATCTATCTATCTATCTATCTATCTATCTCCTATCTATCTATCTATATATCTATCTCCTATCTCCTATCTATCTTCTATCTATCTATCTATCTATCTATCTATCTATCTATCTATCTATCTCCTATCTATCTATCTATCTATCTATCTCCTATCTATCTATCTAGAAAAATGTATTCCGCGGCACACGGCTGCAATTCCAAATGAAAGTGTTTATTCCATCAAAGGTGATAATATAACATAGTGCAGCACAGCAAGTTTAAAGTAAGTGCGACGTTTCGACGGCCTCAACGCCGTCCTCCTCAAGCATATAAAGTGAACAACATCATATCCTTATATAACAGGTGCTCAATTAACAGTGTCCAGTGATAGGCTCATTCAAGTGTCCATCATAGTTAAGGTTTGTAAACAAACAAAGTCTCTTCAGTCCGTGATAGTGTCCATGTGAATCCCAATGTGCAGTGAAAAACTGCTTGAGATCGGCGGGTTTCACCTTATATAGAAACAGTGATTATTTATAGTACAATGTATCCAAGTACTGCGACTTGGTCTGCGGCGTCAGATCTTAACTTCCAGAGGCGGACTGAGGACCAATCATGTGCTACGGAGCTTGTTACGTTGATTCCCTCCTCTAGGGGATGACCCCTGGTGACGTGTCTCCAGATTTGAGACCGCCCGCAGCTAAAACCGATTTCCATATCTTAGTAAATAGTAGAAAAGGCCATAGGGACAAGTTATTAAGTGTGCGGTGACCCCGGTATCACAATATCATGACAGGCAGTCATGGTCAGGGATTCCACGGGTCTGCTCACCAGATCACTCCAGATCCTGCATTCCTCATTTGTCCGGCCGTAGCAGTAAGCCGCATCAGTGTGAATATACTCCAATTATAAGACAGATGTAAGTACACATGAAGGACACAAACAAACATACCTTACCACCAAGAAATTGGGCTCATATCCTTGTTTATCGTGTAAAAATTGTAAACACATGACTAAGGGATCTATATGTAAACATCCCCAAACAGGACTCGGATTATGTAGTCTATATCTTATGGTGTCCGTGTAAAAAAATCTATGTAGGGGAAACTACTCATGACCTTAAAACACGTATGAACCAACACAGATATACAATCAGGATAAAAAAACCGGACCTTCCTGTGTCAAAGCACTTCTCCGAAATGGGACCTACAGAGCGGGATCTACAATTTATGGTGGTAGACAAGGTTTTTTGCCCAAAAAGAGGAGGTGACCGACAACTGATACTTAAAAAGCGTGAATTACAATGGATCTACAAAACTGAGGCCCTGGGACCTGGTGGCCTCAATGCTGAATATAAGACTTCTAAATTTACATGTGGTTAATGTCCGTTCTCTGTTGTCATCCTGGTGACACCGGACAGTCTGTGTTAGAAAACATGGTGAACAACAATAATGCATATAATTATAGTGCTTGAAAATCCCCATATTGTAATCCGTATTCTTCTTCTTCTTCTTCTTCTTCTTCTTCTTCTTCTTCTTCTTCTTCTTCTTCTTCTTCTTCTTCTTCTTCTTCCGTTTCTTCTTCCAGCCATTTTTCTGCATGTAATACAGACTCCGTTCAAACTGCGTTTCGAAGCCCTCGGCGGTGTGTGGTGTGCTATCTTTTTTTCGTTTCGATCGGATTTGTCGTTTTTAAGAAATTTATGTTTAAAGACCCCAAATTTCCCATAGAAAATAATGGCCCATTGCAAATAATGGCCACACTCTAACCACTGACAGCCAATCACAGCACATATGCAAATAGCTGAAATATAGCAGCCAATAGGAACTCTAAGGTCTCGTCATGCATTGTATCACACCATCCACAGTCACATGTCCACTATTGGCCAATAGAAGATATAATATATGGAAGGTCCTTAACGATTGTGTCTCCCCGACATGAGTAAGATTGTCATGGGAACCGAGCAATGGTCTTTACCATTATAAGTAGCAGAGGTCAGTCAGTAAAATAGCAGAGCTGAGGCAGCCATGTAGCAGGTACGGGATCCAAGCTGCTCTTAAAGGGACGGTACCCAAGTCGCTCTTAAAGGGACCCAAGCCGCTCTAAATGGGTCCCTTTAAGAGCGAACTAAGTACCTGTAAGAGCGACCCAGGTCCCTTTAAGAGCGACCTGGGTCCCTTGAGGGGGTAAATGGGTCCCTTTAAGAGCTAAATATGTCCCTTTAAGAGCGACCTGGGTCCCTTTAAGAGCGAAATGGGTCCCTTTAAGAGTGATCTGGGTCCCTTTAAAGGAAATATTTCGCTCTTAAAGAGACCCGTTTTGCTCGAGCTGGGTCCCTTTAAGAGTGAAATATGTCCCTTTAAGAGCGACCTGGGTCCCTATAAGAGCGAAATATGTCCCTTTAAGAGCAACCTTGGTCCCTTTAAGAGCGAAATATGTCCCTTTAAGAGCAAAATGAGTCCCTTTAAGACCGACCTGGGTCCATTTAAGAGCGAAATATGTCCCTTTAAGAGCAAAATATGTCCCTTTAAGAGATAAATTGGTCCCTTTAAGAGTGACCTTGGTCCCTTTAAGAGAAACCTGGGTCCCTTTAAGAGCGAAATATGTCCCTTTCAGAGCAAAATGGGTCCCTTTAAGAGCGAAATATGTCCCTTTAAGAGCAAAATCGGTCCCTTTAAGAGCAACCTTGGTCCCTTTAAGAGCGAAATATGTCCCTTTAAGAGCTAAATGTGTCCCTTTAAGAGCAAAATGGGTCCCTTTAAGAGCAAAACATGTCCCTTTAAGAGCTAAATCCGTCTTTTTAAGAGCGACCTTGGTCCATTTAAAAGCAAAATATGTCCCTTTAAGGGCAAAATGGGTCCCTTTAAGAGCAACCTTGGTCCCTTTAAGAGCAAAATAGGTCCCTTTAAGAGCGACCTTGGTCCCTTTAAAAGCGAAATATGTCCCTTTAAGGGCAAAATGGGTCCCTTTAAGAGCAACCTGGGTCCCTTTAAGAGCAAAATGGGTCCCTTTAAGAGCAAAATATGTCCCTTTAAGAGCAAAATCGGTCCCTTTAAGAGCGACCTTGGTCCTTTTAAAAGCGAAATATGTTCCTTTAAGGGCAAAATGGGTCCCTTTAAGAGCAACCTGGGTCCCTTTAAGAGCAAAATGGGTCCCTTTAAGAGCTAAATATGTCCCTTTAAGAGCAAAATCGGTCCCTTTAAGAGCGACCTTGGTCCTTTTAAAAGCGAAATATGTTCCTTTAAGGGCAAAATGGGTCCCTTTAAGAGCAACCTGGTTCCCTTTGAGAGCAAAATGGGTCCCTTTAAGAGCGAAATATGTCCCTTTAAGAGCAAAATATGTCCCTTTAAGAGCAAAATCCGTCCCTTTAAGAGCGACCTTGGTCCCTTTAAGAGCAAAATATGTCGCTTTAAGAGCAAAATGGGTCCCTTTAAGAGCGAAATATGTCCCTTTAAGAGCAACCTGGGTCCCTTTAAGAGCAAAATGGGTACCTTTAAGAGCGAAATATGTCCTTTTTAAAGCGAAATATGTCCCTTTAAGAGCAAAATCGGTCCCTTTAAGAGCGACCCTGGTCCCTTTAAGAGCGACCTTGGTCCCTTTAAGAGCGAGATATGTCCCTTTAAGGGCAAAATGGGTCCCTTTAAGAGCAAAATATGTCCCTTTAATAGCAAAATGGGTCCCTTTAAGAAAGAAATATGTCCCTTTAAGAGCAACCTAGGTCCCTTTAAGAGCAAAATGTGTCCCTTTTAGAGCGAAATATGTCCCTTTTAGAGCGAAATATGTCCCTTTAAGAGCGAAATATGTCCCTTTAAGAGCAAAATGGGTCCCTTTAAGAGCGACCTGGGCCCCTTTAAGAGCGAAATGGGTCCGTTTAGGAGCGACCTGGGCCCCTATAAGAGTTAGCTGGGCCCCGTTAAGAGCAAAATGTGTCCCTTTTAGAGCGAAATATGTCCCTTTAAGAGCAAAATCGGTCCCTTTAAGAGCGACCTTGGTCCCTTTAAAAGCGAAATATGTCCCTTTAAGGGCAAAAAGGGTCCCTTTAAGAGCAACCTGGGTCCCTTTAAGCGCAAAATGGGTCCCTTTAAGAGCGAAATATGTCCCTTTAAGAGCAAAATCGGTCCCTTTAAGAGCGACCTTGGTCCCTTTAAGAGCAAAATATGTCCCTTTAAGGGCAAAATGGGTACTTTACGAGCAACCTGGGTCCCTTTAAGAGCGAAATATGTCCCTTTAAGAGCAAAATGGGTCCCTTTAAGAGCGAAATATGTCCCTTTAAGAGCAACCTAGGTCCCTTTAAGAGCAAAATGGGTCCCTTTAAGAGCGAAATATGTCCCTTTAAGAGCAAAATCGGTCCCTTTAAGAGCGACCTTGGTCCCTTTAACCCTTTAAGGACATGGCCCATTTTCGTTTTTACGTTTTCGGTTTTTCCTCCTTGTGTTTAAAAGGTCATAGCACTTGCATTTTTCCACCTAGAAACTCACATGAGCCCTTATTTTTTGCGTCACTAATTGTACTTTGCAATTACAGGCTGAATTTTTGCATAAAGTCACTGCGAAACCAGAAAAAAATTCAAAGTGTGGGGAAATTGAAAAAAAAAAAACGCATTTCTTTTATTTGGGGGAAATGTGTTTTTACGCCATTCGCCCTGGGGTAAACTGACTTGTTATGCATGTTCCTCAAGTTGTTACGATTAAAACGATATATAACACGTATAACTTATATTGTATCTGATGGCCTGTAAAAAATTCAAACCGTTGTTAACCAATATACGTTCCTTAAAACCGCTCCATTCCCGGCTTATAGCGCTTTTATCCTTTGGTCTATGGGGCTGTGTGAGGTGTCATTTTTTGCGCCGTGATGTGATCTTTCTATCGGTACCTTGATTGCCCATATACGTCTTTTTGATCGCTTTTTATTACATTTTTTCTGGATTTGATGCGACCAAAAATGCGCAATTTTGCACTTTGGGATTTTTTTGCGCTGACGCCGTTTACCGTGCGAGATCAGGAATGTGATTAATTAATAGTTCGGGCGATTACGTGCGCGGCGATAGCAAACATGTTTATTTATTTATTTATTTGTTTACTTTTATTTAAAACCTGGGAAAAGGGGGGTGATTCAGACTTTTATTAGGGGAGGGGGCTTTTTACTATGAACAACACTTTATTTATTTTTTTTACACATATACTAGAAGCCCCCCTGGGGTTAGGGTTATTCCCCCCTGGGGTTAGGGTTATTCCCCCCCCTGGGGTTAGGGTTATTCCCCCTGGGGTTAGGGTTATTCCCCCTGGGGTTAGGGTTATTCCCCCCTGGGGTTAGGGTTATTCCCCCTGGGGTTAGGGTTATTCCCCCCCCTGGGGTTAGGGTTATTCCCCCCCCTGGGGTTAGGGTTATTCCCCCCTGGGGTTAGGGTTATTCCCCCCCCTGGGGTTAGGGTTATTCCCCCTGGGGTTAGGGTTATTCCCCCTGGGGTTAGGGTTATTCCCCCCTGGGGTTAGGGTTATTCCCCCTGGGGTTAGGGTTATTCCCCCCCCTGGGGTTAGGGTTATTCCCCCCCTGGGGTTAGGGTTATTCCCCCCCTGGGGTTAGGGTTATTCCCCCCTGGGGTTAGGGTTATTCCCCCCTGGGGTTAGGGTTATTTCCCCCTGGGGTTAGGGTTATTTCCCCCTGGGGTTAGGGTTATTCCCCCTGGGGTTAGGATTATTCCCCCTGGGGTTAGGGTTATTCCCCCCTGGGGTTAGGGTTATTCCCCCCTGGGGTTAGGGTTATTCCCCCCCTGGGGTTAGGGTTAATCCCCCTAGGGGACTTCTAGTATATATACTTTGATCTCTCATAGAGATCTCTGCAGCATAGATATGCTGCAGAGATCCATGAGATCGGCACTCGTTTGCTTTCGGCTGCTGCAGCCGAAAACGAACGAGTGCCGAGCCGAGGACGGCGCCATCTTGGACGCGTCCCCGGCCGGCATCAGTAACGGAGATCGCTCCTCCGGGACAAGGTCCCGGAGGAGCGATCTCCCCCACTAGACACCAGGGAAATGTTGCCTCCGGTAATCGGAGGCAGCTGTCAACTTTGACAGCTGCCTCCGATTAGCTAATTAGCGGGCACGGCGATCAGACCGTGCCCGCTAATAGCAGCGGTCCCGGGCTACTCGCGGCACCCGGGATCGCGGCACTTCAAAGTGCTTTGAAGTGCTAGTGCGGACATATGACGTACCGGTACGTCATATGTCCTTAAGAGGTTAAGAGCGAAATATGTCCCTTTAAGAGCGACCTTGGTCCCTTCAAGAGTGAAATATGTCCCTTTAAGAGCGAAATATGTCCCTTTAAGAGCAAAATGGGTCCCTTTAAGAGCGAAATGGGTCCCTTTAAGAGCGACCTGGGTCCCTTTAAGAGCGACCTGGGTCCCTTTAAGAGCGACCTGGGTCCCTTTAAGAGCGACCTGGGTCCCTTTTAAGAGCGACCTGGGTCCCTTTAAGAGCGACTTGGGTCCCTTTATGAGCAAAATGATTCCCTTTAAAGAGCGACCTGGGTCCCTTTAAGGGACCCAGGTCGCTCTTAAAGGGATCCAAGTCGCTCTTAAAGGGATCCATGTAGCTCTTAAAGGGACGGGACCCAAGTCACTCTTAAATGGACCCAAGTCGCTCTTAAAGGTATGGGACCCAAGTCACTCTTATTGGGACGGGACCCATGTTGCTCTTAAAGGAATGGGATCCAAGTTTCTCTTAAAGGGAAGTCACTGGTAAAGGGGCGCTCTGGAAGTCACTGGTAAAGGGGCGCTCTGGAAGTCACTGGTAAAGGGGCGCTCTGGGAGTCACTGGTAAAGGGGCGCTCTGGAAGTCACTGGTAAAGGGGCGCTCTGGAAGTCACTGGTAAAGGGGCGCTCTGGAAGTCACTGGTAATGGGGCGCTCTGGAAGTCACTGGTAATGGGGCGCTCTGGAAGTCACTGGTAAAGGGGCGCTCTGGAAGTCACTGGTAAAGGGGCGCTCTTTTCAAGCACTATGTATTTTCCTGGAAATGCAAATCTAGTATTTTATTGTAATCCGTATTCTTCTTCTTCCAGCCATTTTTCTGCGATTAATACAGCCCGCACCGCTTTGCGTACAGACTCCGTTCAGACTGTGTTTCGAAGCCCTCAGCGGTGACAGGTGTGCTATCTATTTTCGGTTTTGATCGGATTTGTCATTTTTATGAAATTTACATTTAAAGACCCGTAAATTCCCATTGAAAATAATGGCCCATTGGAAATAATGGCCACACTCTAACCACTGACAGCCAATCACAGCACATATGTAAATAGCTGAAATATAGCAGCCAATAGGAACTCTAAGGTCTTGTCAGGCAATGTATCACAACATTCATACAGTCACATGTCCACTATTGGCCAATAGAAGACGTAGAAGATAGAAGGTCCTTAACGATTTTGTCTCACTGACATGAGTAAGGTTGTCATGGTAACCGAGCAATGATCTTTACCATTATAAGTAGCAGAGGTCAGTCAGTAAAATAGCAGAGCTGAGGGGACGGTACCCAAGCTGCGCTTAAAGGGACGGTACCCAAGCTGCGCTTAAAGGGACGGTACCCAAGCAGCGCTTAAAGGGACGGTACCCAAGCTGCTCTTAAAGGGACAGTACCCAAGTCACTCTTTAAGGGGCATTACATGAGTCACTCTTAAAGGGACGTTACCCGAGCCGCTCTTAAAGGGACGTTACCCGAGCTGCTCTTAAAGGGACGTTACCCGAGCCGCTCTTAAAGGGACGTTACCCTAGCCGCTCTTAAAGGGATGGTACCCAAATCGCTCTTAAAGGGGCGGTACCCAAGCCGCTCTTAAAGGGTCAGTACCTAAGCTGGTCTTCAAAGGGTGGTACCTAAGTCACTTTTAAAGGTAGAGTACTTAAGCTGGTCTTAAAGGGACAGTATATAGGTCATTCAAAGCGTTGTCACCAAAGTCCCTCCTTAAGCAACTGTACCAAAGTTGCTCTTAAAGGGACTATACTAAAGTTGCTCTTAAAGGGACTGTACCAAAGTCGCTCTTAAAGGGAGAGTATCAAGGGTTAAAGTTTCTCTTAAAGGGAAGTCACTGTTAAAGGGGCGCTCTTTTCAAGCACTATGCATTTCCCTGGAAATGCAAATCTAGTTATGTTTCTACTGTTTATTTAGATACTTAACTATGTGTATTTCTTTTATAGACTCAATCTGCACAACGGCGAATGATCTGACTGATTGGGGCGAGACCTAGACGGACCAAGTTCTTATAATTGGAGTATATTCACACTGATGCGGCTTACTGCTACGGCCGGACAAATGAGGAATGCAGGATCTGGAGTGATCTGGTGAGCAGACCCGTGGAATCCCTGACCATGACTGCCTGTCATGATATTGTGATATCGGGGTCACCGCACACTTAATAACTTGTCCCTATGGCCTTTTCTACTATTTACTAAGATATGGATATCGGTGTTAGCCGCGGGCGGTCTCAAATCTGGAGACACGTCACCAGGGGTCATCCCCTAGAGGAGGGTTCTCCCTCCCTCGTATGAATCAACGTAACAAGCTCCGTAGCACATGATTGGTCCTCAGTCCGCCTCTGGAAGTTAAGATCTGACGCCGCAGACCAAGTCGCAGTACTTGGATACATTGTACTATAAATAATCACTGTTTCTATATAAGGTGAAACCCGCCGATCTCAAGCAGTTTTTTCACTGCACATTGGGATTCACATGGACACTATCACGGACTGAAGAGACTTTGTTTGTTTACAAACCCTAACTATGATGGACACTTGAATGAGCCTATCACTGGACACTGTTAATTGAGCACCTGTTATATAAGGAAATGATGTTGTTCACTATTATATGCTTGAGGAGGACGGCGTTGAGGCCGTCGAAACGTCGCACTTACTTTAAACTTGCTGTGCTGCACTATGTTATATTATCACCTTTGATGGGATAAACACTTTCATTTGGAATTGCAGCCGTGTGCCGCGGAATACATTTTTCTACTTATTGAAAGTCCGTGGTCGGGACTTATCTACAGGCACCGGACTATCTATGCGACTACAGTAGT
The DNA here is from genome assembly GCA_027789725.1 of Dendropsophus ebraccatus. Lineage (NCBI taxonomy): Eukaryota > Metazoa > Chordata > Amphibia > Anura > Hylidae > Dendropsophus > Dendropsophus ebraccatus. Next base: position 310,595 of record JAQFWZ010000067.1, on the reverse strand, counting down.
GCTGCTCAGATATTATCTTGTGCTATCTATCTATCTATCTATCTCCTATCTATCTATCTATCTATCTCCTATCTACCTATCTATCTATCTATCTATCTATCTCCTATCTCCCTATCTACCTATCTATCTATCTATCTATCTATCTATCTATCTATCTCCTATCTATCTATCTCCCTATCTACCTATCTATCTATCTATCTATCTATCTATCTCCTATCTATCTATCTCCTATCTATCTATCTCCTATCTATCTATCTATCTATCTATCTATCTATCTATCTATCTCCTATCTATCTATCTATCTCCTATCTATCTATCTATCTATCTATCTATCTATCTATCTATCTATCTCCTATCTATCTATCTATCTCCTATCTATCTATCTATCTATCTATCTATCTATCTATCTATCTATCTATCTCCTATCTATCTATCTATCTATCTCCTATCTATCTATCTATCTACCTATCTATCTCCTATCTATCTATCTATCTCCTATCTATCTATCTATCTATCTATCTATCTATCTATCTCCTATCTATCTATCTATCTCCTATCTATCTATCTATCTATCTATCTATCTCCTATCTATCTATCTATCTATCTATCTCCTATCTATCTATCTATCTCCTATCTATCTATATATCTATCTATCTATCTCCTATCTATCTATCTCCTATCTATCTATCTCCTATCTATCTATCTCCTATCTATCTATCTATCTATCTATCTCCTATCTATCTCCTATTTCCTATCTATCTATCTATCTATCTATCTCCTATCTATCTATCTCCTATCTATCTATCTATCTATCTATCTATCTATCTCCTATCTATCTCCTATCTATCTATCTATCTATCTATCTCCTATCTATCTCCTATCTATCTATCTATCTCCTATCTATCTATCTATCTATCTCCTATCTATCTATCTATCTATCTATCTCCTATCTATCTATCTCCTATCTATCTATCTATCTATCTCCTATCTATCTATCTATCTCCTATCTATCTATCTATCTCCTATCTATCTATCTCCTATCTATCTCCTATCTATCTATCTATCTATCTCCTATCTATCTATCTATCTATCTATCTCCTATCTATCTATCTATCTATCTCCTATCTATCTCCTATCTATCTATCTCCTATCTATCTTCTATCTATCTATCTATCTATCTATCTATCTCCTATCTATCTATCTATCTATCTATCTATCTATCTATCTATCTATCTATCAAATCAAATCAAATCAAATCAAAAAAGCTTTATTGGCAGGTCCAAGTTACACATTAGCATTGCCAAAGCATGGGGAGAATAGGGAGTTGAGGAAATGGGATTCACCCGGGGTCGGTGTACAGGGGTTCATGATGTATCATGATGGTGGGGGGGGGGAATACATTCAGGGTCGGGGTATTGGAGTCCATGACCTATCGGGGTTGGGGTATCGGAGTCCATGACGTGTCACGCTTCTCTCAGTCTATGGCAGGCAGTGACGTATTGTGCCACTATAGTCGCTGTGGTCTCTTCTTCTCCCAGCAGGATGGGTAGTTTCTCTTCCTCCTCCATGGTGGAGAAGCCTGGGAGGAGGTTGGAGAGTCTCCTATAGTGAGTGACCCTCACTGCTGAGTATTTAGAGCAGTGTAGCAGGAAGTGGGCCTCATCCTCCACGGCCTCCTGGTCGCACTGCTGGCACAGTCGGCTCTCCCTGGGGATGTAGCTCTGTCGGTGCCGCCCAGTTTCAATGGCCAGGTTGTGGGCGCTCAGTCTGTAGCGGCTCAGGATCTTCCGGTCTCTGGGGTTGGGAAGCTCCTCCAGATATGGGGCCAGTCTATACTCCCTCTGCAGGCTCTGGTACACGGCCAGCTTCTGGGATGCCCTGACCTCCTCTCTCCATTCTTGGACGTAGTCTTCTTGTCTCCTGGTTATTGTGTTCCTGATCCCGGCTTTTGTGAGCTGGTATGGTGGGATTGTCTGGTTGGGCTGGGTTCCAGAGGGTATGTTTTGGGGCTCTGCTATCTATCTATCTATCTATCTATCTATCTCCTATCTATCTATATATCTATCTATCTATCTATCTCCTATCTATCTATCTATCTATCTCCTATCTATCTATCTATCTATCTATCTCCTATCTATCTATCTATCTATCTCCTATCTATCTATCTATCTATCTATCTATCTCCTATCTATCTATATATCTATCTATCTATCTATCTATCTCCTATCTATCTATCTCCTATCTATCTATCTATCTATCTATCTATCTCCTATCTATCTATCTATCTCCTATCTATCTATCTCCTATCTATCTCCTATCTATCTATCTATCTATCTATCTATCTCCTATCTATCTCCTATCTATCTATCTATCTATCTATCTCCTATCTATCTATCTCCTATCTATCTATCTATCTATCTATCTATCTATCTATCTATCTATCTATCTATCTATCTCCTATCTATCTATCTCCTATCTATCTCCTATCTATCTATCTCCTATCTATCTCCTATCTATCTATCTATCTATCTATCTATCTCCTATCTATCTATCTCCTATCTATCTCCTATCTATCTCCTATCTATCTATCTATCTATCTATCTATCTATCTATCTCCTATCTATCTATCTATCTATCTCCTATCTATCTATCTATCTATCTATCTATCTCCTATCTATCTATCTCCTATCTCCTATCTATCTATCTATCTATCTATCTATCTATCTATCTATCTATCTATCTCCTATCTCCTATCTATCTATCTATCTATCTATCTATCTATCTATCTATCTCCTATCTATCTATCTCCTATCTATCTATCTCCTATCTATCTATCTATCTATCTATCTATCTATCTATCTCCTATCTATCTATCTATCTATCTATCTATCTCCTATCTCCTATCTATCTATCTATCTATCTATCTCCTATCTATCTCCTATCTATCTATCTCCTATCTATCTATATATCTCCTATCTATATATCTCCTATCTATCTATCTCCTATCTATCTATCTATCTATCTCCTATCTATCTATCTATCTATCTATCTCCTATCTATCTATCTATCTATCTATCTATCTATCTATCTATCTCCTATCTATCTATCTATCTATCTCCTATCTATCTCCTATCTATCTCCTATCTATCTATCTATCTATCTATCTCCTATCTATCTCCTATCTATCTATCTATCTCCTATCTATCTATCTATCTATCTATCTATCTATCTATCTTCTATCTATCTATCTATCTATCTATCTATCTATCTATCTATCTCCTATCTATCTATCTATCTATCTTCTATCTATCTATCTATCTTCTATCTATCTATCTATCTATCTATCTATCTATCTATCTATCTATCTCCTATCTATCTATCTATTTCCTATCTATCTATCTCCTATCTATCTATCTATCTATCTCCTATCTATCTATCTATCTATCTATTTCCTATCTATCTATCTATCTATCTATCTATCTATCTATCTCCTATCTATCTATCTATCTATCTATCTATCTCCTATCTATCTATCTCCTATCTATCTATCTCCTATCTATCTATCTATCTATTTCCTATCTATCTATCTATCTATCTCCTATCTATCTATCTATCTATCTATCTATCTATCTATCTCCTATCTATCTATCTATCTATCTCCTATCTATCTATCTATCTATCTATCTCCTATCTATCTATCTCCTATCTATCTATCTCCTATCTATCTATCTATCTATCTATCTATTTCCTATCTATCTATCTATCTCCTATCTATCTATCTATCTATCTCCTATCTATCTCCCTATCCCTATATGATATGCTGCCCCCTGCCTGTAGTCTCCTTTAGCTGCAGGGATAATCCTCAGGTACACAGTCACCTCTACCATGTAGCACCTGGCGGATTACCTGCACACACACGGCCAGGTGGGGCGGATTGGTCACCGGCCGCCATTGGGTGATTTTAGGAGCCAATAATTCTGTCCATCAAATCCTGATAAATGACTTATTGACTTGGAGCTTTGAGGGTTTATGGCGTCTGCGCTACCACCTGGCTCCAGTCCCTGCTGAGAAACAAGGTGTGACCCTGACGTCCTGCCCGCATGTCACATCCCCAGGAGGAAGCTGAGATATAGGGAGCTGTCTGCAGAGCTCTGTACATCTGATTTAGCTGCTCCATCCTACCTGTGACATAAAGGAGACACTGAGGTCCATGTCAGCCCACAGCATCAATATCATATCAGCATGGAGGTGGTGGAGGGTCAGTATGAAGGGTGGAGGGTCAATATACAGGTGGTGGAGGGTCAGTATGAAGGGTGGTGGAGGTTCAGTATGAAGGGTGGTGGAGGTTCAGTATGAAGGGTGGAGGGTCAGTATGAAGGGTGGAGGGTCAGTATGAAGGGTGGAGGGTCAGTATGAAGGGTGGAGGGTCAATATACAGGTGGTGGAGGGTCAGTATGAAGGGTGGTGGAGGTTCAGTATGAAGGGTGGAGGGTCAGTATGAAGGGTGGAGGGTCAGTATGTAGGGTGTGGAGGGTCAGTATGAAGGGTGGAGGGTCAGTATGTAGGGTGTGGAGGGTCAGTATGAAGGGTGGAGGGTCAGTATGAAGGGTGGAGGGTCAATATACAGGTGGTGGAGGGTCAGTATGAAGGGTGGTGGAGGTTCAGTATGAAGGGTGGAGGGTCAGTATGAAGGGTGGTGGAGGGTCAGTATGAAGGGTGGAGGGTCAGTATGAAGGGTGGAGGGTCAGTATGAAGGGTGGAGGGTCAGTATGCAGATGGTAGAGGGTCAGTATGAAGGGTGGAGGGTCAGTATGAAGGATGGAGGGTCAGTATGCAGGGTGGTGGAGGGTCAGTATGAAGGGTGGTGGAGGGTCAGTATGAAGGGTGGTGGAGGGTCAGTATGAAGGGTGGAGGGTCAGTATGAAGGGTGGTGGAGGGTCAGTATGAAGGGTAGTGGAGGGTCAGTATGAAGGGTGGAGGGTCAGTATGAAGGGTCAGTATGAAGGGTGGTGGAGGTTCAGTATGAAGGGTGGAGGGTCAGTATGAAGGTGGTGGAGGGTCAGTATGAAGGGTGGAGGGTCAGTATACAGGTGGTGGAGGGTCAGTATGAAGGGTGGTGGAGGTTCAGTATGAAGGGTGGAGGGTCAGTATGAAGGGTGGTGGAGGGTCAGTATCAAGGGTGGAGGGTCAGTATCAAGGGTGGAGGGTCAGTATGCAGGGTGGTGGAGGGTCAGTATGAAAGGTGGTGGAGGGTCAGTATGAAGGGTGGAGGGTCAGTATGAAGGGTGGAGGGTCAGTATGCAGATGGTGGAGGGTCAGTATAAAGGGTGGAGGATCACTATGAAGGGTGGTGGGGGGTCAGTATGAAGGGTGGTGGAGGGTCAGTATGAAGGGTGGAGGGTCGGTATGAATGGTGGAGGGTCAGTATACAGGTGGTGGAGGGTCAGTATGCAGGGTGGTGGAGGGTCAGTATGAAGGGTGGTGGAGGGTCAGTATGAAGGGTGGAGGGTCAGTATGAAGGGTGGTGGAGGGTCAGTATGAAGGGTGGAGGGTCAGTATGAAGGGTGGTGGAGGGTCAGTATGAAGGGTAAGTATGAAGGGTGGAGGGTCAGTATGAAGGGTGGTTGAGGGTCAGTATGAAGGATGGAGGGTCAGTATGAAGGGTGGATGGTCAGTATGAAGGGTGGTGGAGGGTCAGGATGAAGAATGGAGGGTCATTATGAAGGGTGGTGGAGGGTCAGTATACAGGTGGTGGAGGGTCAGTATGAAGGGTGGTGGAGGGTCAGTATGAAGGGTGGTGGAGGGTCAGTATGAAGGGTGGTGGAGGGTCAGTATGCAGGGTGGTGGAGGGTCAGTATGAAGGGTGGTGGAGGGGCAGTATGAAGGGTGGAGGGTCAGAATGAAGGGTGGAGGGTCAGTATGAAGGGTGGTTGAGGGTCAGTATAAAGGGTGGAGGGTCAGTATGAAGGGTGGTGGAGGGTCAGTATGAAGGGTGGAGGGTCAGTATGAAGGGTGGAGGGTCAGTATGCAGATGGTAGAGGGTCAGTATGAAGGGTGGAGGGTCAGTATGAAGGGTGGAGGGTCAGTATGAAGGATGGAGGGTCAGTATGCAGGGTGGTGGAGGGTCAGTATGAAGGGTGGTGGAGGGTCAGTATGAAGGGTGGTGGAGGGTCAGTATGAAGGGTGGAGGGTCAGTATGAAGGGTGGTGGAGGGTCAGTATGAAGGGTAGTGGAGGGTCAGTATGAAGGGTGGAGGGTCAGTATGAAGGGTCAGTATGAAGGGTGGTGGAGGTTCAGTATGAAGGGTGGAGGGTCAGTATGAAGGTGGTGGAGGGTCAGTATGAAGGGTGGAGGGTCAGTATACAGGTGGTGGAGGGTCAGTATGAAGGGTGGTGGAGGTTCAGTATGAAGGGTGGAGGGTCAGTATGAAGGGTGGTGGAGGGTCAGTATCAAGGGTGGAGGGTCAGTATGAAGGGTGGAGGGTCAGTATGCAGGGTGGTGGAGGGTCAGTATGAAAGGTGGTGGAGGGTCAGTATGAAGGGTGGAGGGTCAGTATGAAGGGTGGAGGGTCAGTATGAAGGGTGGTGGAGGGTCAGTATAAAGGGTGGAGGATCACTATGAAGGGTGGTGGGGGGTCAGTATGAAGGGTGGTGGAGGGTCAGTATGAAGGGTGGAGGGTCGGTATGAATGGTGGAGGGTCAGTATACAGGTGGTGGTGGAGGGTCAGTATGCAGGGTGGTGGAGGGTCAGTATGAAGGGTGGTGGAGGGTCAGTATGAAGGGTGGAGGGTCAGTATGAAGGGTGGTGGAGGGTCAGTATGAAGGGTGGAGGGTCAGTATGAAGGGTGGTGGAGGGTCAGTATGAAGGGTCAGTATGAAGGGTGGAGGGTCAGTATGAAGGGTGGTTGAGGGTCAGTATGAAGGATGGAGGGTCAGTATGAAGGGTGGATGGTCAGTATGAAGGGTGGTGGAGGGTCAGGATGAAGAATGGAGGGTCATTATGAAGGGTGGTGGAGGGTCAGTATACAGGTGGTGGAGGGTCAGTATGAAGGGTGGTGGAGGGTCAGTATGAAGGGTGGTGGAGGGTCAGTATGAAGGGTGGTGGAGGGTCAGTATGCAGGGTGGTGGAGGGTCAGTATGAAGGGTGGTGGAGGGGCAGTATGAAGGGTGGAGGGTCAGAATGAAGGGTGGAGGGTCAGTATGAAGGGTGGTTGAGGGTCAGTATAAAGGGTGGAGGGTCAGTATGAAGGATGGAGGGTCAGTATGAAGGGTGGATGGTCAGTATGAAGGGTGGTGGAGGGTCAGGATGAAGAATGGAGGGTCATTATGAAGGGTGGTGGAGGGTCAGTATACAGGTGGTGGAGGGTCAGTATGAAGGGTGGTGGAGGGTCAGTATGAAGGGTGGTGGAGGGTCAGTATGAAGGGTGGAGGGTCGGTATGAAGGGTGGAGGGTCAGTATGAAGGGTGGAGGGTCAGTATGAAGGGTGGTGGAGGGTCAGTATAAAGGGTGGAGGGTCAGTATGAAGGGTGGAGGGTCAGTATGAAGGGTGGTGGTGGGTCAGTATGAAGGGTGGAGGGTCAGTATGAAGGGTGGAGGGTCAGTATGAAAGGTGGTGGAGGGTCAGTATGAAGGGTGGTGGAGGGTCAGTATAAAGGGTGGAGGGTCAGTATGAAGGATGGAGGGTCAGTATGAAGGGTGGAGGGTCAGTATGAAGGGTGGTGGAGGGTCAGTATGAAGTGTGGTGGAGGGTCAGTATAAAGGGTGGAGGGTCAGTATGAAGGGTGGTGGAGGGTCAGTATGAAGGGTGGTGGAGGGTCAGTATGAAGGGTGGAGGGTCAGTATGAAGGGTGGTGGAGGGTCAGTATGAAGGGTGGAGGGTCAGTATGGAGGGTCAGTATGAAGGGTGAAGGGTCAGTATGCAGGTGGTGGAGGGTCAGTATGAAGGGTGGAGGGTCAATATAAAGGGTGGAGGGTCAGAATGGAGGGTGGAGGGTCAGTATGAAGGGTGGAGGGTCAGTATGCAGGTGATGGAGGGTCAGTATGCAGGTGGTGTAGGGTCATTATGAAGAGTGGAAAGTCAGTATGAAGGGTGGAGGGTCAGTATGAAGGGTGGTGGAGGGTCAGTATCAAGGGTGGAGGGTCAGTATGAAGGGTGGAGGGTCAGTATGAAGGGTGGTGGAGGGTCAGTATGCAGATGAAGGAGGGTCAGTATGCAGGTGGTGGAGGGTCAGTATGAAGGGTGGAGGGTCAGTACGCAGGTGGTGGAGGGTCAGTATGAAGGGTGGAGGGTCATTATGAAGGGTGGTGGAGGGTCAGTATGAAGGGTGGAGGGTAAGTATGCAGGTGGTGGAGGGTCAGTATTAAGGGTAAAGGGTCATATGCAGGTGGTGGAGGGTCAGTATGAAGGGTGGAGGGTCAGTATGCAGGTGGTGGAGGGTCAGTATGCAGGTGGTGGAGGGTCAGTTTGCAGGTGGTGGAGGGTCAGTATGAAGGGTGGTGGAGGGTCAGTATGGAGGGTAAGTATGCAGGTGGTGAAGGGTCAGGATGAAGAATGGAGGGTCAGTATGCTGGTGGGGGAGGGTCAGTATGAAGGGCGGAGGGTTAGTAAGCAGGTGGTGGAGGGTCAGTATGGAGGGTGGAGGGTCAGTTTGCACGTGGTGGAGGGTCAGTATGAAGGGTGGAGGGTCAGTATGCAGGTGGTGGTCAGTATGAAGGGTGGAGGGTCAGTATGCAGGTGGTGGAGGGTCAGTATGGAGGGTGGTGGAGGGTCAGTTTGAAGGGTGGTGGAGGGTCAGTATGAAGGGTGGAGGGTCAGTATACAGGTGGTGGAGGGTCAGTATGAAGGGTGGAGGATCAGTATACAGGTGGTGGAGGGTCAGTATGCAGGGGGTGAAGGGTCAGTATGCAGGTGGTGGAGGGTCAGTATGCAGGTTGTAGAGGGTCACAATGCAGGTGGTGGAGGATCAGTATGAAGGGTGGAGTGTCAGTATGCAGGTGGTGGAGGGTCAGTATGCAGGTGGTGGAGTGTCAGTATGAAGGGTGGAGGGTCAGTATGAAGGGTGGAGGGTTAGTATGAAGGGTGGAGGGTCAGTATGCAGGGTGGTGGAGGGTCAGTGTGAAGGGTGGAGGGGCAGTATGAAGGGTGGAGGGTCAGTATGAAGGGTGGAGGGTTAGTATGAAGGGTGGAGGGTAAGTATGCAGGTGGTGGAGGGTCAGTGTGAAGGGTGGAGGGTCAGTATGAAGGGTGGAGGGTTAGTATGAAGGGTGGAGGGTCAGTATGAAGGGTGGAGGGTCAGTAAGCAGGTGGTGGAGGGTCAGTATGCAGGGTGTGGATGGTCAGTATGCAGGTGTTGGAGGGTCAGTATGAAGGGTGGAGTGTCAGTATGCAGGTGGTGGAGGGTCAGTATGCATGTAGTGGATTTGTCAGTATGCAGGTGGTGGAGGGTCAGTGTGAAGGGTGGAGGGTCAGTATGAAGGGTGGAGGGTCAGTATGCCGGTGGTGGAGGGTCAGTATAAATGGTGGAGGGTCAGTATGCAGGTGGTGGAGGGTCAGTATGCAGGTGGTGGAGGGTCAGTATGAAGGGTGGAGGGTCAGTATGAAGGGTGGAGGGTCAGTATGAAGGGTGGAGGGTCAGTATGAAGGGTGGAGGGTCAGTATGCAGGGTGGTTGAGGGTCAGTGTGAAGGGTGGAGGGTCAGTATGAAGGGTGGAGGGTCAGTATGAAGGGTGGAGGGTTAGTTTGAAGGGTGGAGGGTCAGTATGCAGGTGGTGGAGGGTCAGTGTGAAGGGTGGAGGGTCAGTATGAAGGGTGGAGGGTCAGTATGCCGGTGGTGGAGGGTCAGTATGAAGGGTCAGTGTGAAGGGTGGAGGGTCAGTATGAAGGGTGGAGGATCAGTATGCCGGTGGTGGAGGGTCAGTATAAAGGGTGGAGGGTCAGTATGCAGGTGGTGAAGGGTCAGTGTAAAGGTTGGAGGGTCAGTATGAAGGGTGGAGGGTCAGTATGCCGATGGGGGAGGGTCAGTATGAAGGGTGGAGGGTCAGTATGCAGGGTGTGGAGGGTCAGTATGCAGGTGGTGGAGGGTCAGTATGAAGGGTGGAGGGTCAGTATGTAGGGTGTGGAGGGTCAGTATGCAGGTGGTGGAGGGTCAGTATGCAGGTGGTGGAGGGTCAGTATGAAGGGTGGAGGGTCAGTATGCAGGTGGTGGTTTCCTTGAATCGAAACCCCACCTCAGTTTGGTTGTTCCTTCCTGGTAGACAGTCCATCTAGCTCACTAACGCAGAGAAACACGTGATGGTGTCTCTGCCAGTATTTTGAGTTATTTGTCACTCTCCATAATACAACCTTATGAGAACCTTGTGGGAGACCATAAAGCCGTCCTTACCACCAGGGGTCTGCTCCCCAAGGAACAACCCTATTAGTCCGCTCCCCATAGAACAACCCTATGAGAACCTTGTGGGAGACCATGGGGCCTTCCTCACACTGGGGGTCCGCTCCCCATAGAACAACCCCATGAGAACCTTGTGGGAGACTATGGGGCCTTCCTCACACTGGGGGTCCGCTCCCCATAGAACAACCCCATGAGAACCTTGTGGGAGACCATGGGGCCTTCCTCACACTGGGGGTCCGCTCCCCATAGAACAACCCCATGAGAACCTTGTGGGAGACCATGGGGCCTTCCTCACACTGGGGGTCCGCTCCCCATAGAACAACCCCATGAGAACCTTGTGGGAGACCATGGGGCCTTCCTCACACTGGGGGTCCGCTCCCCATAGAACAACCCCATGAGAACCTTGTGGGAGACCATGGGGCCTTCCTCACACTGGGGGTCCGCTCCCCATAGAACAACCCCATGAGAACCTTGTGGGAGACCATGGGGCCTTCCTCACACTGGGGGTCCGCTCCCCATAGAACAACCCCATGAGAACCTTGTGGGAGGCCATGGGGCCTTCCTCACACTGGGGGTCCGCTCCCCATAGAACAACCCCATGAGAACCTTGTGGGAGACCATGGGGCCTTCCTCACACTGGGGGTCCGCTCCCCATAGAACAACCCCATGAGAACCTTGTGGAACCCCATAGAGCCGTCCATGGGGCCTTCCTCACACTGGGGGTCCGCTCACCATGAGAACACTGTGGAGGCCTCGCAATGTCTTTCAGATCATATTGTTTATTTGCTGATGTCGGTGACATGAAGGAGAATGCTCAAAGAGACTACACGGACTCTTGTTTTGCATATTTAAATTTTTGGGGGGCATCAGTGGAGACTCGTGATTGAGTACTTCATTGGAGTTTTTTCGCTGATCTCCCTGAGTTCAGTGATTACTGTGTTTTGTTGGTTGATTTGTCATTGCCCCAGTAGCCAGAATCCTGCTCCACACTGACGAAGGGCAAACACCCGAAACGGCTGTCTGTGGATGGAGGCCTGCCTTGGCAAGCCCTTGTCATATCGCAGTGCTCGCACCTTGAGATAAATGTTGACAATAAGGGGCCACCCTGGTGTTTCCCTATTTATGTTCCAATACTCACAACCGAGTGGGACTTAGGGGGCTATTTATCAGGGTGGTGTGGTGCTCTCCCCATCGTGGAGGCACCCCGTGGCAACAGGCTAGAGATATCTGGCTATCCCGTGTTTTGAGACTCGCAACTGAGGCTCCACGGACTCTTGTTTTGCATATTTAAGTTTTTGGGGGCATCAGTGGAGACTCTTGATTGATACTTCATTGGAGTTTTTTCACTGTTCTCCTTGAGTTCAGTGATTACTGTTTTGTTGGTTGAAAAACTCCTCGATATCCACCTGCTGACCTGGTGCCTGGAGCCGCCATACCTCGCAGGCACTCATACCCACTGGTGGCGCTCTTACATGGATGGCTGGGGGGTTTATCTGTCCGTCTTTATCACCAGATGGGACCTTGTGGAGCCAAATAGTCTAAAGTCACAGTCAAGAGCCATCACTACAGTACCCCCAGCCACAGTCCTCCGACCACACTACCCCCAGCCACAGTACTCCCACCACACTACCCCCAGCCACAATACACCGACCACACTACCCCCAGCCACAGTCCTCCGACCACACTACCCCCAGCCACAGTCCTCCGACCACACTACCCCCAGCCACAGTACTCCGACCACAGTACCCCCAGCCACAGTCCTCCGACCACACTACCCCCAGCCACAGTACTCCGACCACACTACCCCCAGCCACAGTCCTCCGACCACACTACCCCCAGCCACAGTCCTCCGACCACACTACCCCCAGCCACAGTACTCCGACCACACTACCCCCAGCCACAGTCCTCCGACCACACTACCCCCAGCCACAATACACCGACCACACTACCCCCAGCCACAATACACCGACCACACTACCCCCAGCCACAGTCCTCCGACCACACTACCCCCAGCCACAATACACCGACCACAGTACCCCCAGCCACAATACTCCGACCACACTACCCCCAGCCACAGTACTCTGACCACACTACCCCCAGCCACAATACACCGACCACAGTACCCCCAGCCACAATACTCCGACCACACTACCCCCAGCCACAGTACTCCTACCACACTACCCCCAGCCACAGTACTCCGACCAAACTACCCCCAGCCACAGTATTCCGACCACACTACCCCCAGCCACAGCACTCCGACCACACTACCCTCAGCCACAGTACTCCGACCACACTACCCCCAGCCACAGTACTCTGACCACACTACCCCCAGCCACAGTCCTCCGACCACACTACCCCCAGCCACAGTCCTCCGACCACACTACCCCCAGCCACAGTACTCCGACCACACTACCCCCAGCCACAGTACTCCGACCACACTACCCCCAGCCTTAGTCCTCCGACCACTGCACCCCCAGCCACAGTCCTCACTACCCCCAGCCACAGTACTACGACCACACTACCCCCAGCCACAGTCCTCCGACCACACTACCCCCAGCCACAGTACTCCGACCACACTACCCCCAGCCACAGTACTTCCGACCACACTACCCCCAGCCACAGTACTCCGACCACACTACCCCCAGCCACAGTCCTCCGACCACAGTACCCCCAGCCACAGTCCTCCGACCACCGCACCCCCAGCCACAATACTACGACCACTGCACCCCCAGCCACAATACTATGACCACCGCACCCCCAGCCACAATACTCCGACCACCGCACCCCCAGCCACAATACTCAGACCACCACACCCCCAGACACAATACTCCGACCACAGCACCCCCAGCCACAGTACTACGATTACCGCACCCCTAGCCACAATACTCCGACCACCGCACCCCCAGCCACAATATTACGACCACTGCACCCCCAGACCCAATACTACGATCACTGCACCCCAGACACAATACTACGACCACTGCACCCCCAGACACAATACTACGACCACTGCACCCCCAGCCACAATACTATGACCACCGCACCCCCAGCCACAATACTCCGACCACCGCACCCCCAGCCACAATACTCAGACCACCACACCCCCAGACACAATACTCCGACCACAGTACCCCCAGCCACAGTACTACGATTACCGCACCCCCAGCCACAATACTCCGACCACCGCACCCCCAGACACAATACTACGACCACTGCACCCCCAGACCCAATACTACGACCACTGCACCCCCAGACACAATACTACGACCACTGCACCCCCAGCCACAATACCCCCGGCCATTGTTGGACAGTTTCTGTGGATCGGATGTTCGAGGTGCGGAGAACATAGGATGTGACTTATATCCCAGTGGCCGGTAAGACCACCTTGTCTTGTCTTCTCCACCATTATGGTTTCATTGACTGGTGGGATGACTTTGTGGTCAGATCTTGGCGATGTATTAACCTTCTGTAACCATCAGAGTGGATGGGACCTGTAGCGAGGTCTGATCCATCACACACCTTCCTCCTCCGTCACTCCTGCCCCTGGGTTATCCTCAGAGTCTCAGAGGATTCTAGTAACTAGAGAGGGATCAGCCTGAAGAAATGTGATCGACGTCCAATGACAATTAACATTAAAGGGCCGCTCCGTCTTCACTCCCCGGACAGCTTTATCATAACCCTGAAGAAGCCGCCATTGTTGACGTCACCCGGATGCTTCACATTGTGCAGTTGGGGCAAATCCAGAGGCGGTGGAGAGAGAGACGGAGAGCGGCTTCACCTTTGTGCTTATTTCTCACAGAGAAGAATCACATTGTGGGTCACATGGAGCCTCCAGCCATGACAGGAATGGAAGCATGGCGGCCCCGCAAGCGGTGGTGTGACCCCCGGGACACGTCATCAGACCTGGCCCCCCGCTATGAGGGGATAAAAAGATGTTTTACACTCAACCCCAGAAAAGTAAGACAAGTATATATACATTTACCAAATAATACCGCCATATAAGAAGGAAGTCACTATACTAAGTACCACCAGGTATTACCGCCACACCACGGGCACATAGTGATCTCACCGTACTGTTACCTATCAACACCAATCTCCCTATACAACGGGCCTCTCATACCACCATACCGTGACCATAAGTTATCACTACATAATGACTGGATAATACTGCTATAGTGTTACTGAGCAATTCCTACAGAAGAGCTCAATAATACCGCCATACAACGAGCACACAGAGCAGTATTCCCCCATAGTGATAATAGTGCAGTTACAACAAATAATTACAGAGGGCACTGTATGGGTGATCAGGCTGATCAGTCACAGTCGGGTGGTGCCGCTACCAAGGGGGGGGCCGCGATGCTCCCCCTTGCCACTGCACTGCCCCTTCCTATTTCCTCTTGTGACCGCAAGCAGGATTTTGCTTGCGGTCACAAGAGGGAGACTGGGACGGCCCCCAGCCACTGCACGGCTCCCGAATCCCTGTATCCCCCATCCCCGGCCGCACACAAACCATAGAGCTCTGTGTACTCCGGGGATGGTACTTCCGGCGCAGTGACCTCTGTGCCGGAAGTAACATCCCCGGTGCGCACAGAGCTCTATGGTTCGTGTGCGGCCGTGGACGGGACAGACAGGGAGCCGCGCGGCAGACGACAGACAGACCAAGGAGGAGAGAGACACGGCGGGGGAGCGAGTTGTCAGGTGAGTTGTGTGTTTGTTTTGTTTTGCACAGACTTGCTGCCATTATAAGGGGGTTACAATGGGGGGCATCTATAAGGGGATTATAAAGGGGGTTACAATGGGGGCCATCTATAAGGGGATTATAAAGGGGGTTACAATGGGGGGCATCTATAAGGGGATTATAAAGGGGGTTACAATGGGGGCATCTATAAGGGGATTATAAAGGGGGTTACAATGGGGGGGCATCTATAAGGGGATTATAAAGGGGGTTACAATGGGGGGCATCTATAAGGGGATTATAAAGGGGGTTACAATGGGGGCCATCTATAAGGGGATTATAAAGGGGGTTACAATGGGGGGCATCTATAAGGGGATTATAAAGGGGGTTACAATGGGGGCATCTATAAGGGGATTATAAAGGGGGTTACAATGGGGGGGCATCTATAAGGGGATTATAAAGGGGGTTACAATGGGGGGCATCTATAAGGGGATTATAAAGGGGGTTACAATGGGGGCCATCTATAAGGGGATTATAAAGGGGGTTACAATAGGGGGCATCTATAAAGGGGGTTACAATGGGGGCCATCTTTAAAGGGGGTTACAATGGGGGCCATCTATAAGGGGGATTATAAGGGGCGCCATCTATAAGGGGGATAACATGGGGGTAATCTATTAGGTAGACTACATGGGGAGTGTATGCAATAGGGCATGTACTATAGTGGTGGGCATATACTATAATGGGGTCACATAGAGTCAGCCTACCCACTAAATGAGGGTGTAAAGGGGCCAATAAAGATGTGCAGTGTGTATAGAGATGAGGATGGTGACAAAGTGAGGAGCCTAATATGTTTCTCTGGCACTTATTATTTCTATGACCCAAATGCATAACCTTACATTTATCCACATTAAACTTCATCTGCCATTTCACCGCCCAAGCCTCTAGCTTCTCCAAATCCCTCTGTAATATGATATTATCCTCCTCTGTGCTGATTACTTTACCCAGTTTAGTATCATCTGCAAAAATGGAGATTCTACTCTGTAGCCCCTCTACAAGGTCATTATTAATAATATTAAAAAGAAATGGACCCAACACTGACCCCTGTGGTACCCCACTAGTAACTGACCCAACACTGACCCCTGTGGTACCCCACTAGTAACTGTGACCCAACACTGACCCCTGTGGTACCCCACTAGTAACTGTGACCCAACACTGACCCCTGTGGTACCCCACTAGTAACTGTGAGCCAACACTGACCCCTGTGGTACCCCACTAGTAACTGTGACCCAACACTGACCCCTGCTGTACCCCACTAGTAACTAAAACCCAATCTGAATATGTTCCATCAATGACCACCCTGTGTTTTCTATCACACAACCAGTTACTTACCCATTTGCATACGTTTTCCCCCAGTCCCAGCATCCTCATTTTGTAGACCGACCTTTCATGCGGCACAGTATCAAATACTATAGAAACGTCCAGATACACAACGTCGACAGCCTCCCCCAGGTCCTGTCTATATACACATATACAGCCTCCCCCAGGTCCAGTCTATATACACATATACAGCCTCCCCCAGGTCCAGTCTATATACACATATACAGCCTCCCCCAGGTCCAGTCTATATACACATATACAGCCTCCCCCAGGTCCAGTCTATATACACATATACAGCCTCCCCCAGGTCCAGTCTATATACACATATACAGCCTCCCCCAGGTCCAGTCTATATACACATATACAGCCTCCCCCAGGTCCAGTCTATATACACATATACAGCCTCCCCCAGGTCCAGTCTATATACACATATACAGCCTCCCCCAGGTCCTGTCTATATACACAACGTCCACAGCCTCCCCCAGGTCCAGTCTATATACACATATACAGCCTCCCCCAGGTCCTTTCTATATACACATATACAGCCTCCCCCAGGTCCTGTCTATATACACATATACAGCCTCCCCCAGGTCCAGTCTATATACACATATACAGCCTCCCCCAGGTCCAGTCTATATACACATATACAGCCTCCCCCAGGTCCAGTCTATATACACATATACAGCCTCCCCCAGGTCCAGTCTATATACACATATACAGCCTCCCCCAGGTCCTGTCTATATACACATATACAGCCTCCCCCAGGTCCAGTCTATATACACATATACAGCCTCCCCCAGGTCCAGTCTATATACACATATACAGCCTCCCCCAGGGCCAGTCTATATACACATATACAGCCTCCCCCAGGTCCAGTCTATATACACATATACAGCCTCCCCCAGGTCCAGTCTATATACACATATACAGCCTCCCCCAGGTCCAGTCTATATACACATATACAGCCTCCCCCAGGTCCAGTCTATATACACAACATCCACAGCCTCCCCCAGGTCCAGTCTATATACATATATACAGCCTCCCCCAGGTCCAGTCTATATACACATATACAGCCTCCCCCAGGTCCAGTCTATATACACATATACAGCCTCCCCCAGGTCCTGTCTATATACACATATACAGCCTCCCCCAGGTCCTGTCTATATACACATATACAGCCTCCCCCAGGTCCAGTCTATATACACATATACAGCCTCCCCCAGGTCCTGTCTATATACACAACGTCCACAGCCTCCCCCAGGTCCAGTCTATATACACATATACAGCCTCCCCCCGGTCCAGTCTATATACACATACACAGCCTCCCCCCGGTCCAGTCTATATACACATATACTGCCTCCCCCAGGTCCTGTCTATATACACATATACAGCCTCCCCCAGGTCCTGTCTATATACACATATACAGCCTCCCCCAGGTCCTGTCTATATACACATATACAGCCTCCCCCAGGTCCAGTCTATATACACATATACAGCCTCCCCCAGGTCCTATATATATATACACATATACAGCCTCCCCCAGGTCCAGTCTATATACACATATACAGCCTCCCCCAGGTCCTGTCTATATACACATATACAGCCTCCCCCAGGTCCTGTCTATATACACAACGTCCACAGCCTCCCCCAGGTCCTGTCTATATACACATATACAGCCTCCCCCAGGTCCTGTCTATATACACATATACAGCCTCCCCCAGGTCCTGTCTATATACACATATACAGCCTCCCCCAGGTCCTGTCTATATACACAACGTCCACAGCCTCCCCCAGGTCCAGTCTATATACACATATACAGCCTCCCCCAGGTCCTTTCTATATACACATATACAGCCTCCCCCAGGTCCTGTCTATATACACATATACAGCCTCCCCCAGGTCCAGTCTATATACACATATACAGCCTCCCCCCGGTCCAGTCTATATACACATATACAGCCTCCCCCAGGTCCAGTCTATATACACATATACAGCCTCCCCCAGGTCCAGTCTATATACACATATACAGCCTCCCCCAGGTCCTGTCTATATACACATATACAGCCTCCCCCAGGTCCAGTCTATATACACATATACAGCCTCCCCCAGGTCCAGTCTATATACACATATACAGCCTCCCCCAGGTCCAGTCTATATACACATATACAGCCTCCCCCAGGTCCAGTCTATATACACATATACAGCCTCCCCCAGGTCCAGTCTATATACACATATACAGCCTCCCCCAGGTCCAGTCTATATACACATATACAGCCTCCCCCAGGTCCAGTCTATATACACATATACAGCCTCCCCCAGGTCCTGTCTATATACACATATACAGCCTCCCCCAGGTCCAGTCTATATACACAACATCCACAGCCTCCCCCAGGTCCAGGCTATATACATATATACAGCCTCCCCCAGGTCCAGTCTATATACACATATACAGCCTCCCCCAGGTCCAGTCTATATACACATATACAGCCTCCCCCAGGTCCAGTCTATATACACATATACAGCCTCCCCCAGGTCCAGTCTATATACACATATACAGCCTCCCCCAGGTCCAGTCTATATACACATATACAGCCTCCCCCAGGTCCAGTCTATATACACATATACAGCCTCCCCCAGGTCCTGTCTATATACACATATACAGCCTCCCCCAGGTCCTGTCTATATACACATATACAGCCTCCCCCAGGTCCTGTCTATATACACAACGTCCACAGCCTCCCCCAGGTCCAGTCTATATACACATATACAGCCTCCCCCCGGTCCAGTCTATATACACATACACAGCCTCCCCCCGGTCCAGTCTATATACACATATACTGCCTCCCCCAGGTCCTGTCTATATACACATATACAGCCTCCCCCAGGTCCTGTCTATATACACATATACAGCCTCCCCCAGGTCCTGTCTATATACACAACGTCCACAGCCTCCCCCAGGTCCTGTCTATATACACATATACAGCCTCCCCCAGGTCCTGTCTATATACACATATACAGCCTCCCCCAGGTCCTGTCTATATACACATATACAGCCTCCCCCAGGTCCTGTCTATATACACATATACAGCCTCCCCCAGGTCCAGTCTATATACACATATACAGCCTCCCCCAGGTCCAGTCTATATACACATACACAGCCTCCCCCAGGTCCTGTCTATATATACACATATACAGCCTCCCCCAGGTCCAGTCTATATACACATACACAGCCTCCCCCAGGTCCAGTCTATATACACATATACAGCCTCCCCCAGGTCCAGTCTATATACACATATACAGCCTCCCCCAGGTCCTGTCTATATACACATATACAGCCTCCCCCTGGTCCAGTCTATATACACATATACTGCCTCTCCCAGGTCCAGTCTATATACACATATACAGCCTCCCCCAGGTCCAGTCTATATACACATATACAGCCTCCCCCAGGTCCAGTCTATATACACATCCACAGCCTCCCCCAGGTCCTGTCTATATACACATATACAGCCTCCCCCAGGTCCTGTCTATATACACATATACAGCCTCCCCCCGGTCCTGTCTATATACACATATACAGCCTCCCCCCAGGTCCTGTCTATATACACATATACAGCCTCCCCCAGGTCCTGTCTATATACACATATACAGCCTCCCCCAGGTCCAGTCTATATACACATATACAGCCTCCCCCAGGTCCAGTCTATATATACAACATCCACAGCCTCCCCCAGGTCCAGTCTATATACACATATACAGCCTCCCCCAGGTCCTATCTATATACACATATACAGCCTCCCCCCAGGTCCTGTCTATATACACATATACAGCCTCCCCCAGGTCCTGTCTATATACACATATACAGCCTCCCCCCGGTCCTGTCTATATACACATATACAGCCTCCCCCAGGTCCTATATATATATACACATATACAGCCTCCCCCAGGTCCTATATATATATACACATATACAGCCTCCCCCAGGTCCTATATATATATACACATATACAGCCTCCCCCAGGTCCAGTCTATATACACATATACAGCCTCCCCCAGGTCCAGTCTATATACACATATACAGCCTCCCCCAGGTCCTGTCTATATACACATATACAGCCTCCCCCAGGTCCTGTCTATATACACATATACAGCCTCCCCCAGGTCCTGTCTATATACACATATACAGCCTCCCCCCGGTCCTGTCTATATACACATATACAGCCTCCCCCAGGTCCAGTCTATATACACATATACAGCCTCCCCCAGGTCCTGTCTATATACACAACATCCACAGCCTCCCCCAGGTCCAGTCTATATACACATATACAGCCTCCCCCAGGTCCTATATATATATACACATATACAGCCTCCCCCAGGTCCTATATATATATACACATATACAGCCTCCCCCAGGTCCTATATATATATACACATATACAGCCTCCCCCAGGTCCAGTCTATATACACATATACAGCCTCCCCCAGGTCCAGTCTATATACACATATACAGCCTCCCCCAGGTCCTGTCTATATACACATATACAGCCTCCCCCAGGTCCAGTCTATATACACATATACAGCCTCCCCCAGGTCCTGTCTATATACACATATACAGCCTCCCCCAGGTCCTGTCTATATACACATATACAGCCTCCCCCAGGTCCTGTCTATATACACATATACAGCCTCCCCCAGGTCCAGTCTATATACACAACATCCACAGCCTCCCCCAGGTCCAGTCTATATACACATATACAGCCTCCCCCAGGTCCTATCTATATACACATATACAGCCTCCCCCCAGGTCCTGTCTATATACACATATACAGCCTCCCCCAGGTCCTGTCTATATACACATATACAGCCTCCCCCCGGTCCTGTCTATATACACATATACAGCCTCCCCCAGGTCCTATATATATATACACATATACAGCCTCCCCCAGGTCCTATATATATATACACATATACAGCCTCCCCCAGGTCCTATATATATATACACATATACAGCCTCCCCCAGGTCCAGTCTATATACACATATACAGCCTCCCCCAGGTCCTGTCTATATACACATATACTGCCTCCCCCAGGTCCTGTCTATATACACATATACAGCCTCCCCCAGGTCCTGTCTATATACACATATACAGCCTCCCCCAGGTCCTGTCTATATACACAACATCCACAGCCTCCCCCAGGTCCAGTCTATATACACATATACAGCCTCCCCCAGGTCCAGTCTATATACACATATACAGCCTCCCCCCGATCCTGTCTATATACACAACATCCACAGCCTCCCCCAGGTCCTGTCTATATACACATATACAGCCTCCCCCAGGTCCAGTCTGTATACACAACATCCACAGCCTCCCCCAGGTCCAGTCTATATACACATATACAGCCTCCCCCAGGTCCAGTCTATATACACATATACAGCCTCCCCCAGGTCCAGTCTATATACACATATACAGCCTCCCCCAGGTCCTGTCTATATACACATATACAGCCTCCCCCCGGTCCAGTTTATATACACATATACAGCCTCCCCCAGGTCCTATATATATATACACATATACAGCCTCCCCCAGGTCCAGTCTATATACACAACGTCCACAGCCTCCCCCAGGTCCAGTCTATATACACATATACAGCCTCCCCCAGGTCCAGTCTATATACACATATACAGCCTCCCCCAGGTCCAGTCTATATACACATATACAGCCTCCCCCAGGTCCAGTCTATATACACATATACAGCCTCCCCCAGGTCCAGTCTATATACACATATACAGCCTCCCCCAGGTCCTGTCTATATACACATATACAGCCTCCCCCAGGTCCTGTCTATATACACATATACAGCCTCCCCCAGGTCCTGTCTATATACACATATACAGCCTCCCCCAGGTCCAGTCTATATACATATATACAGCCTCCCCCAGGTCCAGTCTATATACACATATACAGCCTCCTCCAGGTCCTGTCTATAACTCACCTCTTCATAGAAGCCGATCAGATTAGTCTGACAGGACCGATCCCTCATAAATCCATGCTGGTGCTGTGTTATAAGATTATTTTCATTGACATACACCAGTATAGCATCTCTTATATATTATACCCCAGTATAGCATCTCTTATATATTATACCCCAGTATAGCATCTCTTACAATCCCCTCAAATACTTTACCTACTATAGATGTTAGACTTACAGGCCTGTAGTTTCCAGGATCACTCTTTGACCCCTTCTTGAATATTGGTACCACATTAGCTATGCGCCAGTCCTGTGGAACAATCCCTGTCCTAATAGAATCTTTAAATTTTAGGAATAACGGTCTATCTAACACCGTATTTAATTCTTGCAAAACTCTAGGATGGACCTTCTGGGCCCGATGACTTATGGATTTTAATGTTTTTAAGGCGTCTCCCCACTTCTTGTTGTGTTAGGCAGGTGAGATTTATGGGAGGATTTACATTATCCCTAGTCATATCGTCTGTTATGGGATTCTCCTCTGTGAATACAGTAGAGAAGAATGTATTTAGTAGATTGGCCTTTTCCTCTTCCCCCTCCACCATTACACCCAGTTTATTTTTGAGGGGACCAACATTTTCGGTTTTAATTTTTTTGTTGTTTATATAGGTGAAGAACATTTTGGGATTCCTATTACTTTCTGTTGCTATTTTTGCTTTTTTTATTTGTTTTTTACACATTTTATTCTTCTATAGTTGCTCCATGCTTCCCCACTACCTTCTTGTTTTAGTAGTCTGACTGCTTGTTTCTTATCACTTATTGCCCCCTCCCCCTTACAGCTGAAGTTACCACATTGGATTTCTCTTATTTCTACTACTTTTATTCCCATATGGTTTGTGTCGCTCCCACGATTTACCCAGGATGCTCTTATATACGTCCCATTACTCTTGTGTACTTTTATTTCTGAAGACACTGTCCCAGTCTATGTCCCCAGGGTCCTCTCTTATATCTCAGGGCAGTGTCCCCCCAGTCTATGTCCCCGGGGTCCTCTCTTATATCTCAGGGCAGTGTCCCCCCAGTCTATGTCCCCGGGGTCCTCTCTTATATCTCAGGGCAGTGTCCCCCCAGTCTATGTCCCCGGGGTCCTCTCTTATATCTCAGGGCAGTGTCCCCCCAGTCTATGTCCCCGGGGTCCTCTCTTATATCTCAGGGCAGTGTCCCCCCAGTCTATGTCCCCGGGGTCCTCTTTTATATCTCAGGGCAGTGTATCAGTCTATGTCCCCGGGGTCCTCTCTTATATCTCAGGGCAGTGTCCCCCCAGTCTATGTCCCCGGGGTCCTCCCATATATCTCAGGGCAGTGTCCCCCCAGTCTATGTCCCCGGGGTCCTCTCTTATATCTCAGGGCAGTGTCCCCCCAGTCTATGTCCCCGGGGTCCTCACTTATATCTTAGGGCAGTGTTATTTCTTATTACTTTTATTCCCATATGGTTTGTGTCGCTCCCACGATTTACCCAGGATGCTCTTATATACGTCCCATTACTCTTGTGTACTTTTATTTCTGAAGACACTGTCCCAGTCTATGTCCCCAGGGTCCTCTCTTATATCTCAGGGCAGTGTCCCCCCAGTCTATGTCCCCGGGGTCCTCTCTTATATCTCAGGGCAGTGTCCCCCCAGTCTATGTCCCCGGGGTCCTCTCTTATATCTCAGGGCAGTGTCCCCCCAGTCTATGTCCCCGGGGTCCTCTCTTATATCTCAGGGCAGTGTCCCCCCAGTCTATGTCCCCGGGGTCCTCTCTTATATCTCAGGGCAGTGTCCCCCCAGTCTATGTCCCCGGGGTCCTCTTTTATATCTCAGGGCAGTGTATCAGTCTATGTCCCCGGGGTCCTCTCTTATATCTCAGGGCAGTGTCCCCCCAGTCTATGTCCCCGGGGTCCTCCCATATATCTCAGGGCAGTGTCCCCCCAGTCTATGTCCCCGGGGTCCTCTCTTATATCTCAGGGCAGTGTCCCCCCAGTCTATGTCCCCGGGGTCCTCACTTATATCTTAGGGCAGTGTCCCAGTCTATGTCCCCGGGGTCCTCTCTTAGTTTTTGGAAATTAGCCTTCCTGAAATTTAATGTTTTTGTAGCCCCTCTGCTAATTATTTTATTGAAGGATAATTGAAAACTTACTATATTATGGTCACTATTACCTAGGTGACCCCCCACCTCTATTTTTGATATTCTGTCTGGCCTATTGGTAAGATCAGGTCCAGGAGTGCCCCCCTGGGTAGTTATAGCCCCCCCCCCATAATAATGACTTCCCCCTGCTTTCCTGTATATATTTGGGTAGCTATAGTCCCCTATAATAATGACTTCCCCCTGCTTTCCTGTATATATTTGGGTAGCTATAGTCCCCTATAATAATGACGTCCCCCTGCTTCGCTGCCGCATCTATCTGTCTTATAAGAAGATTTTCGGTTTCTTCCACTATACTTGGAGGTTTATAACTCACTCCTATAAGAATTTTATTATTCTTCGTCCCTCTCTTAGTCAGTAGCAGCGGTGGTATTAGTCAGTAGCAGCGGTGGTGTTAATCAGTAGTAGTGGTGGTATTAGTCAGTAGCAGCGGTGGTGTTAGTCAGTATGTGGTGGTGTTATACAGTAGTGGGGGTGTTAGTCAGTAGCAGTGGTGGTGTTAGTCAGTATGTGGTGGTGTTATACAGTAGTGGGGGTGTTAGTCAGTAGCAGTGGTGGTGTTAGTCAGTATGTGGTGGTGTTATACAGTAGTGGTGGTGTTAGTCAGTAGCAGCGGTGGTGTTAGTATGTGGCAGTGTTAGTTTATGGGGGTGTTAATTGTTACTTGTTATCTGGTACTGGTATTGGATTTAGTTTACAGGATCTGGTCAGTAACAATATGCTGGTTGTGGTGTGGCGGTAATATTTCCTTCCTCTCTACACTGGTATTATTGGTAATATTGGTCTCAGTATACAGGATTTGGTTAGTAACAGTATGGCGGTAATATGTATGGTGATAATATTTCCCATATACTGGTATTATTGATAATATCAGTCTTGAGATTTATTAGATATATTTATATATATATATATACCAATAGCATTGCTTGGTTAAAGAAGGGGGGGGGCAAGCTGACCTCTTGCACCAGGGCCCAAGAGACATTAGCTACGCCCCTGATGATCAGTCACAGTGCAGTGGTGCAAACTGGATGGGTGATCAGTCACAGTCGGGTGGTGCACACTGGATGGGTGATCAGTCACAGTCGGTGGTGCACACTGGATGGGTGATCAGTCACAGTCGGGTGGTGCACACTGGATGGGTGATCAGTCACAGTCGGGTGGTGCACACTGGATGGGTGATCAGTCACAGTCGGGTGGTGCACACTGGATGGGTGATCAGTCACAGTCGGTGGTGCACACTGGATGGGTGATCAGTCACAGTCGGGTGGTGCACACTGGATGGGTGATCAGTCACAGTCCGGTGGTGCACACTGGATAGGTGATTAGTCACAATCCGGTGGTGCACACTGGATGGGTGATCAGTCACAGTCGGGTGGTGCACACTGGATAGGTGATTAGTCACAATCCGGTGGTGCACACTGGATGGGTGATCAGTCACAGTCGGGTGGTGCACACTGGTTGGGTGATCAGTCACAGTCGGGTGGTGCACACTGGATGGGTGATCAGTCACAGTACGGTGGTGCACACTGGATAGGTGATCAGTCACAATCCGGTGGTGCACACTGGATGGGTGATCAGTCACAGTCGGGTGGTGCACACTGGTTGGGTGATCAGTCACAGTCGGGTGGTGCACACTGGATGGGTGATCAGTCACAATCCGGTGGTGCACACTGGATAGGCGATCAGTCACAATCCGGTGGTGCACACTGGATGGGTGATCAGTCACAGTCTGGTGGTGCACACTGGATTAGTGATCAGTCACAGTCCGGTGGTGCACACTGGTTGGGTGATCAGTCACAGTCGGGTGGTGCACACTGGTTGGGTGATCAGTCACAGTCCGGTGGTGCACACTGGATGGGTGATCAGTCACAGTCCGGTGGTGCACACTGGATGGGTGATCAGTCACAGTCCGGTGGTGCACACTGGATGGGTGATCAGTCACAGTCCGGTGGTGCACACTGGATGGGTGGTCAGTCACAGTCCTTTGGTGCACACTGGATGGGTGATCAGTCACAGTCCGGTGGTACACACTGGATGGGTGATCAGTCACAGTCTGGTGGTGCACACTGGATGGGTGATCAGTCACAGTCTGGTGGTGCACACTGGATGGGTGATCAGTCACAATCCGGTGGTGCACACTGGATGGGTGATCAGTCACAGTCCGTTGGTGCACACTGGATGGGTGGTCAGTCACAGTCCTGTGGTGCACACTGGATGGGTGATAAGTCACATTCCGGTGGTGCACACTGGTTGGGTGATCAGTCACAGTCCGGTGGTGCACACTGGATGGGTGATCAGTCACAGTCGGGTGGTGCACACTGGATGGGTGATCAGTCACAGTCCGGTGGTGCACACTGGATGGGTGATCAGTCACAGTCGGGTGGTGCACACTGGATGGGTGATCAGTCACAGTCCGGTGGTGCACACTGCATTGCTGTTCCTCTCTACCTCTTTGCTATCTGACATGTGGTCTTTCTGGTTGTGCGCACCTGTTCGGCTCTGGGACAGCATACCTCCATCCCCGTCATTTATCTTGTGCTGTGATTTCCTTGTCGGGGTGTCCTGGGGGGAATCACAGACAAGTTCTCAGTAGGTGGCTCTCTGGCTGGAGGCGGCTCCTGTGATTTATAACCCCACTCCTGTCCCTGCTTGTTCTATGATTTTTAGTATCTGGGATTAATTTACATTTGAATAAAGGTTTATTGTTCTGTGAACTTTAATATTGTCTCGTTATTAGTGATGAGCGAGCATGCTGGTCCGAGCTTGGTACTCGATCGAGTATTAGGGTACTCAATGGTACTCGTTACTCGGACGAGCATTTCGCGATACTCGAGAAAATCTCCTCATCCGTTTCCTGTAAGTTTCGGCGCTTTTTCTCAGCCAATAAACATTCAGGGGACTCTTTGGTACATCCTGCGATCACGTGAGACCCATACATGTCGATAGCAGCGATTGGTTGGCCAGATCAGATGACCCTGCCAAATAAAAATCTTGGCCGCCGAGGCTCGGCTCACATGTATGCTGGAAGAGATCAGGGACAGAGCTGCTGCTGGTCAGGGAGAGCGTTAGGGAGTGAATTAGCGTTCCAGTAGGCAGGGTATATACTAGAGCAGGGGTGGGGAACCTTTTCCATGTCGAGGGCCGGTCGGGCATTAATAAAATCATTTGAGGGCCGCATACAGGCTCGGACTGGGCCACCGGGGGGCCGGGGAAACCCCCGGTGGGCCCCGAGCTGGAGTGGGCCCCCCCGCTCCTAGGGGGGCCGGGGGCCGCACCTCCCTTTTTAACTGGAAGCGATCGCAACAATCGCTTCCAGTTAAATGTAAGCAGTGTTGTGATTGACAGGGCGGGAAGCCTACGGCTTCCCGCCCTGTCAATCACTCTTGTGACCGCAAGCAGAGATTTGCTTGCGATCACAAGAGTTACGCAAGCTCCGATGTGAAGTCCCGCCGGCGCCATCACTGACCTCAGTGTGCGCCGCGGCGGCTAGGACTTCCGGGTCATGGAGCGCATACCGGAAGTCCCAGCCACCGCGGCGCACACTGAGGTCAGTGATGGCGCCGGCGGGACTTCACATCGGAGCTGCTGTCAGAGAAGAGGACACCGGCGACCGACGGGGGATCGTGTGGTTAGGTGAGTTGTCTTGTGGTTTTTTTTATTTTTTATCAGAGGGGGCAAGATAGGGGGGGGCTGTATACAGGGGAGGACAACATAGGGGGGCTGTATACAGGGGAGGACAACATAGGGGGGCTGTATACAGGGGGGAGGACAACATAAGGGGGGCTGTATACAGGGGGGAGGACAACATAAGGGGGGCTGTATACAGGGGGGAGGACAACATAAGGGGGGCTGTATACAGGGGGGAGGACAACATAAGGGGGGCTGTATACAGGGGGGAGGACAACATAAGGGGCTATATACAGGGGCAGGATAACATAAAGGGGTCTGTATACAGGGGGGGACAACATAAGGGGTTATATACAGGGGCAGGACAACATAAGGGGCTATATACAGGGGCAGGATAACATAAAGGGGTCTGTATACAGGGGGGGACAACATAAGGGGTTATATACAGGGGCAGGACAACATAAGGGTGGTATATACAGGGGAGGACAACATAAGGGGCTGTGTACAGGGGGAGGACAACATAAGGGGCTGTATACAGGGAAGGACAACATAAGGGGGGCTATATACAGGGGGAGGACAACATAAGGGGGCTATATACAGGAGAAGGACAACATAATGGGGCTATATACAGGGGCAGGACAACATAAGGGGGGCTGTATACAGGGGGAGAACAACATAAGGGGGGCTATATACAGGGGGAGGACAACATAAGGGGGTATATACAGGGGCAGGACAACATAAGGGGGGCTGTATACAGGGAAGGAAAACATAAGGGGGGCTGTATACAGGGGGAGGACAACACAAGGGGGGCTGTATACAGGGAAGGACAACATAAGGGGGGTATATACAGGGAAGGACAACATAAGGGGCTGTATACAGGGGGAGGACAACATAAGGGGCTGTATACAGGGGGAGGACAACATAAGGGGCTGTATACAGGGGGAGGACAACATAAGGGGCTGTATACAGGGGGAGGACAACATAAGGGGCTGTATACAGGGGAGGACAACATAAGGGGCTGTATACAGGGGAAGGAAAACTTAAGGGGGCTATATGGGGCAAGGACAACATAAGGTGGCTATACGGGGGAATAGACAACATAAGGGGCTATATGGGGGGTAGGGATGGACAACATAAGGGGGCTATCTATATGGGGGGATGGATAACACAAGCCGGACAGTTATAAGGGGGATAAAACAGGGAGCCATCTATAAGGGACACTGGATGGGGGCAATTTATAAGGAGGACAACACTGAGGAGGCATCTATAAAGGGCACTACACAGAGGGGGACAACAATGTATAAGGGTAACTATACTGGGTGCGGTGTGTATACAATAGGGCATGCACAGAGAGGGGCATCTACTTTAGTGGACTACACAGAGGGGTCATCTATAAGGGGACTACACAGAGGGGTCATCTATAAGGGGACTACACAGAGGGGGCCATATACTATAGGGCAGGAATAGGGAACCTTGGATCTCCAGCTGTTGCAGTTGTTGCAGGCATGAAGGGAGTTGTAGTTTTGCAACAGCTGGAGAGCCAAGGTTCCCTACCCCTGATAATAGGGAATGCACAGAGGTTGTCATCTACTATAAAGGGATTACACAGAGGGGGATCTCTACTATAGTAGAGGCACACAGGGACACAGGGCCATCTATATGGAGGACTGAACAAGGGGCCATCTACAAGGTGTGTGCACAATATATATATATATATATATATATATATATATATATATATGAACACACACACACACAATAGTCAGGGCTAACCACTGAGAGAAGGTGTAAAGAGGCCAATACAGATGTGCAGTGTGTATAGAGATGAGGATGGTGTCAGTGTGAGGAGCCTAATATATTTCTCTGGCAGATTCTGTGGATTCGTAGCTCGGAGAAGTTCTCATAACGGCCCAGGGCAGATGGAGAAGTAGATGAAAAGGGAAGAACTCCGATCAGAGAAGACGTCCCCTGTGAGTCACTAAATCTATGTGCACCGTAATGTATATGGTGTAGAGCTGGGGCTACCTCTATATGACTGTATGAGGGGATATTGATCTTTGTTCAGAGGATTTTATTCAGTAGCAGCTGTGGTGTTAGTCAGTATGTGGTGGTGTTAGTCAGTATGTGGGGGTATTATTTGTTACTTGTAATCTGGTGCGGTGTTCATTGGTCTTAGTATACCAGATTTGGTCAGTAACAATATGGTGGTGATGGTTGTGGTGTGGCGGTAATATTTCCCCCTTGTGTACTGGTAATTTTGGTCTCAGTATACAGGATTTGGTCAGTAACAGTATAGCGGTAATATGTATGGTGATACTATTTCCCTCCTTTATACTGGTTTATTGGTAATATCGGTCTTGATATACAGGATTTGGTCAGTTACTGTATAGCGGTAATATGTGTGGGGATATTTGCTCTTTATATACTGGTGTTATTGGTAGCATACAGTGTTATCATGCAAAGAAAATTGTCTTATAGCGCGATTACACCGGCCAATAATCGGTAACAAGTGCTCCTAGGAAGTCTATTCAGCCGATGATCGGCCCATGTAAAAGTGCCAGAGATTGGCTGACATGCCAGCAAATGCCCCATAGTCGGCTGATTTGATCTTTTGTGCGGCTAAGATCATTGCTGTCGGCTGCACATCTCTATATATTCCTGCCCTGCTGATTAGCAATCATTTGCAGCCCTACACTGCCCCATATCACGCCGTGTTAATGTACCTTTATTAATGTTACCATAGATAAGTGTGGTGGCAGAAGGGTGGGCCCCAAGAATGATTTCCCCTGGTGGGCCAAGGCACTCCAGTCCGACACTGGCCGCATACCATGCGCGGCAGTTAGTAGCGGGGGTTTGCAGCACCCAGGGCAAAGAATTGTTCCCCTAGTGCCCCTGCTATTGTAGTTAATCCCCAGTGATGCCCCTGCTATTGTAGTTAACCCCAAGTGATGCCCCTTGTAGTCTAGTCTAGCCAAGTCATGTCCCTGGTAGCCTAAATAACCCCCTATCAGTCATGTCCCTGGTAGCCTAGTTAACCCCCATCAGTCATGTCCCTGGTAGCCTAAATAACCCCCATCAGTCATGTCCCTGGTGGACTAGTTAACCCCCATCAGTCATGTCCCTGGTGGACTAGTTAACCCACATCAGTCATGTCCCTGGTAGCCTAAATAACCCCCATCAGTCATGTCCCTGGTGGACTAGTTAACCCCCATCAGTCATGTCCCTGGTGGACTAGTTAACCCCCATCAGTCATGTCCCTGGTGGACTAGTTAACCCCCATCAGTCATGTCCCTGGTGGACTAGTTAACCCCCATCAGTCATGTCCCTGGTGGACTAGTTAACCCCCATCAGTCATGTCCCTGGTGGACTAGTTAACCCCCATCAGTCATGTCCCTGGTGGACTAGTTAACCCCCATCAGTCATGTCCCTGGTGGACTAGTTAACCCCCATCAGTCATGTCCCTGGTGGACTAGTTAACCCCCATCAGTCATGTCCCTGGTAGCCTATTTAACCCCCAAATAAAAAAATAAACATCCCACTCACCTTACCTCCGTTCCCACGCTGTCCAGGTCCTCTTCTCTCCCACGTCCTCTTATGTCCCAGGTCCTCTGTGCCGGTCTTCTCCTGCAGGCGGCGCGCGATGAAATGACGTCATCGCGCACGGCCCGCAGGAGACTGAAGACGCGCTGCTCTGCTGGGGAAGAAGCCGGCATAGAGACAGGAGGATGCTGTGTGCGCCGGCTCCTTCCTTCTCCAGAGCAGCGCGCATTACAGGGGAGCTGCGGGCCGCGGGCCGCATCGGGAGGTCTCAGGGGCCGGATGCGGCCCGCGGGCCGGAGGTTCCCCACCCCTGTACTAGAGAAAGAACCAAACAGCCCTTGTAAGGGCTTCAAATCGTTTTTAAATTGTATTTCTACAGACTGCTGGCTGGGACTTGCAGTGCAGCTACCACGATTTCACCAGCACACTGTGGTGACCGGCTGCTGGCAGAAAGGGGACATTAGGTGTTGCACACAGACCCCTAAGAAGGGCTCAGTAAATCAGTACTCTTTTATTGGGCCCTCTACTATATTTTCTGATCTCTGTATTTCTTACACAAGGTATATCTAAGTTCACTACTGCCTGCACAGAGTAAAGGGGGTGTCACAGAGTGTGTATAGGTGCAGCCACCAACAGATTGTATCCCACAACCCCCCCCAAAAATAGTGGGACCACTAGTATATTTTCTGATTTCTGTATTTCTTATGCAAGGCATATCTAAGTTCCATACTGTGCAATGTACATAAAATGGTGAACCCCAGGGGCAAGGGTCGAGGGCGTGGGCTTTCAATTGATGCTGTTGCCGGGGGGCCGTGGTTCAGGGCAGGGTGACACAGCAGCACCCATTGAGGAGGGAGCAGTGGCACACCACAGACGTCCACTCCCTAGCTTCTTCTCGCAACTTACGGGGCCTTAGGGTACACCGCTATTGAAAGCGCAGCAGTGTGCACAGGTGATCACGTGGATAGTGGATAATGTGTCCAGTAACTTATCCACCACCCAGTCTTCAACGCAGTCCGCCCACGCTACCCAAGGGAGTGGAACCCTTGTTCCGTTAGCTCCGCCTCCTTCCCCACAGCCTGGCCCCTCCAGGGAAAGAAGGGGTTCAGATCCACCACCACCACCATGCTCCCAGGAACTCTTTTCTGGACCCTTCCCTGAGTCTGAGCAACCGGAGCAGTCAATCTGTCCCGATGCCCAAACTATGCAGCTCACGCAGTCAGTGGGTGATGAGAGTGGGGACTTGGGGTTGGAAGAGGTGTGTGATGATGACAATGAGACCCGGTTGTCAGACAGTGAGGTTGTTGTCATGGATGTAACTCAAAGTGGGGAGCAGAGTAAGAAATTGGAGGAAGAGCTGGTGGATGAGGACAAGGTGACTGACCCGAGCTGGGTGGATAAGCTTAGTGAAGACCGTGCTTCTGAGGGGGAGGCAAGTTCACCCACAGGACCGGTTGGAAGAGGAAGAGGGGTGGGCAGAGGGAGAAGCAGGGGCAGAGCGAGTAGATCAGCAACTGTTTCACGGAGTCAAATTCCCGTGGCCAGGGCTAGATGTTCCGAAGTCTGGAGGTTTTTTAAAGAAACTGCGGATGACCGACGGACTGTAGTGTGCAACGTGTGCCACACCAGGATCAGCACTGGAGCCACCACTACCAGCCTAACCACTACCAGCATGCGCAGGCATATGAGTGCTAAACACCCCACTCACAGTCCCCCCGCCCAGGCCCCAGGCACGAGCGCCTCCCGCCCTACACGCACCCCTTCACCTCCACTATGCTCCACACCCTCCAGCAAGGTGTCCAAGCGCAGCGTTCAACTGTCCCTGCAGCAGACCTTTGAACGGAAGCGCAAATACACTGGCACTCACCCGCATGCACAAGCCCTAAATGTGCACATAGGCAAACTGCTGAGCTTGGAGATGCTGCCCTATCGGCTGGTAAAGACAGAGGCTTTTAGGAACCTCATGGTGGTGGCTGTCCCTCGGTACTCTGTCCCCAGCCGCCACTACTTTTCACGGTGTGCCGTCCCAGCCCTACACTAGCACGTGTCGGATAACATCATCCTTGCCCTCACCAACGCGGTCAGCGACAAGGTCCACCTAACCACGGACACGTGGACAAGTGCTGGCGGGCAGAGACACTATATCTCCCTGACGGCACATAGGGTTAACTTGGTGGAGGCTGGGACAGAGTCTGACCCTGGTTCCGCTCATGTGCTGCCCACACCGAGGATTGCAGGGCCTACCTTGCTCGCGGTCTCTCATGATTTGAAGACCTCTTTCTCCTCTTCTTCCTCCTCCTCTCTATTACTCTCTATGGGCACGTTGCCTCCATTTTGTAGCGCTAGCTGCATCAGCACTGCGTTGGGTAAGCGCCAACAGGCGGTGTTGAAACTGCTGAGCTTAGGCGACAAGAGGCACACGGCCCAGGAGCTGTTGCAGGGCATCACGGCGCAGACCGATCTTTGGCTCGTGCCACGGAGCCTCAAACCAGGCATGGTTGTGTGTGACAACGGGTGAAACCTGGTGGCGGCTCTGCAACTCGGCAGCCTCACACATGTACCATGCCTGGCCCACGTGTTAAACCTAGTGGTGCAGCAGTTCCTTAAGACCTACCCCAATTTGGCTGACTTGCTCACCAAGGTGCGGCGCATCTGTGCGCATTTCCGCAAGTCAACCACGGATGCTGCCACCCTTAGGGCAGTGCAAAGGCGCAACTGCCGACTCACAGACTGCTGTGCGACGTGCCCACGAGGTGGAATTCCACCTTCCAGATGGTAGCCAGGGTGTACCAGCAACGCAGAGCCATTGTGGAATGCCAAATGTTAACCTCGGTGCGAAGCGGTAGTCAGGTCAGTCAGCTACCTCAAATCTACAATGAGGAGTGGACGTGGATGTCTGCTATCTGTCACGTACTGGGCCACTTTGAGGAGTCCACACAGATGGTCAGCGGAGATGCCGCCATCATCAGCCTCACCATCCCGCTGCTGTGTCTGCTTTAAACCTCCCTGCTCAGCCTGAAGTCTGAGACTTTGCCTTCGTCTCAGGAGACGGGTGAAGAACAGCCGCCACTAGATGGCCAGACCACCCTGTCGTCAGTTTCTCCCCACGGACTAGAGGATGAAGAGGATGAAGAAGAGGAGGAAGAGGAAGAGGAGCAGACTGCTGCCACCACTGAAGAGGGTACCAATGCTCAATCCTTAGCTGTTGAGCGTGTATGGCCTGAAGAGGAGGAATTGGTGGAGGATGAGGAGGAGGAAATTGAGAGTTAGCCTATCGAGGAGAGGCAATTCTTGCATGTTCGGACCCTGGCGCACATGGCTGACTTTGTTAGGCTGTCTTTCCTGTGACCCTCGGGTTAAATTTTTTTTGACAACACCAATTACTGGGTGTTCACCCTCCTGGACCCTCGGTACAAACAGAACTTTTCCACTCTCATTCCTGCCGAGGAACGCAGTATGAGAGTAAATCAATATCAACAGGCCCTGGTGCAGAAGCTGAAAATGTACTTCCCATCTGACACCACTAGTGCCAGAGGACGTAGTTCTGTGAGCCAAAGAGCGGGGGAGAGGAGCGGTGGAGCAGGCAGCTTGTCAAGGGGCAGGGGAACACTCTCCAAGGCCTTTGACAGTTTCATGGCACCCCAGCCGGACTATGTCAACTGTCCCCAGTCTAGACAGAGTAGGGGGGAAGCCTTCAGGAAGATGGTGAGGGAGTACCTTGCTGACCATACCAACGTCCTTACTGATCACTTTGCTTCCTACAACTACTGGGTTGCAAACCTGGATACGTGGCCCGAACTGGCGCTTTACACCTTGGAGGTGCTGGCCTACCCTGCCACTAGCGTGTTGTCAGAGCGGGTCTTTACTGCAGCTGGTGCCATCATCACTAATAAGCGCACCCGCCTGTCAACTTACAGCACCGACAGACTGACGTTTATAAAAATGAACAAAGCCTGGATTTCACCTGAATTCAAGTGTCCACCCGGGGAAAGCATCTCCTCTCCTCCTTTAATTCTCAGCCAACAGCCAAGTCTTCTTCTGCCATGCTGTGTCTGGCCTAATTTTTAGGAGGCTCACTTGCTACCTCACTCACTTTTAATGGTTCTCTGTGTCCTCACTGCCATGCTCTGACTTCACTACGTCTGCGGAGGAGCGGGACTGGTTGCCGGCAACCAGCCAGCTGTGTTATCTTTTTTTTTTTTGTGTAGCCGCGGCCAGGGACTCACCACCCCCGGTCAATCGGTGTACCCTTGATGGTGACTGACAGCACTTAGGTTCGTGTCCACTATAAATTCCTGCCCCTGGCCTCACTCCAATTTTTTGGAAGGCTCCCTTGCCTCCTCACTCACTTTTATTTGTTCTGTGTCCTCACTGCCATGCTGTGTCTGGCCTATTTTTTGGAAGGCTCCCTTGCCTCCTCACTCGCTTTTAATGGTTCTCTGTGTGCTCACTGCCATGCTGTGTCAGGCTAAATTTTGGGGTGGTTCATATGCTACCTCTGTTTTTAATGGTTCTCTGTGTCCTTACTGCCATGCTTTGTCAGGCA
The DNA here is from genome assembly GCA_027789725.1 of Dendropsophus ebraccatus. NCBI lineage: Eukaryota > Metazoa > Chordata > Amphibia > Anura > Hylidae > Dendropsophus > Dendropsophus ebraccatus. The sequence continues at coordinate 274,295 of JAQFWZ010000067.1, read as the reverse complement.
AAGTTTTTGGGTGGTTCATCATATGCTACTTCTGTTTTAATGGTTCCCTGTGTTCTCACTGCCATGCTGTGACAGGCCAAGTTTTTGGGTGGTTCATCTGCCTACCTCTGTTTTAACTAGGCGCGATTAGGCAGCCTAAGAGGCATCCATACATGCTGCCCCTGCTGTTTCCTGTCCATTTCCGTGATGTTTCCATCATTTTCTAAGGTTGAAAGGTTTTCAAATGACCTTCCCTCTACCGAACTTGGGTCCCCTGCAAAAATGCTTGAGTTTCCCATTGACTTTAATGGGGTTTGTTACTCGAAACGAGCACTCGAGTATTTTAGTACTTTCTCATCACCACTCGTTATCTGTCCATCTGGACCTCTGACCACCAGGAACGAGCTATGACTGTACCAATGACCACCAGGAACGAGCTATGACTGTACCAATGACCACCAGGAACGAGCTATGACTGTACCACACACCTCTAGGATAGAGCTATGACTGGACAACACACCTCCAGGATAGAGCTATGACTGGACCACTGACCACCAAGATAGAGCTATGACTGGACCACTGACCACCAGGATGGCGCTATGACTGGACCACTGACCACCAGGATAGAGCTATGACTGGACCACAGACCACCAGGGACTGAATCATCAGCATCAGAGTATATTCTGTAGTATTGGGCTCCATTTATGTTCCTATTGCACCTGGAAATGGCTCCATCCAGAACATCAGTGTATATTAGCTTGTATAAAACTGCTTCTGTGGTGACCCCAGGGCACTTGCCTGATGGTTAGGTGTGACGCCACTGCTGTGGTGGTTGGCCGAGATGTAGCTCTGCGCGGTGGTATTTTGTCATGATGCCAGTGCCGGTTGGGCACACAGGTATGATGGCACACCTGCTTTTATTTTAATGGGCTGACTATACCTTGTTCCCCTGTGCTCAGTGACCTACTGGGTTGTTGCAGGGTCCCTTGGGCAATTATCACTGTGGTCCGGAGTGGAATAGTAACCCAACCGGACTATTGGCACTGCCACCCACAGAAAGGGGGGATGACCCAAGGAAGTGATTGCTGTGTCGGTGCTTATTGAAGAACCACAGAGTCCCGTTACAATAAATAAAATTTTGTTTACTGTGAAGATATTCAATACAGGAAGCAGGTAATACCGCTTTGCCTTGATAGGATACGTTATACTAGATAGGCTAGATCTGCACTGAGAGTGGAGCAGAAGATACAGCCGTGCTGACTGAGCTACGTGCTGAGAGGTAGAAAGTTCAGAAGAGTAGAGAGGAGGATGTCGCAAGAGTCTCAATCCAAGTAGGACTGTGCTCTGCCGGAACTTCAGAGGTAGAAGAAGTAGAATACTTGAGAGTAGAGAGAATACTTGTGTCTGTGTTTTGACTCTTTGGTCTTTGCACCACCTATTGCCCACCAGTGTCAGGTGACCCGTCCTAGAGGGTGACACATGCCCCACACCTTGTTACCTGGGATGAGCAGAGTGGTCAGAGTTCTCTGATTACACTTGTGCTGCAAGATAGAGTTTATAGGCTTTTAGCAACTTTGCTCTATCTGGATCAGTTCCTTTACTTTGTGTGGATACTGTCCTGCACTGCGTGGGTTGAGATGATCCCTGACGTGTCCTCTCTAGTAGCGACTTAACACTGCATAGCAGTAGCGAAAATAGGTGGGGGCAAAGGGGGCGGTCGCTCCTGGGCCCACACTGGCAGGGGCCCACTGAGGTCTCAGACGCTTAATGCCTTAGTACCTGTGTAGTGGGCCCCTAACACGGCAACAGTACCTGGTAATAGCCTGCACCATGCTCATGAGGAGCCCCCTCAGCTGTCGGATGCCGGGCCCGGCCAGGGCTGGATCTTGTCCCTGGTCTCTTCTCTTCCTCCTACACGCTGCTTCCTGCTCTGCTGCTGGCCCCTCCCCTTCCTCTCCCTCACTGTCCTACAGAGCCTGGTGTGAGGAGAGAGCTGGAGGGATCCTGCCATCTATGAAGTCCAGCAGCAGCTGTAAGTGATCATCATCAGTGTCTGTGGTGACACACACACACACATACATACACACACACACTTACACTTAATAGATATAGCAGTGACCAAATGACTAGGAGGAGCCATATATATATTACAGCGTTGGACTGGGCCACCGGGGAGTCGGGGGATCCCCCGGTGGGCCCCACCCCCTCCTCCCTCTTGCAGGGCCCTTCCCCTAAGCCAGAGAGGGGCCTCCTGTTCGGAAGCTGCCTAGTGTCGGGAGCTCAAGGGGCCCCCTGCTGGCTCCCACACTGCTGGGTGAGTTCAGCACGGCATCAGGGCCTGTTCTTTGTATAATCATGGGCCCTCCCCTCCCCCTGCTCACCTGACTCCTTACATCTGCTCTGGGCCTCAGCGCTGCCCTCTTCCTGCCTGTCAGGAGAGCGGCAGCAGCAGCAGCCTCCTCCATCCCCCCCTCCCCTCTGCAGTCACGTGACTCTCCTGTTGCTATGTGTGCAGTCGGTGCACAGGACAAGGGGGAGAGGCTGCAGGCTGTGGGGCCCGGCTGGGAGAAGAGAAGATGGAGACAAGAAGACTGAAGCTTCCTGCCCTGCTGAACATGTGTGTGTGTGTGTATATACTTGTCTATCTGTCATCAGTGTGTGTCTGTACATGTGTCATGTGTTTATCCATGTAAGTGATATATATGTGTGTTTTCTATCATGTATATAGTGTATATTATGTAATGTAGTTCTATAGATAGTTTATATGTGTAATCTGCATGCTTTTGTATCTGTGTATCTATGTTGGTGAGTCTGTGTGTGTTAGTATGATTAGATGTATATATGTAAGATGTGTTGTGTCTGCATGTTTGTGTATGGCTGCAGTAATTCTATATGAGTATATATGTATACAGTGTGTATGTCTGCAGTATGTCTATTTGTGTATATATGTATACAGTGTGTATGGCTGCAGTATGTCTATTTGTGTATATATGTATACAGTATGTATGTCTGCAGTATGTCTATTTGTGTATATATGTATACAGTGTGTATGGCTGCAGTATGTCTATTTGTGTATATATGTATACAGTGTGTATGGCTGCAGTATGTCTATGTCTGCAGTATGTCTATTTGTGTATATATGTATACAGTGTGTATGGCTGCAGTATGTCTATTTGTGTATATACGTATACCGTGTGTATGTCTGCAGTATGTATATTTGTGTATATATGTATACAGTGTGTATGTCTGCAGTATGTCTATTTGTGTATATTTGTATACAGTGTGTATGGCTGCAGTATGTCTATTTGTGTATATTTGTATACAGTGTGTATGTCTGCAGTATGTCTATTTGTGTATATATGTATACAGTGTGTATGTCTGCAGTATGTCTATTTGTGTATATATGTATACAGTATGTATGTCTGCAGTATGTCTATTTGTGTATATATGTATACAGTGTGTATGCAGTATGTCTATTTGTGTATATATGTATACAGTGTGTATGTCTGCAGTATGTCTATTTGTGTATATATGTATACAGTGTGTATGGCTGCAGTATGTCTATTTGTGTATATATGTAAACAGTGTGTATGGCTGCAGTATGTCTATTTGTATATATATGTATACAGTATGTATGTCTGCAGTATGCCTATTTGTGTATATATGTATACTGTATGTATGTGATGAGAAGTTCACACTTTGGAGGTCCAGTTGTGCAGGAGATCCGTGAGGCTTGGGCTCTGATCAGCTGAGGATTCTCACATCGAAGATGATAGGTGTTGTAGTTGATATAACAGTAATACTTTAATCAATGGATGACGTGTTTCATCAGATGAGATCATCAGATCTATTGAGGATTCCCTTAGAAACGCCTCATCCATTGATTTAAATCTTACTCCTACGTCTACTACAACTCCTATCATCTGTGATGTGAGAATCCTGAATCAGCTGATCATCGCCCAAGCCTCACGGATCTCCTGCACAACTGGGACCTCCAGAGTGTGAACTTCTTCTCAACTATTGTACCGACTCAAGAATAAAGATATAAGCAGCAGACACAGACACAAGTGGGATAATGCCCCCCACCAAACTGCACCCCCTCTGGAGCAGCAGTATCAGTGATAGGTAGGATTATGCCCCCCTCACCAGACTGCACCCCCTCCGGAGTATCAGTATCAGTGATAGGTAGGATAATACCCCCTCACCAGACTGCACCCCCTCCGGAGCAGTAGTATCAGTGATAGGTAGGATTATGCCCCCTCACCAGACTGCACCCCCTCCGGAGCAGTAGTATCAGTGATAGGTAGGATAATACCCCCTCACCAGACTGCACCCCCTCCGGAGCAGTAGTATCAGTGATAGGTAGGATTATGCCCCCCTCACCAGACTGCACCCCCTCCGGAGTATCAGTATCAGTGATAGGTAGGATAATACCCCCCTCATCTGACTGCACCCCCTCCGGAGCAGTAGTATCAGTGATAGGTAGGATTATGCCCCCTCACCAGACTGCACCCCCTCCGGAGCAGTAGTATCAGTGATAGGTAGGATAATACCCCCTCACCAGACTGCACCCCTCCGGAGCAGTAGTATCAGTGATAGGTAGGATTATGCCCCCCTCACCAGACTGCACCCCCTCCGGAGCAGGAGTATCAGTGATAGGTAGGCTTATGCCCCCTCATCTGACTGCACCCCCTCCGGAGCAGCAGTATCAGTGATAGGTAGGATTATGCCCCCTCATCTGACTGCACCCCTCCGGAGCAGTAGTATCAGTGATAGGTAGGATTATGCCCCCTCACCAGACTGCACCCCCTCCGGAGCAGTAGTATCAGTGATAGGTAGGATTATGCCCCCCTCACCAGACTGCACCCCCTCCGGAGCAGTAGTATCAGTGATAGGTAGGATAATGCACCCCTCATCTGACTGCACCCCCTCCGGAGCAGCAGCAGTATCAGTGATAGGTAGGATTATGCCCCCTCACCAGACTGCACCCCCTCCGGAGCAGCAGTAGTATCAGTGATAGGTAGGATAATACCCCCTCACCAGACTGCACCCCCTCCGGAGCAGCAGCAGTATCAGTGATAGGTAGGATTATGCCCCCCCTCACCAGACTGCACCCCCTCCGGAGCAGTAGTATCAGTGATAGGTAGGATTATGCCCCCTCACCAGACTGCACCCCCTCCGGAGCAGCAGTATCAGTGATAGGTAGGATTATGCCCCCTCACCAGACTGCACCCCCTCCGGAGCAGCAGTATCAGTGATAGGTAGGATTATGCCCCCTCACCAGACTGCACCCCCTCCGGAGCAGTAGGATCAGTGATAGGTAGGATTATGCCCCCCCTCATCTGACTGCACCCCCTCCGGAGCAGCAGTAGTATCAGTGATAGGTAGGATAATACCCCCTCACCAGACTGCACCCCCTCCGGAGCAGCAGTATCAGTGATAGGTAGGATAATACCCCCTCACCAGACTGCACCCCTCCGGAGCAGCAGTATCAGTGATAGGTAGGATAATACCCCCTCACCAGACTGCACCCCCTCCGGAGCAGCAGCAGTATCAGTGATAGGTAGGATTATGCCCCCTCACCAGACTGCACCCCCTCCGGAGCAGCAGCAGTATCAGTGATAGGTAGGATTATGCCCCCCCCCCCTCACCAGACTGCACCCCCTCCGGAGCAGCAGGAGTATCAGTGATAGGTAGGATTATGCCCCCTCATCTGACTGCACCCCCTCCGGAGCAGCAGGAGTATCAGTGATAGGTAGGATTATGCCCCCTCACCAGACTGCACCCCCTCCGGAGCAGTAGTATCAGTGATAGGTAGGATAATACCCCCTCACCAGACTGCACCCCCTCCGGAGCAGTAGTATCAGTGATAGGTAGGATTATGCCCCCTCACCAGACTGCACCCCCCTCCGGAGCAGCAGTATCAGTGATAGGTAGGATTATGCCCCCTCACCAGACTGCACCCCCTCCGGAGCAGTAGGATCAGTGATAGGTAGGATTATGCCCCCCCTCATCTGACTGCACCCCCTCCGGAGCAGCAGTATCAGTGACAGGTAGGATAATACCCCCTCACCAGACTGCACCCCCTCCGGAGCAGTAGTATCAGTGATAGGTAGGATTATGCCCCCTCACCAGACTGCACCCCCCTCCGGAGCAGTAGTATCAGTGATAGGTAGGATTATGCCCCCTCACCAGACTGCACCCCCTCCGGAGCAGTAGGATCAGTGATAGGTAGGATTATGCCCCCCCTCATCTGACTGCACCCCCTCCGGAGCAGCAGTATCAGTGACAGGTAGGATAATACCCCCTCACCAGACTGCACCCCTCCGGAGCAGCAGTATCAGTGATAGGTAGGATAATACCCCCTCACCAGACTGCACCCCCTCCGGAGCAGCAGCAGTATCAGTGATAGGTAGGATTATGCCCCCTCACCAGACTGCACCCCCTCCGGAGCAGCAGTATCAGTGATAGGTAGGATAATACCCCCTCACCAGACTGCACCCCTCCGGAGCAGCAGTATCAGTGATAGGTAGGATAATACCCCCTCACCAGACTGCACCCCCTCCGGAGCAGCAGCAGTATCAGTGATAGGTAGGATTATGCCCCCTCACCAGACTGCACCCCCTCCGGAGCAGCAGCAGTATCAGTGATAGGTAGGATTTTGCCCCCCCCCCCCTCACCAGACTGCACCCCCTCCGGAGCAGCAGGAGTATCAGTGATAGGTAGGATTATGCCCCCTCATCTGACTGCACCCCCTCCGGAGCAGCAGGAGTATCAGTGATAGGTAGGATTATGCCCCCTCACCAGACTGCACCCCCTCCGGAGCAGTAGTATCAGTGATAGGTAGGATAATACCCCCCTCACCAGACTGCACCCCTCCGGAGCAGCAGTATCAGTGATAGGTAGGATAATACCCCCTCACCAGACTGCACCCCCTCCGGAGCAGTAGTATCAGTGATAGGTAGGATTATGCCCCCTCACCAGACTGCACCCCCCTCCGGAGCAGTAGTATCAGTGATAGGTAGGATTATGCCCCCTAACCAGACTGCACCCCTCCGGAGCAGTAGTATCAGTGACAGGTAGGATAATACCCCCTCACCAGACTGCACCCCTCCGGAGCAGTAGTATCAGTGATAGGTAGGATTATGCCCCCTCACCAGACTGCACCCCCCTCCGGAGCAGTAGTATCAGTGATAGGTAGGATTATGCCCCCTCACCAGACTGCACCCCCCTCCGGAGCAGTAGTATCAGTGATAGGTAGGATTATGCCCCCTAACCAGACTGCACCCCTCCAGAGCAGTAGTATCAGTGATAGGTAGGATTATGCCCCCCTCACCAGACTGCACCCCCTCCGGAGCAGGAGTATCAGTGATAGGTAGGCTTATGCCCCCTCATCTGACTGCACCCCCTCCGGAGCAGCAGTATCAGTGATAGGTAGGATTATGCCCCCTCATCTGACTGCACCCCTCCGGAGCAGTAGTATCAGTGATAGGTAGGATTATGCCCCCCTCACCAGACTGCACCCCCTCCGGAGCAGCAGCAGTATCAGTGATAGGTAGGATAATACCCCCTCACCAGACTGCACCCCTCCGGAGCAGTAGTATCAGTGATAGGTAGGATTATGCCCCCCTCATCTGACTGCACCCCCTCCGGAGCAGTAGTATCAGTGATAGGTAGGATAATACCCCCCCTCACCAGACTGCACCCCCTCCGGAGCAGCAGCAGTAGTATCAGTGATAGGTAGGATTATGCCCCCCTCATCTGACTGCACCCCCTCCGGAGCAGCAGTATCAGTGATAGGTAGGATTATGCCCCCCTCATCTGACTGCACCCCCTCCGGAGCAGCAGCAGAGGCAGCACTAAAGTAGTAAAAATTCTTCGTTTTAGTTCTGAGAAAGGCAAAACATTGCACAAGAGGGAGGTAATAAAGTCACAAGATTTTTGACTACTTTGGTGCTGTCTTCGCTGCTGAATTATTGTACCAAGTCTCCTGGTTCCGTTGAAAGGGCTGCAAGCGGCATCAAGGTGTACAAACCACCGCTAAAGTGACTGGCGGTGTTGGGCTTGTAGCATGACCGCCCAAGGTGAGCAGCAAGTTTAGCCACTTACACACATTTGTTCTGCAGTAATACGCTATGTGCGCCGCATGGTGTTCTCTCTCTTCTACTAGTATAAAATGGCAGATTACATCTTAAAGCCATGTTCACACAACATATATTTTGCATAAATCTTAGCTGTTGTTGCAATTTGCAATAACAGCCGCGATTTATGCAAAACATACGTTGTATTGGAATGAATGGAATCCCAGACGGCGCGTATACACATAGTATACGCTCCAGCCGCACGAAAAACTGACATGTCATTTTTCTGCGGCCGTACAGACATGGCAGTTCACACAATGGAGTGTGCGGCTCCGGCCACACGCTCCGTTGTGTGCAGTGGTGAATTCGGATGCGGGTGCACACTGGTGCACCTGCATCCGAATTCAGCAGAAATGAAGATCATCCGGCCAGTACTGCAGTACTATCCGGGATGATCTCCAGTAACACCGGCTGCTCTGTGACCCGGCTGCGTCACAAAACAGCCGGTGTTATATGTGGTGTGAACCCAGCCTAAATCTAGGTTCACACACAGTATTTTTGCTCAGTATTTTGCAACCAAAACCAGGAGTAGATTGAAAACACAGAAAGGCTATGTTCCCACACTGTAGAAATTTAGTGGATGGCCGCCATTTAATGGCAAATAATTGGTGTTATTTTAAATTTCAACAGTGTGTGAACAGAGCCTTTCTGTGTTTCAGATCCACTCCCGGTTTTGGTTACAAAAAAATGACCAAACTACTGTGTGAACCTAGCGGTGTGACACCATGCTTACCGCTTTCTTTCCACTGGTGCACTCCTGCTGGTCCTGACTCGCTGACAACCCGCTCAGCCAATCACTGCAATGACCTGCTGCAGCCATTGATTGTGAATATTTGCAGTCTTTAAAGTGTTAACTGTTATTTGAATGAACTTTTGACATATGAGAGGTTTAGCTTGGTCGGGGTCTCTCTGATAGTAACAGCCAGGTGAAGCATCACTCCCAGACCTTGTGCGCAGTCCGGCTGATTACAGGTCACTGTCTCCACTATATTATATAAAGTTTGTTTCCTGTAATCAGCAGAACCCATACGATATAGTACATGTTATTATATGGCCCAGATTGCACCCGGGCTGCATAGACTTGGGCAGCGTGCGGTTATGGACGGTGCATTTATGGAGGCATACACGGATGTGTGCAAGAGCCTGGACTGTCATTATAAAAACTTTTGACATCATGCAGACGTGTGAAATGTTTCGATCAGTCGGGGTGTCAGTGCTGAGACCTCATCTGGGGGCTAGATCATCACTCCATCAGTCATGTTACACATGACGGGCCCATAGACTATAATGGAACCCATCTCCTATAATGAGTGCTCAGCCCCTCACTTGCATTATGATGGACTGAGTGACATTCTGGCCATTGTTGGGTGTCTCACCCCTGAGACAGATTAAACTTTTAATCACGTCTGTCTGACATTTTGTATTGACCTTAAAGGGGTACTCCAGTGAAAAATATTTTTTTAAACTGTGTGTGAGGAAGTTATACGAATTTATTTATTACTTCTAATTAAAAATCTCCAGTCTTCCCGTACATATCAGCTGCTGTATGTCTTGCAGGAAGTGGTGTATTGTTTCCAGTCTGACACAGTGCTCTCTGCTGCCACCTCTCTCCATGTCAGGAACTGTCCAGAGCAGGAGAGGTTTTCTATGGGGATTTGCTGCTGCTCTGGACAGTTCCTGACATGGACAGAGGTGGCAGCAGAGAGCACTGTGTCAGATTAATAAGAATACACCACTTCCTGCAGGACATACAGTAGCTGATAAGTACTGAAAGACTGAATATTTTTAATTAGAAGTAATTTACTAATCTGTAACTTCTGACATCAGATTTAAAAAAAATATATATATTTTTTTTTTTACCAGAGTACCCCTTTAACGCTTTAATGACCACTGATATGCCATTCATGATGGTCCTTTAAAGTCTTATTCTATCCCAACAGCTTGTGGTGAGGCTAGAATAAACAGTCATGGGTCTCCTCTGCTGGAGATTGTAATAGAGGAGCAGACTAGATGGTCTTTTTTTCCTTCATCTTCTGAGGCTGTGTTCACACATTACATTTTTGATGTGTTTTTACAGCAATATTGTTGGAATTTCATTAAAGTTTCTACATAAATGGTGCAGTTTTACCACAACTGCATAAATCAGTAACAACTGTATAAGTGACTGGCAGTGCACTAGTATTGCTGCTCACATACACAGCTCTATGCAAAGTCGCTGTACTAACGTGAAAGGTTTTGGCGCTGATTATGTCTTTATATGTTGGGTGGGCCCCAAGAATCAATTTCCCTGGTGGGCCAAGGTACCCCAGTCCGACACTGTGTATGTATGTATATATATATATATATTTTTATATATATATATATATATATATATATATATATATATATATATATACAGTGGTACCTCGGTTTTCGAACATAATTGGTTCTGGAAGGCTGTTCCATAACCGAGCAGTTCGAAAACCGAGCTGTAAGTTCCCATAGGGAACAATGTAAATGTGATTAATTGGTTTTTACACTCCGTGGGTCAGGTGCAGAGCACCCGGCCCACAGAGTGCAAAAACACTCCACATCCCCCGCAACAGTGAGAGGCAGGAGCGGGTGTCACGGCCGCGGCGGCGTCCCGTGTTTCGGGCCACCGCCGCGACCTCCTCCTGCCCCATGCAGCTGCCGGCGTCCCTGTGCAGGGACCCGGCGCTGCTGCTAGTTCGGCCCCTGGGGGCGCCTCACCTCTCCTCCGCTCCTGTCTCCGTCTGTGCCGGCCGGCGCGCGCGGCCCCGCCTCCTAGGGCGCGCGCGCGCCGGCTGTCTCAGATTTAAAGGGCCAGTCCGCCCTTAATTGGTTAATTGCACCTATCACTCCCTATAAATCCCAGCATGCCCTGTCCCTTGTGTTGGAGCCTCTACATGCTTCCCATAGCGTTTGGCCCAGCCCCCTGTTGTTCCTGATTCCTGTCCGCTACCTGGTCCCTAGTCCTTGTTCCTGATTCCTGTCCTCAACCTATCCCAAGGAACTTCCTCCGTTGGTGACTACACCATCCAGTTCCGCACCCTGGCGGCAGAATTGGACTGGAATGAGGCCGCTCTAATAGCCACCTTCAAGAAGGGCCTGTCCAGTCGGATGAGAGACGTGCTTTCCGCCCGAGACCTACCTACCTCCCTGAACGAACTCATCCTACTGGCCACCAGGGTCGATACTCGTTTTTCTGAGAGGGAGTAGGATGTCTGGCATGAACGGCGACTAGGCCTGTCCTGTCGCCATCACCAGCTGGCGCCGGTCTCCCAGTATCCTGACGTTCCGGAGTCCCAGTCGACTCCTGAGATTCCTATGCAGGTGGAACGGGCTCACCTGACGCCTGATGAAAGAATTCGTCGTCTGGAGCTGAATCTCTGCCTCTACTGCGGTGGTTCGGATCACTTTCGGCTGAGATGTCCCCAACGTCCTCAAGCGTCCGGGAAACTCCAGCACCTAGGTCCGGTGGGAGAGGTCTCCCTGAGTGTGAATGCCACCTCTCCAAAGTTGTCTGTGCCAGTTTCCATCCAGACACCCTCAGGACAAACTCACCAGACTACTGCCTTTCTCGATTCTGGGTCAGCAGGCAATTTTATTGCAGCTACATTGGTCCAGAGATGGCGGCTACCCGTGACCCCACTAGCCAGACCCCTGTCTATCTCCTCGGTCACGGGCGAGATTCTTACCGACCATGTGCACTACCAGACTGCACCTCTAGTCCTCCAGGTGGGCACTTCACATCTGGAGAAGATCTCCTTCTACGTCCTGCCCCATTCTTCTTCCACCATCCTCCTGGGACTCCCTTGGCTGCAATTACATGCCCCTAAACTGGACTGGAGAACCGGGAAGATTCTCAGTTGGGGTCAGGACTGTTCCAACCAGTGTCTGAGGTCACCTCAGCCTAAGCGTTCTATGTTGTCACCCGAGCCCGCCAAGCCTTTGTCCGGCCTACCGGCGGAACACCAAGATTTGCCTGATGCCGCCTTCTGCAGGCAAGAAAGAGGGGGAGGCCAAAGGGGGGGGTACTGTCACGGCCGCGGCGGCGTCCCGTGTTCCGGGCCACCGCCGCAACCTCCTCCTGCCCCATGCAGCTGCCGGCGTCCCTGTGCAGGGACTCGGCGCTGCTGCTAGTTTGGCCCCTGGGGGCGCCTCACCTCTCCTCCGCTCCTGTCTCCGTCTGTGCTGGCCGGCGCGCGCGTCCCCGCCTCCTAGGGCGCGTGCGCGCCGGCTGTCTCAGATTTAAAGGGCCAGTCCGCCCTTAATTGGTTAATTGCACCTATCACTCCCTATAAATCCCAGCATGCCCTGTCCCTTGTGTTGGAGCCTCTACATGCTTCCCACAGCGTTTGGCCCAGCCCCCTGTTGTTCCTGATTCCTGTCCGCTACCTGGTCCCTAGTCCTTGTTCCTGATTCCTGTCCGCTACCTGGTCCCTAGTCCTCGTTCCTGGTTCCTGCTCCCCTGTCACTCCATTGCTCCTGTGTTCAGCCTGTCACCTGCGGTCACGCCTGAAGACCTCTGCCAGCACTATCTCCTGCCTACTGCTCCTGCCACGCCTCGCCTGCCGTCACCAGCAACCAAGCCAGGGGTAGCGACCTGGGGGTCGCCTGCCGCAGCAAGTCCATCCCGCCTTGCGGCGGGCTCTGGTGAAAACCAGCGGCCCCTTAGACTCCGCTCCCTGGTGAGGTTAGTGCCATCGCTGGTGACGGTCCAGTGGATCCACTACTCCAGGCGTTACAGCGGGCGGCTATTTAAACTTGCCGCCGTGCTCCTGCTCCAATCAGCTGCGGGGGACACCCTGTAAAGAAGTGGGGAATCCCATCATAATGATGGGATTCCCCACTTCTTTACACGGTGTCCCCGGCAGCTGATTGGAGCAGGAGCACGGCGGCAAGTTTAAATAGCCGCCCGCTCCTGCCTCTCACTGCGGGGACAGGCTGTAAAGAAGCCGGCTCCCAGCGCTGTCCTCCTGTCTCTCCCCACCAGCCCCCGCCGTCCCGGAGCGCTTCCGATAAACTTACCCAGCCTGTACACCCCTATAGACTGCGGCGCGCCCGCAGCCCCGCTCACCAGCTTCTTGCTTCGCTGCTCCCCACCGCCTCTGCAGGGTAAGAGAGAGTCTGCAGAGGCGGCGGGGAGCAGCGGGAGCAAGAAGCTGGTGAGCGGGGCTGCGGGCGCGCCGCAGTCTATAGGGGTGTACAGCGCTCCGGGCCGGCGGGGGGGCGGAGGGGCTGGTGGGGAGAGACAGGAGGACAGCGCTGGGAGACGGCTTCTTTACAGCCTGTCCCCGCAGTGAGAGGCAGGAGCGGGCGGCTATTTAAACTTGCCGTCGTGCTCCTGCTCCTCTCAGCTGCCGGGGACACCCTGTAAAGAAGTGGGGAATCCCATCATTATGATGGTATTCCCCACTTCTTTACAGGGTGTCCCCCGCAGCTGATTGGAGCAGGAGCACGGCGGCAAGTTTAAATAGCCGCCCGCTCCTGCCTCTCAGTGTTCCGAACACCTCTAACTGTCAGCTGAACATCAGTTCAGCTGACAGTTATCCCCCTGGTTTTGTTCGAATACCGAGCAAAACTTCAGGGGGAAATTTAGTTCGAAAACCGAATTGTTCGAACTCCGAGGTGTTCGGAAACCAAGGTTTTACTGTATACGGCTCCTCTTGTCATTTGGTCACTTCTGTATACATACAGTATATATATATATATATATATATATATATATATATATATATACCTTAAAAATACTCTGCAGCACTCAGACGTAAGTGAAAAAATCGTAGGGAAATTTATTCCATGAAAAAAGTCACAGCAAACAAGGTGAAACAAGCACGACGTTTCGGCGTACCTTACGCCATTTTCAAGTGCAGTAAAAATACAAACAATCACGTGTTATATACAGGTGTATTAATCAATACATGAATATGATAGGTGCTCAGACTTGTCAGTCACGGAGCATTCCAACTCCCCTCCCTATAGTCTGATTCGTGCTCTCAAGTGTCAATCAACTGTCAGAGCCTGTGCGGCATTACAATGGTGTAAGAGATATTCAGTGAAATGTCCATTTCATAAGGGTAATAGTGTCCATTAATAGTGAAAAGAATAAGAACTTGAATACGGCGTAAATATAACAATAAATGATCACATGGAGGCTTCACCCACTGTATAGCATTCCATTCAAGCCGCCAGCACATATACGAGCTATGCGTATCCACGAACTCGGCGTATCTGGGTTCCTTTCGGGAGACCGCCCTCTCCTGGAGTCGCTGCAGATCCTCCTCCGGACGGACGAGAGATCTCCAGCCGGGATGCCGCCCACCCGCAGAGTGAACCACACCTGCCAGTAGCCAGATCTAAACAAGACAAATGAGAGAGGTAAGTACAGCATAAATAACCAACAATATTTAGTTTCACTGTTCCTAAGTGACACGGAGAAATCCTGGGACAGACGCAGGGCAAACTCCTATCTGTACATACCACCACTGACCTTGTATTCTACATTCAGGCCCTTAGGGGTTAATGTGTCTAATTCATAAATCCATTGTAATTCCCTGCGTTTGAGTAGTGTAAGTCTATCTCCACCCTGTTTGGGGGGGATGATCTTGTCTAGAAGCATGAACTTTACATCTTTATCAGTGTGCTCAGCATCTGCAAAATGTTTAGAGACAGGTAAATCAGCTTTCTGTTTTCTTATGGTATAGCGGTGTTGGTATAGCGGTGTTGGTATAGCGGTGTTGGTATAGCGGTGTTGGTATAGCGGTGTTGGTTAATACGTGTCTTGAAATCATGTTGTCTCTCCTATATAGAGTTTGTTACAGGGACACCAGAGGGCATAAATCACCCAAACTCTATATAGGAGAGACAACATGATTTCAAGACACGTATTAACCAACACCGCTATACCAACACCGCTATACCAACACCGCTATACCAACACCGCTATACCAACACCGCTATACCATAAGAAAACAGAAAGCTGATTTACCTGTCTCTAAACATTTTGCAGATGCTGAGCACACTGATAAAGATGTAAAGTTCATGCTTCTAGACAAGATCATCCCCCCCAAACAGGGTGGAGATAGACTTACACTACTCAAACGCAGGGAATTACAATGGATTTATGAATTAGACACATTAACCCCTAAGGGCCTGAATGTAGAATACAAGGTCAGTGGTGGTATGTGCAGATAGGGGTTTGCCCTGCGTCTGTCCCAGGATTTCTCCGTGTCATTTAGGAACAGTGAAACTAAATATTGTTGGTTATTTATGCTGTACTTACCTTTCTCATTTGTCTTGTTTAGATCATATGGACGACTGAACTCACCTCATTCGGATTGACACAGTGCAAACCATCTTTTCATTTGGTACTGACCAAGACCAGGAGAACTACTCTTTCCTTTTTAAACTAACTCTACTGCACATTTTCTCTGTGTGAATACGGCCTGGAGGGGCCATCCGGGGCAGAAGGGGGCTCTGTGCGGTACACACACCGTGGTATGAGTGGAACACAGTTACAGTGACGGTGATGATCCCAAGTGGTGATGCCTGAACTTCCCCCTGAGCCGCTACAGTCTAATTTGGGCTTCTATGATACTCCTGTAGCCAGTACGTGATTGCCTTTTTATGAATGAAACATTATCCCCCCACGTGATCAGATCACATGATCCTACTACCAGCCTGTGTCCATGAGCTCGGGAGTCCTGATCTTTATACTAAGGGACTATATTTTCTTTTATTATCCATATCCTATTAAGAGGTCTCTTTTGGACATTTTTAAGCCTCTTTCACACATGGACACTTTGCACTAGATCAGGGGTGGGGAACCTTTTCCATGTCGAGGGCCGGTCGGGCATTAATAAAATCATTCGAGGGCCGCATACCGTGCGCGGCAGTTAGTAGCGTGGGTTTGCAGCACCCAGGGCAAGGCAAAGTATTGTTCGCCTAGTGCCCCTGCTATTGTAGTTAACCCCCAGCCATGTCCCTGGTAGCCTAGTTAACCCCCCCAGCCATGTCCCTGGTAGCCTAGTTAACCCCCATCAGTCATGTCCCTGGTAGCCTAGTTAACCCCCATCAGGCATGTCCCTATTAGCCTAGTTAACCCCCATCAGTCATGCCCCTGGTAGCCTAGTTAACCCCCATCAGTCATGTCCCTGGTGGACTAGTTAACCCGCATCAGTCTTGTCCCTGGTGGACTAGTTAACCCCCATCAGGCATGTCCCTGGTAGCCTAGTTAACCCCATCAGCCATGTCCCTGGTAGCCTAGTTAACCCCCCCAGCCATGTCCCTGGTAGCCTAGTTAACCCCCATCAGGCATGTCCCTGGTAGCCTAGTTAACCCCCATCAAACTTGTCCCTGGTAGCCTAGTTACCCCCCATCAGGCATGTCCCTGGTAGCCTAGTTAACCCCCATCAGGCATGTCCCTGGTAGCCTAGTTAACCCCCATCAGGCATGTCCCTGGTGGCCTAGTTAACCCCCCATCAGGCCTGTCCCTGGTAGCCTAGTTAACCCCCATTAGTCATGTCCCTGGTGGCCTAGTTAACCCCCAACAGTCATGTCCCTGGTGGCCTAGCTAACCCCCATCAGGCCTGTCCCTGGTGGACCAGTTAACCCCCATCAGGCATGTCCCTGGTAGCCTAGTTAACCCACATCAGTCATGTCCCTGGTAGCCTAGTTAACCCTCATCAGGCATGTCCCTGGTGGCCTATTTAACCCCCATCAGGCATATCCCTGATAGCCTAGTTAACCCACATCAGTCATGTCCCTGGTAGCCTAGTTAATCCCTCAGTCATGTCCCTGGTAGCCTAGTTAACCCCCCATCAGGCATGTCCCTGGTAGCCTAGTTAACCCCCCATCAGGCCTGTCCCTGGTGGCCTAGTTAACCCCCATTAGTCATGTCCCTGGTGGCCTAGTTAACCCCCAACAGTCATGTCCCTGGTGGCCTAGTTAACCCCCATCAGGCCTGTCCCTGGTATCCTAGTTAACCCCCCCAGTCATGTCCCTGGTAGCCTAGTTAACCCCCATCAGGCATGTCCCTGGTGGACCAGTTAACCCCCAACAGTCATGTCCCGGGTAGCCTAGTTAACCCCCATCAGGCATGTCCCTGGTGGACCAGTTAACCCCCAACAGTCATGTCCCGGGTAGCCTAGTTAACCCCCATCAGGCATGTCCCTGGTGGCCTAGTTATCCCCCCCATCAGGCATGTCCCTGGTGGACTAGTTAACCCCCAACAGTCATGTCCCTGGTAGCCTAGTTAACCCCCAACAGTCATGTCCCTGGTAGCCTAGTTAACCCCCAACAGTCATGTCCCTGGTGGACCAGTTAACCCCCAACAGTCATATGCCTGGTGGACCAGTAAACACCCAACAGTCATGTCCCTGGTGGACCAGTTAACCCCCAACCGTCTTGTCCCTAGTAGCCTAGTTATCCCCCCCCCCATCACTCATGTCCCTGGTGGACTAGTTAACCCC
The DNA here is from genome assembly GCA_027789725.1 of Dendropsophus ebraccatus. Classification (NCBI taxonomy): domain Eukaryota; kingdom Metazoa; phylum Chordata; class Amphibia; order Anura; family Hylidae; genus Dendropsophus; species Dendropsophus ebraccatus. The sequence goes on along the minus strand of JAQFWZ010000067.1, from coordinate 256,702 downwards.
CATCAGTCATGTCCCTGATAGCCTAGTTATCCCCCCCCCCCCATCAGTCATGTCCCTGGTAGCCTAGTTATCCCCCCCCATCAGTCATGTCCCTGGTAGCCTATTTAACCCCCAAATAAAAAAAAATAAACATCCCACTCACCTTACCTCCGCCCAGGTCCTCTTCTGTCCCAGGTCCTCTGTGCCGGTCTTCTCCTGCAGGCGGCGCGCGATGAAATGACGTCATCGCGCGCGGCCCGCAGGAGACTGAAGACACGCGCCGCTTTGGAGGAGGAAGGAGCCGACACAGACAGCACGGCAGCTGTCACAGAGGATGCTGTGTGCGCCGGCTCCTTCCTTCCTCCAGAGCAGCGCGTGTCACAGGGGAGCCGCGGGCCGCGGGCCGCATCGGGAGGTCTCAGGGGCCGGATGCGGCCCGCGGGCCGGAGGTTCCCCACCCCTGCACTAGATGGACTTTATTCGCAAACACTGCGATTATACCGCACTCAGATGCTGTGCACCAGAATGAATCGCACCAGACTTGCACATATGTTGTATAATTTGCTTATTGTGTCTGACCAATGAATTGTAATCACTAATTATCACACTTGTATAAAACACTTGTTTTGTTTCACTGCCCACACGCTTGAAAATGATGATGGAGATCATCGAAACGTCGCGTCTCACCGTATGCCGTGTTTTGTTTATGCACTGATGAAATAAAGCCAACTTATTTTTGCACTTACTCCTGTGTGCTGCGGAATATACTTCTATTGACTATCATGACTGACTATCATGTGGGGAGTAGGGTGGATATGGGGTAAGGGGCAGGATTGGGGGATAATAGGGTGTATAACAGTCTATGGTATCTTATAATCCTCTCAGCCGGTGGCAGGTGGAGACATACTGGGCCGCTACTTCCATGGTGGTCTCCTCTTCCCCCAGCAGAATGTGGAGTTTCCTCTCCTCATCTATGGAGGTGAAGTCCGGGATGATGGTGGAGAGTCTCTGGAAGTAGGTGACCCTGGTGGATGATGGTGGAGAGTCTCTGGAAGTAGGTGACCCTGGTGGGTGATGGTGGAGAGTCTCTGGAAGTAGGTGACCCTGGTGGATGATGGTGGAGAGTCTCTGGAAGTAGGTGACCCTGGTGGATGATGGTGGAGAGTCTCTGGAAGTAGGTGTCCCTGGTGGATGATGGTGGAGAGTCTCTGGAAGTAGGTGACACTGGTGGATGATGGTGGAGAGTCTCTGGAAGTAGGTGACCCTGGTGGATGATGGTGGAGAGTCTCTGGGAGTAGGTGACCCTGGTGGGTGATGGTGGAGAGTCTCTGGGAGTAGGTGACCCTGGTGGATGATGGTGGAGAGTCTCTGGAAGTAGGTGACCCTGGTGGATGAGTATTTGCTGCAGTGTAGCAAGAAGTGGGCCTCATCCTCCAGGTCTCCCTGCTCACAGTGCCGGCACAGTCGGCTCTCCCGCGGCTTGTATGTCTGTCTGTGCCGCCCCGTCTCTATCTCCAGGCTGTGGGCGCTCAGTCTATAGAGGCTTAGGGTCTGCCTGTGTTTGGGGTGGTGCAGCCTCTCCAGGTATGGCGCCATGGTGTAGTCTCTCTGCAGTGACTGGTAGATGGTGAGTTTCTGGGAGTTACTTATTTCTCTCCTCCATTCCTCTGTATATTGCCCCTGGTATGTCTCTATCACCCCTTTTATTTGGGCTTTTGTCAGGGCATGTTGTGGGGTTTGGCTGGACTGGTGGTGGATGCCCTGTTGGAGGGCACATTGGGCTCCATGGCTCAGGGAGGCTTTGTGGTGATAGGAGTCTGGGCTGCTTCTATCTATCTATCTATCTATCTATCTATCTATCTATCTCCTATCTATCTATCTATCTATCTATCTATCTATCTATCTATCTATCTCCTATCTATCTATCTATCTATCTCCTATCTATCCATCTCCTATCTATCTATCTCCTATCTATCTATCTATCTATCTATCTATCTATCTATCTATCTATCTATCTCCTATCTATCTATTTCCTATCTATCTATCTATCTATCTCCTATCTATCTATCTATCTCCTATCTATCCATCTCCTATATATCTCCTATCTATCTATATATCTATCTCCTATCTATCTATCTATCTATCTATCTATCTATCTATCTATCTCCTATCTATCTATCTATCTATCTATCTATCTATCTATCTATCTATCTATCTCCTATCTATCTATCTATCTATCATCTATCTCCTATCTATCTATCTATCTATCTATTTCCTATCTATCTATCTATCTATCTATCTATCTCCTATCTATCTATCTCCTATCTATCTATCTATCTATCTATCTATCTATCTATCTATCTCCTATCTATCTATCTATTTCCTATCTATCTATCTATCTATCTATCTATCTCCTATCTATCTATTTCCTATCTATCTATCTATCTATCTATCTATCTATCTATCTCCTATCTATCTATCTCCTATCTATCTATCTATCTATCTATCTATCTATCTATCTATCTATCTATCTCCTATCTATCTATCTATCTATCTATCTATCTCCTATCTATCCATCTCCTATCTATCTATCTCCTATCTATCTATCTATCTATCTATCTATCTATCTATCTATCTCCTATCTATCTATCTATCTATCTATCTATCTCCTATCTATCTATCTCCTATCTATCTATCTATCTATCTCCTATCTATCTATCTATCTATCTATCTATCTATCTATCTATCTATCTATCTATCTCCTATCTATCTCCTATCTATCTATCTCCTATCTATCTCCTATCTATCTATCTATCTATCTATCTATCTACTATCTATCTATCTATCTATCTATCTATCTATCTATCTATCTCCTATCTATCTATCTATCTCCTATCTATCTCCTATCTATCTATCTATCTATCTATCTATCTATCTATCTATCTATCTCCTATCTATCTATCTATCTATCTATCTATCTATCTATCTCCTATCTATCTATCTATCTCCTATCTATCTCCTATCTATCTATCTATCTATCTATCTATCTATCTCCTATCTATCTATCTATCTATCTATCTATCTATCTATCTCCTATCTATCTATCTATCTATCTATCTATCTATCTATCTATCTCCTATCTATCTCCTATCTATCTATCTCCTATCTATCTATCTATCTATCTATCTATCTATCTATCTATCTATCTATCTCCTATCTATCTATCTATCTATCTCCTATCTATCTATCTATCTATCTATCTATCTATCTATCTATCTCCTATCTATCTCCTATCTATCTATCTCCTATCTATCTATCTATCTATCTATCTATCTCCTATCTATCTATCTATCTATCTATCTATCTATCTATCTCCTATCTATCTATCTCCTATCTATCTATCTCCTATCTATCTATCTATCTATCTCCTATCTATCTATCTATCTATCTATCTATCTATCTATCTATCTCCTATCTATCTATCTCCTATCTATCTATCTCCTATCTATCTATCTATCTATCTCCTATCTATCTATCTATCTATCTATCTATCTATCTATCTATCTATCTCCTATCTATCTATCTATCTATCTATCTATCTATCTATCTCCTATCTATCTATCTATCTCCTATCTATCTCCTATCTATCTATCTATCTATCTATCTATCTATCTATCTCCTATCTATCTATCTATCTATCTATCTATCTATCTATCTATCTATCTCCTATCTATCTATCTATCTATCTATCTATCTATCTATCTATCTCCTATCTATCTCCTATCTATCTATCTCCTATCTATCTATCTATCTATCTATCTATCTATCTATCTCCTATCTATCTATCTATCTATCTCCTATCTATCTATCTATCTATCTATCTATCTATCTATCTATCTATCTATCTATCTCCTATCTATCTCCTATCTATCTATCTCCTATCTATCTATCTATCTATCTATCTATCTATCTCCTATCTATCTATCTATCTATCTATCTATCTATCTATCTCCTATCTATCTATCTCCTATCTATCTATCTCCTATCTATCTATCTATCTATCTCCTATCTATCTATCTATCTATCTATCTATCTATCTATCTATCTATCTCCTATCTATCTATCTATCTATCTATCTATCTATCTATCTATCTATCTCCTATCTATCTCCTATCTATCTATCTCCTATCTATCTATCTATCTATCTATCTATCTATCTATCTATCTATCTATCTATCTCCTATCTATCTATCTATCTATCTCCTATCTATCTATCTATCTATCTATCTATCTATCTATCTATCTATCTATCTATCTCCTATCTATCTCCTATCTATCTATCTCCTATCTATCTATCTATCTATCTATCTCCTATCTATCTATCTATCTATCTATCTATCTATCTATCTATCTCCTATCTATCTATCTCCTATCTATCTATCTCCTATCTATCTATCTATCTATCTCCTATCTATCTATCTATCTATCTCCTATCTATCTATCTATCATCTATCTATCTATCTCCTATCTATCTATCTATCTATCTATCTCCTATCTATCTATCTATCTATCTCCTATCTATCTATCTATCTATCTATCTATCTATCTATCTATCTATATATCTATCTATCTTCTATCTATCTCCTATCTATCTATCTCCTATCTATCTCCTATCTATCTATCTATCTATCTATCTATCTATCTATCTATCTCCTATCTATCTATCTATCTATCTATCTATCTCCTATCTATCTATCTATCTATCTATCTATCTATCTATCTATCTCCTATCTATCTATCTCCTATCTATCTATCTCCTATCTATCTCCTATCTATCTATCTATCTATCTATCTATCTATCTATCTATCTATCTCCTATCTATCTATCTCCTATCTATCTATCTATCTCCTATCTATCTATCTCCTATCTATCTATATATCTATCTCCTATCTCCTATCTATCTATCTCCTATCTATCTATCTATCTATCTCCTATCTATCTATCTATCTATCTCTATCTATCTATCTCCTATCTATCTATCTATCTATCTATCTATCTATCTATCTATCTATCTATCTATCTATCTATCTATATATCTATCTCCTATCTATCTATCTCCTATCTATCTATCTCCTATCTATCTATCTATCTATCTATCTATCTATCTATCTATCTATCTCCTATCTATCTCCTATCTATCTATCTATCTATCTATCTATCTATCTATCTATCTATCTATCTATCTATCTATCTCCTATCTATCTATCTATCTATCTATCTATCTATCTCCTATCTATCTCCTATCTATCTAGTCACAGAACTTATACTACTCTTCAGTGTCCCATAGTACCTGCAAGCAAAAATAATGTTAGTTCATGTATTAATAATCCTTGGAAAGCTGAGTTGGGGTACGTTCACACTAAGCAAAACAGGAGAAAATTCTGCGTTGAGCCCACGCCACGAACTCCACTTGGATTCCCTGCAGCCTCACTGACTCAATTGACACGTCCATTCCTTTAGCGGAGGGCAGAGGTGGGTGAGACATCACATTGAGTCAGTGAGGCTGGCGGGTCAGCCTGTTGTGTCTCACTGGTTCTTCATTGGTGGGCCCCAAGGATCATTTCCTGTGGTGGGCCCCAAGGATCGTTTCCTGTGGTGGGCCCCAAGGATCGTTTCCTGTGGTGGGCCCCAAGGATCGTTTCCTGTGGTGGGCCCCAAGGATCGTTTCCTGTGGTGGGCCCCAAGGATCGTTTCCTGTGGTGGGCCCCAAGGATCGTTTCCTGTGGTGGGCCCCAAGGATCGTTTCCTGTGGTGGGCCCCAAGGATCGTTTCCTGTGGTGGGCCCAAGGATCTTTTCCTGTGGTGGGCCCCAAGGATCGTTTCCTGTGGTGGGCCCCAAGGATCATTTCCTGTGGTGGGCCCCAAGGATCATTTCCTGTGGTGGGCCCCAAGGATCGTTTCCTGTGGTGGGCCCCAAGGATCATTTCCTGTGGTGGGCCCCAAGGATCATTTCCTGTGGTGGGCCCCAAGGATCATTTCCTGTGGTGGGCCCCAAGGATCATTTCCTGTGGTGGGCCCCAAGGATCATTTCCTGTGGTGGGCCCCAAGGATCATTTCCTGTGGTGGGCCCCAAGGATCATTTCCTGTGGTGGGCCCCAAGGATCATTTCCTGTGGTGGGCCCCAAGGATCATTTCCTGTGGTGGGCCCCAAGGATCGTTTCCTGTGGTGGGCCCCAAGGATCGTTTCCTGTGGTGGGCCCCAAGGATCGTTTCCTGTGGTGGGCCCCAAGGATCGTTTCCTGTGGTGGGCCCCGAGTACCCCGGTCCGACACTGTGTGCAGCCCCCATTATCATCACATTAGGAAAGTGCTTGTGAGCGGATGAAGCTGATGTCTCCTCAGTGTCAGCAGTGATGGAGTCTCCCACGCTCATCACCTGCCCCTCCGCCCCCGGGGGAGACTCCTCAACAGCGTGTAATACAGCGAGCCGGAGGGCAGGTGGAGAGATGGCGGAAACATATAGTAAGAGGACAAAGTAATGGTGGATGACGCTCAGAGCGGACCCCGAGTACAGGACAGAGAGGACCCCCAGCGCAGTGCAGAGCGGACACCCAGCACAGGACGGAGCTGACCCCCAGCATAGTGCAGAGCGGACCCCGAGTACAGGACAGAGCGGACCCCCAGCACAGTGCAGAGCGGACCCCCAGCACAGGACAGAGAGGACCCCCAGCATAGTGCAGAGCGGACCCCCAGCACAGGACAGAGCGGACCCCCAGCACAGGACAGAGCGGACCCCCAGCACAGGACAGAGCGGACCCCCAGCACAGGACAGAGCGGACCCCCAGCACAGGACAGAGCGGACCCCGAGCACAGGACAGAGAGGACCCTGAGTACAGGACAGAGCGGACCCCCAGCACAGGACAGAGCGGACCCCCAGCACAGGACAGAGCGGACCCCCAGCACAGGACAGAGCGGACCCCCAGCACGGGACAGAGCGGACCCCCAGCACGGGACGGAGCGGACCCCGAGCACGGGACAGAGCGGACCCCGAGCGCAGGACAGAGAGGACCCCGAGTACAGGACAGAGCGGACCCCCAGCACAGGACAGACAGGACCCCCAGCACGGGACGGAGCGGACCCCGAGCACAGGACAGAGCGGACCCCGAGCGCAGGACAGAGCGGACCCCCAGCACAGGACGGAGCGGACCCCGAGCACAGGACAGAGCGGACCCCGAGCGCAGGACAGAGCGGACCCCGAGCGCAGGACGGAGCGGACCCCGAGCGCAGGACAGAGCGGACCCCGAGCGCAGGACAGAGCGGACCCCGAGCGCAGGACAGAGCGGACCCCGAGCGCAGGACAGAGCGGACCCCGAGCGCAGGACAGAGCGGACCCCGAGCGCAGGACAGAGCGGACCCCGAGCGCAGGACAGAGCGGACCCCGAGCGCAGGACAGAGCGGACCCCGAGCACAGGACAGAGCGGACCCCGAGCACAGGACAGAGCGGACCCACAGGACGGAGTGGATCCCCAGCACAGGACAGAGCGGATCCCCAGCACAGGACGGAGCGGATCCCCAGCACAGGACGGAGCGGACCACGAGTGCAGGACAGAGCGGACCCCCAGCACAGCGCAGTTGTGTGATGACCCCTCCATGTGTAATGACCTCTACTCTGTGTGTGATGACCACCCCTCCATGTGTGATGACCCCCCTTGTGTGTGATGACCACCCCTCCATGTGTGATGACCCCTCCATGTGTAATGACCACCCCTCCATGTGTGATGACCCCCCTTGTGTGTGATGTCCCCCCTCTCTGTGTGTAATGACACCCCTCCTCCATGTGTAATGACCCCCCTCCTCCATGTGTAATGACCCCCCTCTCCGTGTGTGATCGCCCCCCTTGTGTGTGATGACCCCCCCTCTCTGTGTGTGATGGCCCCCCTTGTGTGTGATGACCTCCCCTCTCCGTGTGTGATGACACCCCCCCTCCATGTGTAATGGCCCCCCTCCATGTGTAATGGCCCCCCTCCATGTGTGATGACCCCTTAATGTCTCTCCTCTGCACAGGGGTCACCCATTACACCTCTCCGTCCCGGCAGCTGAGGGGGTTTCTATGGCTGATCCCACGCTGCTGATCACAGGACGCCGCTGATCCCTATCTCTACCCCCGGGGCAGACTCTTGTTATCAGTGCGAACAATGTCAGCAAACAGAAGCGTCATCACATGTCAGGGATCAGTATCAGACGGGATTATATGCAGTTATGTAAAAGTAAGTGCCCCCCTCCTTCCACCTGTGGTACTGACATATAACAGCTGATCAGTAGAAACACTACAAAAAGTGAATGGCCCTGTAGTCACAGCCCCGCCCCCCTGTATGACATCACTAAGGCAGCCCCAGACCCGCCCCCTGTATGACATCACTAAGGCAGTCAGAGCCCTGCCCCTTGTATGACATCACTAAGGCAGTCAGAGCCCTGCCCTTGTATGACATCACTAAGGCTGCCCCAGACCCGCCCCCTGTATGACATCACTAAGGCAGTCAGAGCCCTGCCACCTGTATGACATCACTAAGGCAGTCAGAGCCCTGACACCTGTATGACATCACTAAGGCAGTCAGAGCCCTGCCACCTGTATGACATCACTAAGGCAGTCAGAGCCCTGCCACCTGTATGACATCACTAAGGCAGCCCCAGACCCGCCACCTGTATGACATCACTAAGGCAGTCAGAGCCCTGCCCCCTGTATGACATCACTAAGGCAGCCCCAGACCCGCCACCTGTATGACATCACTAAGGCAGTCAGAGCCCTGCCACCTGTATGACATCACTAAAGAAGCCCCAGACCCTCCCCCTGTATGACATCACTAAGGCAGCCCCAGCCCCGCCCCCTGTATGACATCACTAAGGCAGCCCCAGACCTACCCCCTGTATGACATCACTAAGGCTGCCCCCTGTATGACATCACTAAGGCAGGCCCAGACCCGCCTCCTGTATGGCATGACTAAGGCTGCCCCCTGTATCTATGACATCACTAAGGCTGCCCCAGACCCGCCCCCTGTATGGCATCCAGGGGCGGTCTTGGCATTTCTGGGGCCCCAAGCAAAGTTATGGCTGGGCCCCCCCCCCTCGACATGCACTCCACAACAATAGACCGCTGTGTGCTGCCCCCAGTAGTATATACCCCTTGTGTGCTTCCCCTCGGTAGTATATACCCCTTGTGTGCTTCCCCAGTAGTGTATAGACGCCTGTGTGTTCCCCTAGTTATATATACCCCCCCGTGTGCTCCCCCAAAAGTATATAGACCCCCTGTGTGCTGTCCCAGTTGTATATAAACCCCCTGTGTGCTGCCCCCAGTCGTATATACCCCCTGTGTGCTCCCCCACTTGTATATAGCTGCCCTGTGAGCTCCCCCAGTAGTATATAGCCCCCTTGTGTGCTCCCCCATTTGGATATAGACCTCCTGTGTGCTCCCCCACTTGGATATAGACCCCTTTGTGCTCCTCCAGTAGTATATAAACCACCTGTGTGGATCCCCCAGTAGTATATAGACGCCCTGTGTGCTCCACCAGTATTATATAGATCCCTGTGTGCTCCCCCAGTAGTATATTGACCACTATGTGCTCCTCCAGCAGTATATAGACCCCTTGTGTGCTTCCCCCAGTTATATATAGCCCCCCTGTGTGCTCCCCCAGTTATATATAAACCCCCTGTGTGCTCCCCGTTATATATAGACCCCGTGTGCTGCCCCCAGTAGTATATAGGCCCCCTGTGTGCCCCACCAGTAGTATATAGACCCTCTGTGTGTTCCCCCAGTAGTATATAGACCCCCTGTGTGCCCCACCAGTAGTATATAGACCTCTGTGTGCTCCTCCAGTAGTATGTAGACCCCCTGTGTGCTGCCCCAGTAGTATATAGACCCCTGTGTGCCCCCCAGTTATATACAGACCCCCTGTGTGCTGCCTCAGCGGTATATAGACCCCCTGTGTGCCCCACCAGTAGTATATAGACTCCTGTGTGTTCCCTCAGTAGTATATAGACCCCCTGTGTGCCCCACCAGTAGTATATAGACACCTGTGTTTTTCCCCAGCAGTATATAGACCCCCTGTGTGCCCCACCAGTAGTATATAGACCCCTGTGTGCTACCCCAGTAGTATATAGACCCCCTGTGTGCTACCCCAGTAGTATATAGACCCCCTGTGAGCTCCCCCAGTAGTATATAGCCCCCCTGTGTGCTCCCCCACTTGGATATAGACCTCCTGTGTGCTCCCCCAGTTGTATATAGACCCCATTCTGCTGCCCCAAGTAGTATATAGACCCCCTGTGTGCTGACCCAAGTAGTATATAGACCCCTCTGTGAAGCCCCAGTAGTCTATAGCCCCCCTGTGTGCTCCCCCAGTTATATATAGCCACCCTGTGTCTTCCTCGTTATATAGCCCCACTGTGTGCTCCCCCCATTTATATAGACCCCCGCTGTGCGCTCCCCCAGTTACACAGGCCCCTGTGTGCTCCCCCTACCATATAGTATATAACACAATCAAACAAACACTTATACTCACCTGGGTCCGGGCGTCTCCTCTTCTCTTCACTCTTGTGGCCGCAAGGTTTTTCCCTGCGGTCACAAGAGGCCGCACTCCCCTTGTCCTGGCGCCAATGCTCCAGTGATGTCTCTGCAGCACCGACACCACAAGGACAAAGCTGCCACTTGTGACCGCAGGGAAAACACTTGTTAAGGCCATAAGAGTGACTGACAGGAAGGGAGCCAATGTCTCCCTCCCTGTCAGTGCTGCTGCATGTAACTATGAGCGCTCATTACGAGTGCTCATAGTTACAGTTCAGATCACAGCAGCAAGCGGGGCAGCAGCCCTGTCTAGCGGTCTTGAGCACAAGAGAAGAGCGGGGCGTGGGGGCCCCCTGGATGTTGGGGGCCCCAAGCGATTGCTTGGTATGCTTGGTGCCAAAGACCGCTACTGATGGCATCACTAAGGCTGCCCCAGACCCGCCCCCTGTATGGCATCACTAAGGCAGCCCCAGACCTGCCCCCTGTATGACATCACTAAGGCAGCCCCAGACCCGCCCCCTGTATGGCATCACTAAGGCAGCCCCAGACCCGCCCCCTGTATGGCATCACTAAGGCAGTCAGAGCCCTGCCACCTGTATGACATCACTAAAGCAGCCCCAGACCCGCCCCCTGTATGACATCACTAAGGCAGCCCCAGACCTGCCCCCTGTATGACATCACTAAGGCAGCCCCAGACCCGCCCCAGTATGACATCACTAAGGCAGCCCCAGACCCGCCCCCTGTATGACATCACTAAGGCAGCCCCAGACCCGCCCCTGTATGACATCACTAAGGCAGCTCCAGACCCGCCCCTGTATGGCATCACTAAGGCAGCCCCAGACCCGCCCCCTGTATGGCATCACTAAGGCAGTCAGAGCCCTGCCACCTGTATGACATCACTAAAGCAGCCCCAGACCCGCCCCCTGTATGACATCACTAAGGCAGCCCCAGACCTGCCCCCTGTATGACATCACTAAGGCAGCCCCAGACCCACCCCTGTATGGCATCACTAAGGCAGCCCCAGACCCGTCCCTGTATGGCATCACTAAGGCAGCTCCAGACCTGCCCCCTGTATGGCATCACTATTGCAGTCACAGCCCCGCCCCCTGTATGACATCACTGAGTTAGTCTCAGCCCCGCCTCCTTTATAACATCACTGAGTTAGTCATAACCCTGCCCCCTGTATGACATCACTATGGTAGTCACAGCTCCGCCCCCTGTATAACATCACTGAGTTAGTCACAACCCCGCCCCCTGTATGACATCACTATGGCAGTCACAGCTCCGCCCCCTGTATAACATCACTGAGTTAGTCACAACCCCGCCCCCTGTATGACATCACTATGGCTGTCACAGCCCCGCCTCCTGTATGACATCACTAAGGCAGTCAAGGCCCTGCGAGTGCTCCACTAATCCTTATTATTGCCCACATAAACCCCTTTAAGGACACACTTTAGGTCTCCCCACCCAGTACAGTGCCCCAGTACATCCATACACCATACCGTCCTTACATATGGCCTCCATACTGCTACTGCGCAAACCCAAACTATATCACTACATAATACCACCACACCATGACCACTACAGACCCTATAACAGAGTGTAGTTACATCCAGTGACCCACAGGGGGCGCTTTCTCCTTCCCTTTTCCTTCTTCTCTCCATGGAGCCTGGGCCACCTTGAAGTCCTCTCTCCAGAATCTTCCAGAGAAAGATTTTAGTCTCCAGCACCTCTACTAGTTAGGTCCCCTGTACCCCTATATAGTAGTTAGGTCCCATGTACCCCTACATAGTAGTTAGGTTTCCTGTACCTCTATATAGTAGCTAGGTTCCCTGTACCCCTATATAGTAGCTAGGTCCCCTGTACCCCTATATAGTAGCTAGGTCCCCTGTACCCCTATATAGTAGCTAGGTCCACTGTATCCCTATATGGTAGTTAGGTCCTCTGTACCCCTATATAGTAGTTAGGTCCCCTGTACCGCTATAAATTAGTTAGGTCCCTTGTACTCCTATATAGTAGTTAGGTCACCTATAGAGTAATCATGGTAAACCTTGGCCCTCCAGCCAGTGGCGTAGCTACAGTGAAGGCAGGGAAGGCGACTGCTATGGGGCCCCTGCATGAAGGGGGCCTGAGGAAGCCTGCCCTGCCTTCATGGTAGGTACCCCGCTCCCCCAGGGGTCCAGAGAGGAAGAGGGACCCCCACTGCACTGTTCAGCCCCCTCACTGTAGTGCCGGGTGAGCGGGCTGAACAGAGGAGCAGGACCTGCCAGACGGCACAGGAGAGGGATGAAGGACCTTTGGGTCACATGACCCAAAGGTCCTCAATACCTATGTGAAGATCAGCCCGGACTACAGGAGGAGGAGGGGGAAGCCTGGGAGCTGTAAGTCCTGTGTATGTGTGTCAGTGAGTGTATATATGTATCTGTGGGTATATGTATATGTCAGTGAGTGTATATATGTATCTGTGGGTATATATGTATATGTCAGTGAGTGTATATATGTATCTGTGGGTATATATGTATATGTCAGTGAGTGTATATATGTATCTGTGGGTATATGTATATGTCAGTGTGTGTATATATGTATCTGTGGGTATATGTATATGTCAGTGTGTGTATATATGTGTCTGTGGGTATATGTATATGTCAGTGTGTGTGTATATATATATATATGTATCTCTGTATATAGTTATATGTCAGTATGTGTATGTATCTGTGGCTATATGTGTGTGTATGTCAGCAATGTCTGTAGCACTGGTGTATATGTGTGTGTTTGCTCCCAAAGATGTTCTGCAGCAGCTTCTATTAATGCTGGGCTCTAATAAAAGAACCCACCACTAATATCTGCTGCATTTTCTTTTATTTCTGGTTGAGTATTTCTTATTACACTGAGATGATTTCCCTGTGTACAGTCTATTCATGGCGTATACATCAGCACTAGTGTCATCACATTACAGCGTATATATGTGTGTATGTCAGTGGCGTATCTGTATATATGTTAATGGTGCCTCTGTGTGTGTATATGTGCGTCAATGTCTGTGTTTGGCGGGGGTGGGGAATGGGGTGTACAGGATTTATGGGGCCCCGTACAGTTTTTTGCTATGGGGCCCCATGAATCCTAGCTACGCCCCTGCCTCCAGCTGTTGCGGAACTATCATACCTGGGCAGCCAAAGCCATATCTTAGGTTGTCCAGTCATAAATTGTACACTGCTCAAGAAAATACAGGGACCACTTATACAGCACAATGTAACTGCAAGTAACTGAGACTGTGACATCAGACTGCCCACTCAGGAAGCAGCACTGACACTGTCACCTGCAGCACTGACTAACACTCACTGTCACCTGCAGCACTGACTGACACTCACTGTCACCTGCAGCACTGACTGACACTCACTGTCCACAGTCACTGTCCACACATCTCTTCTCACTCCCTCGGCTTTCTAGCTGATGATTTGGTCACTTTTGAATGTTGGTGCTTTCACACTCGTGAGACGGACTCTACGACTCACACAGGTGGCTCAGGTAGTGCAGCTCATCCAGGATGTCACATCAATGCCAGCTGTGGCAAGAAGGTTTGCTGTGTCTGTCAGTGTAGTGTCCAGAGGCTGGAGGCTACCAGGAGACATAGAGGAGGCTGTAGTGTCCAGAGGCAGGAGGCTACCAGGAGACAGGCCAGTACACCAGGAGACGTGGAGGAGGCCATAGTGTCCAGAGGCTGGAGGCTACAAGGAGACATGGAGGAGGCCGTAGTGTCCAGAGGCAGGAGGCTACCAGGAGACAGGCCGGTACACCAGGAGACATGGAGGAGGCCGTAGTGTCCAGAGGCAGGAGGCTACCAGGAGACAGGCCGGTACACCAGGAGACATGGAGGAGGCCGTAGTGTCCAGAGGCTGAAGGCTACCAGGAGACAGGCCAGTACACCAGGAGACGTGGAGGAGGCCGTAGTGTCCAGAGGCTGGAGGCTACCAGGAGACAGGCCAGTACACCAGGAGACATGGAGGAGGCCGTAGTGTCCAGAGGCTGGAGGCTACCAGGAGACAGGCCAGTACACCAGGAGACGTGGAGGAGGCCGTAGTGTCCAGAGGCTGGAGGCTACCAGGAGACAGGCCAGTACACCAGGAGACTTGGAGGAGGCCGTAGTGTCCAGAGGCTGGAGGCTACCAGGAGACAGGCCAGTACACCAGGAGACGTGGAGGAGGCCGTAGTGTCCAGAGGCTGGAGGCTACCAGGAGACAGGCCAGTACACCAGGAGACATGGAGGAGGCCGTAGTGTCCAGAGGGTGGAGGCTACCAGGAGACAGGCCAGTACACCAGGAGACGTGGAGGAGGCCGTAGCGTCCAGAGGCTGGAGGCTACCAGGAGACAGGCCAGTACACCAGGAGACGTGGAGGAGGCCGTAGTGTCCAGAGGCTGGAGGCTACCAGGAGACAGGCCAGTACACCAGGAGACATGAAGAAGGCCGTAGTGTCCAGAGGCTGGAGGCTACCAGGAGACAGGCCAGTACACCAGGAGACATGGAGGAGGCCGTAGTGTCCAGAGGCTGGAGGCTACCAGGAGACAGGCCAGTACACCAGGAGACATGGCGGAGGCTGTAGTGTCTAGAGGCTGGAGGCTACCAGGAGACAGGCCAGTACACCAGGAGACATGGAGGAGGCCGTAGTGTCCAGAGGCTGAAGGCTACCAGGAGACATGGAGGAGGCCGTAGGAGGGCAACAACCCAGCAGCAGGACCGCTACCCCTCCGCCTCTGTGTAAGGAGGACCAGGAGGAGCACTGCCAGAGCCCTGCACAATTTCCTCCAGCAGCAACAAATCTGCATGGGTCTGCACAAACAGTTAGAAGCCGACTCCATGAGGACGGTATGAGGCCTGACGTCCATAGATGGGGGTTGTGCTCACAGCCCAAGACCGTGCAGGAAACTTGGCATTTGGTAGAGAACACCAGGATTGACAGATTCACCATCGGCGCCCTGTGCCACTCACAGATAAAAGCAGGCTCACACTGAGTGTGGTGTCCCACCACTGGTGTTTTTCTCTTGTGTACCTGTCCAAAAGCTTTCACTCAGGTTAACCAGTGAGAGATGGTGCAACCACGGGCGGATTATAATGAGGGCAATCTGGGCAACCTCCTGGGGCCCAAGGCTGCGGGGGGCCCAGCAAGATTGCCCCCATTATAATATTAACAACAATGCTGCCGCGGCCGCGGGCAGGTAAAGAGGAGCGACGGCGGCCAGGAGAAGAGGAACAGCGGCGACAGCCAGGAGAAGAGGAGCGGTGGCCAGGAGAAGAGTAGCAGTGGCGGCGGCCAGGAGAAAAGGAGCGGCTGCTGGGAGCTCCAGGAGGAATCAATGTGCCAGGTCAGGCGAGTATACTTTTATTACTTTTTTTTTCACATGGGGCTAATCATGGGGGATGCTACGAGGGGCGGGGGGGCTAATCATGGGGGGTATTGCTACAGAGGGGGCTATTCATGAGAGTATTGCTACAGGGAGGGCTATTCATGAGAGTATTGCTACAGGGGGGTGCTATTCATGGGGTATTGATACAGGGGGGGTGCTATTCATGGGGATATTGCTACAAGGGGGGCTGCTATCCATGGGGGTATTGCTACACGGGGAGGTTATTCATGGCGGTATTGCTACAGGGGGGGCTATTCATGGGGGTATTGCTACAGGGGGGTATACATAGGGATTCTACAGGGGGGCTATACATAGGGATTCTACAGGGGGGCTATACATAGGGATGCTACAGGTGGGCTATACATGGGGATGCTACAGGGGGATTATTCATGGGGGTATTGCTACAGGGGGGTATACATAGGGATTTTACAGGGGGGGGTGCTATTCATGAGGGTATTGC
Organism: Dendropsophus ebraccatus; assembly: GCA_027789725.1. NCBI lineage: Eukaryota > Metazoa > Chordata > Amphibia > Anura > Hylidae > Dendropsophus > Dendropsophus ebraccatus. Next base: position 240,311 of record JAQFWZ010000067.1, on the reverse strand, counting down.
TACACAGGGGAGGTCATTCATGGCGGTATTGCTACAGGGGGGGCTATTCATGGGGGTATTGCTACAGGGGGGTATACATAGGGATTCTACAGGGGGGCTATACATGGGGATGCTACAGGGGGGCTATTCATGGGGGTATTGCTACGGGGGGGGCTATTGATGGGGGATGCTACAGGGTTGGGCTATTGATGGGGGATGCTACAGGGTTGGGCTATTGATGGGGGATGCTACACAGAGGGGGCTTATTCTATATAGAGGGGATGCTACAGGGGGGCTATTCATGGGGGATGCTACACAGAGGGAGCTTATTCTATATGGGGATCCTAGACAGAGGTGACATTCTATATGGAGGGGGGAACAAAGTAGAGTTGCTTAATACTATATGGCAGGGGTCCTCAACTGGCGGCCAGCTGTCTGGACCCCTGGTCAAACCTCCCAACCGCCCCGGCTCCCATGTGTCCCTCTCCCCACCGCACTGCCTCCCGCCCCATAGGCGTACTGTCCTTAGATGTCAGTACGCCTGTGGGGCTGCGGGCAGTGTCGGTCCGGCCCCCGGCTGATTCGCGCTCACTGGGGATGTCCCGGGGATTCCCCAGCAGAGTGCGCACCTGTGAGCTCAGTGTATGCCGCCGGCCTGAACTTCCCGGAAGTACAGGCCAGCGGCATACACTGAGGTCTCTGGTGCGCGTTGTGCTGGGGAATCCCCGGGACATCCCCAGAGAGCGCGAATCAGCCGGGGGCCGGACCTTCACTAAAAGTTTTTGAGTACCCCTGCTATATGGGGACACAGCAAAAGAAAAGGCTATTTATTATATGGGGATCAGAGGGACAGACTACTATTTGGCATAAACTGGGACTAACAACTTATATGGGAGCACGGTTACTGTGTACAGCAGATGGATATGAGAATGATGCTGGAGCAAGGAGCCTAAAATGTTTGTCTGACAGATCCTGTGGGGACGAGTCATGGCCGGAGAAGTCTTCATGACGGACTTCGACAAGCAAAATGTCCCTTGTAATTCGTGTAGAGAAGACGCCTCCTGTGAGTCACTGGATGTAATGCTCTATTGTAATTTATAGGTCAGCCTTAATCCAGTTTTTAAAAAGAGAGGACGCAAACAAGACAGTCCCTGCTGAGGTTAAGCCAGGGCCTGGCTTTTGCCAGGACCCTGTCAGGGACACTAAGTCAAGTTCAGTTCAGACTAGCTTCCAGTGTGAACAGATGCAGCTAGAGACAAAGATTTCTTCTGAAGCCACTACTACTTACACTATGCAGTGCTAAGCACTAGTAAGGGAGAGCAGCCACCAAGGAACATCCTAACCCACGCCAGGAACATGTCTACAAAGTGCAGGACAGACTCCTGATACAAGAGGGGTTGATTCCAGTAGGACAAAGCTACCGTAAAGAGGTCTATGTATCCTACTGCGCAGTGGGGGGGTAACTGGGAAGTCTTGGACACCTCGTTACACACAGATAACCACGGCTGGGGCTTGTGCTACCCACCTAGGACAGGTTCTACAACACTAGGGGGCAGAAGGAGGAAAGACATAGGGGGACATTAATCAAACTAATTGTGCCTGTTTTTAGTCTAATATAACTAGTTTGCGCTCAAAATAAATCTAATATGAATTTATGAAGCTTTTTTAAACAAGACTATCCAAATTAGATGCGACTTTTTGAATTAGATTTTTTGTTGTTAATTAGATCGAAAGTGAGCCAGAATTCTTTTTTAGCTAAATTTATTAACTGATCAATTTTTTTAAAAAGTCACATATATTGGCGCATCGCTACATCTGCTCTGAACCAGGTGAATTTATTAGACTAATTAAAAGACCATTATTTTTAAGACACATTTACTATGCTATTAGACAATTTACATAAATTTGACTAAACACATTAGATTGGAAATTATGCCAAAACATCTTTGACAAAATCGTGTTTTTAGATTTGTTAGTAAATATCCCCCATAGTCTAAACGTGAGTACGAATATCACTTCTCTTCACTTAAGATTTTTACTAAAAATCCGGCAGAGTACAAGGCTACATTGGGCATAGGGCTCCTCTGGCAAACTCCTCCTCTCTCTACCTTCTACAAAGCACTACTACTACTATTACTCTCCTCAAGCACTCAAGCCTGTATCAAGATTATTACTGTGAAACATGTGCTGTTATCCTGCCAGAGTTATACAGTAAAGTTCTATTTTTCTATCAAACGCACTGGACTCTGCTCATCTCTGTTTGCACCTACTGTATACACACACCACCGTACACCTTGGGTTATTTTTCCTCTTTTCTGTGGGTGGCGGTACCAACAGTTACCACTCCTTGTTGCTGTGACAAGAGCCCAAGGGACCAATACAGACCCAGCGGTTACCGACCATTTGGGGAGTATAAGCCGGCCATACAACCAGGTACCAACATCTCACCTGTGTGCTAGGCTAGCACTGGCGTCACAGCAGATAACATCACTGGCCGAGCACCACAGAAGAGGCGTCATGAACTCTTTCATCTCCAGTACCACAGGAGCACATGTGACAGAGTCTGGAGATGCTGTGGAGAGCCATCTTCTGCCTGCAACGTCCTTTAGCATGAGTGGTCTGGCAGGTGGTCAGTAATGGTGTGGGGGGGCATTTATTTGGGGGTGGCACAGCCCTCCATGTGTGGCGGTTATTACTCGGTCAGTGTTGTTGTTTTGTCGTGACTCCAGCACTGTAGTAGTGCGCAGGTTTGATGTTGGCACCTGTTTTATATATGGCTGGTTTGTGTCCCCCAAGTGGTCGGTAACCTCCAGGAGTGTTGTGGGTGTCTTGGGTAGAGATGATCGAACTCGAACCTTCTCGAACCTGCAGCATCTTGGTTCAACTTGGTTGCTGACAATAGAGTAGGAATAGGTGCTCAAAAAAGTAAGAGCTTTGGTAGAAGTAGTAGTAGTGCTTTGTAGAGGTAGAGAGAAGAGGAGAGGTGTTTGCCAGAGGAGCCCTTGCCCAATGTAGATCCTGTACTCTGCCGGAACTATAGTGGAGATATAAGTTGATAAGTGATACTGGTACTTACAGCGGCGGATTAAATGTACCCTGGGCCCCGGGCTGTCCACCCAACCTGGGCCCCCCACCCCAGTCAATCTGCCCACATTATGATCCGCTACTGCCCCCCCCCACGCTGTCCCCAAAAAAACACTGCCTGCCTCCCCTCCCTGCTGACCCCAATAAACATAATGTTTGGTCCCTTGCTGCTACCCCCAGTAAGCATTGCCCACCCCACTTCCCCCAATAAACATATTGCCAACTCACCCTGATGTTGCCCCCCCCCCCCCCCCCCAAGGTCACAGCAGCACAGAGGATGTCAGGAGAGGAGGGGGCTGATCTTATAGGAGAGGTCACAGCAGCACAGAGGATGTCAGGAGAGGAGGGGGCTGATCTTATAGGGGAGGACACAGCACCACAGAGGATGTCAGGAGAGGAGGGGGCTGATACTATAGGAGAGGACACAGCAGCACAGAGGATGTCAGGAGAGGAGGGGCTGATACTATAGGAGAGGACACAGCAGCACAGAGGATGTCAGGAGAGGAGGAGGCTGATCTTATAGGAGAGGACACAGCACCACAGAGGATGTCAGGAGAGGAGGGGGCTGATCTTATAGGAGAGGTCACAGCAGCACAGAGGATGTCAGGAGAGGAGGGGGCTGATACTATAGGAGAGGACACAGCAGCACAGAGGATGTAAGGAGAGGAGGGGGCTGATCTTATAGGGGAGGACACAGCAGCACAGAGGATGTCAGGAGAGGAGGGGCTGATACTATAGGAGAGGACACAGCAGCACAGAGGATGTAAGGAGAGGAGGGGGCTGATCTTATAGGGGAGGACACAGCAGCACAGAGGATGTCAGGAGAGGAGGGTGCTAATCCTATAGGAGATGGTCCCCCTTTCCCCCCCTTATAGATGACCCCCCTCTTTCCCCCCTTATAGATGGTCCCCCTCTTTCCCCCCCTTATAGATGGTTCCCCTCTTTCCCCCCCTTATAGATGGTCCCCCTCTTTCCCTCTCTATAGATGGTCCCCCTCTCTCCCCCTTTATAAATGGTCCCCCTCTTTTCCCCTTTATAGATGGTCCCCCTCTTTCCCACCTTTATAGATGGTCCCCCTCTCCCCCCTCCCTTATAGATGGTCCCCCTCTTTCCCTCTCTATAGATGGTCCCCCTCTCCCCCCTCCCTTATAGATGGTCCCCCTCTCCCCCCTCCCTTATAGATGGTCTCCCCTCTCCCCCCCCCCCCTTATAGATGGTCCCCCTCTTTCCCCCCTTTATAGATGGTCCCCCTCTTTTTCCCCTTATAGATGGTCCCCCTCTTTTCCCCTTTATAGATGGTCCCCCTCTTTCCCCCCTTTATAGATGGTCCCCCTCTTTCCCCCCTTTATAGATGGTCCCCCTCTTTCCCCCCTTTATAGATGGTCCCCCTTTTTCCCCCCTTATAGATGGTCCCCCTCTTTCCCCCCTTTATAGATGGTCCCCCTCTTTCCCCCCTTATAGATGGTCCCCCTCTTTCCCCCCTTATAGATGGTCCCCCTCTTTCCCCCCTTATAGATGGTCCCCCTCTTTTTCCCCTTATAGATGGTCCCCCTCTTTCCCCCCTTTATAGATGGTCCCCCTCTTTCCCCCCTTTATAGATAGTCCCCCTCTTTCCCCCCTTTATAGATGGTCCCCCTCTTTCCCCCCTTTATAGATGGTCCCCCTCTTTCCCCCCTTTATAGATGGTCCCCCTCTTTCCCCCCTTTATAGATGGTCCCCCTTTTTCCCCCCTTATAGATGGTCCCCCTCTTTCCCCCCTTTATAGATGGTCCCCCTCTTTCCCCCCTTATAGATGGTCCCCCTCTTTCCCCCCTTATAGATGGTCCCCCTCTTTCCCCCCTTTATAGATGGTCCCCCTCTTTCCCCCCTTTATAGATGGTCCCCCTCTTTCCCCCCTTTATAGATGGTCCCCCTCTTTTTCCCTTTATAGATGGTCCCCCTCTTTTTCCCTTTATAGATGGTCCCCCTCTTTTTCCCTTTATAGATGGTCCCCCTCTTTATAGATGGTCCCCCTCTTTCCCCCCTTTATAGATGGTCCCCCTCTTTTTCCCTTTATAGATGGTCCCCCTCTTTCCCTCCTTTATAGATGGTCCCCCTCTTTATAGATGGTCCCCCTCTTTTTCCCTTTATAGATGGTCCCCCTCTTCCCCCCCCCTTATAGATGGTCCCCCTCTTTTTCCCTTTATAGATGGTCCCCCTCTTCCCCCCCCCTTATAGATGGCCCCCCTCTTTTTCCCTTTATAGATGGTCCCCCTCTTCCCCCCCCCTTATAGATGGTCCCCCTCTTCCCCCCCCCTTATAGATGGCCCCCCTCTTTTTCCCTTTATAGATGGTCCCCCTCTTTTTCCCTTTATAGATGGTCCCCCTCTTCCCCCCCCCCTTATAGATGGTCCCCCTCTTCCCCCCCCCCTTATAGATGGTCCCCCTCTTTTTCCCTTTATAGATGGTCCCCCTCTTCCCCCCCCCCCTTATAGATGGTCCCCCTCTTTTCCCTTTATAGATGGTCCCCCTCTTCCCCCCCCTTATAGATGGTCCCCCTCTGCTCCCCCCCCCTTATAGATGGCCCCCCTCTTTTTCCCTTTATAGATGGTCCCCCTCTGCTTCCCCCCCCTTATAGATGGCCCCCCTCTTTTTCCCTTCATAGATGGTCCCCCTCTTCCCCCCCCCTATAGATGGTCCCCCTCTGCTCCCCCCCCCCCTTATAGATGGTCCCCCTCTGCTCCCCCCCCCCCTTGCACAGCAGTCAGTAAATAAAAAAAACAAAACACAACTCACCTGCCATCCGTTCCCCCGTCGATCCTCTCGGCTCCTGGTCTGTCCCCGGCTGCCTCCGGCTGATGATGCGGCTGCCGGGGGTGTCTCGTCCTCTCCCCGGCAGCGCGCGCATCACACAGCTCACTGTGCCGCCTGGGCCCTGACTTCCGGTACAGAGCGTCTCTAACGTGCGCTCTTAATACCGGAAGTCAGGGCTTAGGCGGCACAGTGAGCCTCGGGCCCCGGGAGGCCGCCCAAACCGCCCACATTATAATCCGCCACTGGGTACTTATGTTTAGACAATGTCTGACCAGACTGTGTGGATAAGGGCCTTGTGTGAGCTCCTTTAGCTGGGGATTGTAAAGATGTACCTCCTGCTTCTTGCAGTGTTTGAGAAAAAGAATAGTCACTCAGCAATGGCCCTGGGGTTCCTGGCATGGGCTAGAGTATTGCATAGTGGCTTCTCTCCTGTACTGTGAGCTTAGTACTGCCTAGTAGAAATAGTGGTTGCGTATATAAAGCTCTAAGTAGCATCTGCCTTTGGTCCCCGTCAGGGGTCCTGGCCACAGCCAGGCGCTGGCTTAAAGGGGAACTCTGGGTAGAGATTTAAAAAAAATGAAACTTCTGCAGAAGCATGTAGCATTACTTACTTGTCTATCCCAGTTTTTAAACTACCGAAAATCCATTTGTTTGGGTTTTTTTTGTTCTGTATTGTGTTTCTGTCCTTCCTGGTTCAGCAGCCCCCACCCATCTCAATCAGTAAAATTAGTGCTGCAGCTGCTTCTGGCCGGTCAGAGATGGTGAATCACTCAGGGGATTGGGGGGTCCAGTCCCGCCTCCTGTGACATCACGTCCTGCCCCCTGTCTGCATCATCAGCCTGATCTCAGCAAACACACGCAATGTGAGACAGAGTCTTGGAATATTTGTCTCTTGGGGCGGAGAGCAGAAGGAGCAGGAGACAATGTGGATTTGCACAGAGGACAGTTTTTTTTTCACTTCCTGGATGTCTATCAGCTACCAGTGTGGCAGAACCGTACAGATACAGTCATACATTGTATAGAAACATCTATAGAACTTTTAATGTACTTATAATGGAAAACAAGTTTTTCTTATCCGGAGTTCCCCTTTAACTTCTGCAGGAACTTGGTTCTGTTGTGTCCTCTCTCCAGTGGCAGATTAAATGATTAAATGTACCCTGGGCCCCGGGTTGTCCTGGGACCCCCCCCCCCCCCCCCCGGGTCAATCCTCCCAAACCGCCCACATTATAATCCACTACTCCCCCCCCCCCCCCCAATGCTGTCCCCAATAAACACTGCCTGACTCCCCTCCCTGATTGCCCCAATAAACATAATGTTTGGTCCCTTGCTGCTACCCCCAGTAAGCATTGCCCACCCCACCTCCGCTGCCCCCAATAAACATACTGCCACCTGGTTTCCTGCTGTCAGGAGAGGAGGGGGCTGATCTTATAGGGTAGGTCACAGCAGCACAGAGGATGTCAGGAGAGAAGAGTGCTAATCCTATAGGAGAGGTCCCAGCAGCACAGAGGATGTCAGGAGAGGAGGGTGCCGATCTTATAGGGGAGGTCCCAGCAGCACAGAGGATGTCAGGAGAGGAGGGTGCTAATCCTATAGGGGAGGTCCCAGCAGCACAGAGGATGTCAGGAGAGGAGGGTGCCGATCTTATAGGGGAGGTCACAGCAGCACAGAGGATGTCAGGAGAGGAGGGTGCTAATCCTATAGGAGAGGTCCCAGCAGCACAGAGGATGTCAGGAGAGGAGGGTGCCGATCTTATAGGGGAGGTCACAGCAGCACAGAGGATGTCAGGAGAGGAGGGTGCTAATCCTATAGGGGAGGTCCCAGCAGCACAGAGGATGTCAGGAGAGGGTGCAGATCTTATAGGGGAGGTCACAGCAGCACAGAGGATGTCAGGAGAGGAGGGTGCTAATTCTACAGGAGAAGGTCCCCAACTTCCCCCCCCCCCCCCCCAAAAAAAAAAAAAACACAACACAACTCACCTGCCATCTGTTCCCCCCCGAGCCTCCTGCTCTTGCTGTCCCCGGCTGTCGGGGGTGTCCCGTTCTATCCCTGGCAGCGCGCGCATCAGAGAGCTCCCCGTGCGCCGGTAGTCACAGGTGCACGGGGAGCTCTCTGATGCGCGCGCTGCCAGGGACAGAGAGTCAGTGGCGGATTATAATGTGTGCGGTGTGGCACGGGCCCCGGGCGGCCGCCCAAACCGCCCACATTATAATCCGCCACTGCCTCTCTCCCTAGAAACTAAGTGAAGACTGAGACACTTCTTCCACCAGGTTTACTTCTCCTACAGGGGTAATATCCAAACCCTGTGAGTGATGGGGCTGAGTGTGGGTGAGAGAGAGGAGAAAGGGGATAGGAGAGATAGAGCACCTGTAAGTGGTCAGCACACAAACACATGACATAAAACAATTAACCCTTTAGCTTCAGCTGTACATAGAAAGAATACATATAAACAGTGGAGACACTTTAGGACAGGTGCATATAAGAGAAAACACTAGTGGTGGGACACCACACATGTGCTGCCAGAGGTAGCCTGACCGCCATTAGGTAGTGAGACCCTCAGAGCCCTTGTGAGACCATATGCTGGTGCGGTTGGGGTTCCTCCTAATGCAGGACAATGCTAGACCTCATGTGGCTGGAGTGTGTCAAGTTCCTACAAGATGGAGGCAGTGACGCTATGGACTGGCCGCCCGTTCCCCTGAATCCCATTGAGCACATCGGGGACATCTTGTCTCCTCCATCCACCAACGTCACATTGCAGCACAGACTGTCCGGGAGATGGCGGCGGCTTTAGTCCGGGTCTGGGAGGAGATCCCTCAGGAGAACATCGGCCACCTCATCAGGAGCATGCCCGGGCCATGTAGGTAGGTCATACAGACACCTCATCAGGAGCATGCCCGGGCCTTGTAGGGAGGTCATACAGACACCTCATCAGGAGCATGCCCGGGCCTTGTAGGGAGGTCATACAGGCACCTCATCAGGAGCATGCCCGGGCCTTGTAGGGAGGTCATACAGACACCTCATCAGGAGCATGCCCGGGCCTTGTAGGGAGGTCATACACCTCATCAGGAGCATGCCCGGGCCTTGTAGGGCGGTCATACAGACACCTCATCAGGAGCATGCCCGGGCCTTGTAGGGAGGTCAAACAGCCACCTCATCAGGAGCATGCCTGGACCTTGTAGGGAGGTCATACAGACACATCATCAGGAGTATGCCCGGGCCTTGTAGGGAGGTCATACAGACACCTCATCAGGAGCATGCCCGGGCCTTGTAGGGAGGTCATACAGACACCTCATCAGGAGCATGCCCGGGCCTTGTAGTGAGGTCATACAGACACCTCATCAGGAGCATGCCCGGGCCTTGTAGGGAGGTCATACAGACACCTCATGAGGAGCATGCCCCGGCCTTGTAGGGAGGTCAGCCACCTCATCAGGAGCATGCCCGGCCTTGTAGGGAGGTCATACAGCCACCTCATCAGGAGCATGCCTGGGCCTTGTAGGGAGGTCATATACCTCATCAGGAGCATGCCCGGGCCTTGTAGGGAGGTTATACAGACACCTCATCAGGAGCATGCCCGGGCCTTGTAGGGAGGTCATACACCTCATCAGGAGCATGCCCGGGCCTTGTAGGGAGGTCATACAGCCACCTCATCAGGAGCATGCCTGGGCCTTGTAGGGAGGTCATATACCTCATCAGGAGCATGCCCGGGCCTTGTAGGGAGGTTATACAGACACCTCATCAGGAGCATGCCCGGGCCTTGTAGGGAGGTCATACACCTCATCAGGAGCATGCCCGGGCCTTGTAGGGAGGTCATACACCTCATCAGGAGCATGCCCGGGCCTTGTAGGGAGGCCATACAGACACCTCATCAGGAGCATGCCCGGGCCTTGTAGGGAGGTCATACACACACCTCATCAGGAGCATGCCCGGGCCTTGTAGGGAGGTCATATACCTCATCAGGAGCATGCCCGGGCCTTGTAGGGAGGTTATACAGACACCTCATGAGGAGCATGCCCGGGCCTTGTAGGGAGGTCATACAGACACCTCATCAGGAGCATGCCCGGGCCTTGGAGGGAGGTCATACAGACACCTCCTCAGGAGCATGCCCGGGCCTTGTAGGAGGGTCATACAGCCGCCTCATCAGGAGCATGCCTGGGCCTTGTAGGGAGGTCATACAGACACCTCATCAGGAGCATGTCCGGGCCTTGTAGGGAGGTCATACAGACACCTCATCAGGAGCATGCCCCGGCCTTGTAGGAAGGTCATACACCTCATCAGGAGCATGCCCGGGCCTTGTAGGGAGGTCATACACACACCTCATCAGGAGCATGCCCGGGCCTTGTAGGGAGGTCATACAGACACCTCATCAGGAGCATGCCCGGGCCTTGTAGGGAGGTCATACAGACACCTCATCAGGAGCATGCCCGGGCCTTGTAGGGAGGTCAGCCACCTCATCAGGAGCATGCCCGGCCTTGTAGGGAGGTCATACACCTCATCAGGAGCATGCCCGAGCCTTGTAGGGAGGTCATACAGACACCTCATCAGGAGCATGCCCAGGCCTTGTAGGGAGGTCATACAGACACCTCATCAGGAGCATGCCCGGGCCTTGTAGGGAGGTCAGCCACCTCATCAGGAGCATGCCCGGCCTTGTAGGGAGGTCATACACCTCATCAGGAGCATGCCCGGCCTTGGAGGGAGGCCATACAGACACCTCATCAGGAGCATGCCCGGGCCTTGTAGGGAGGTCATACAGACACCTCATCAGGAGCATGCCCGGGCCTTGTAGGGAGGTCATACAGACACCTCCTCAGGAGCATGCCCGGGCCTTGTAGGGAGGTCAGCCACCTCATCAGGAGCATGCCCGGCCTTGTAGGGAGGTCATACACCTCATCAGGAGCATGCCCGACCTTGGAGGGAGGCCATACAGACACCTCATCAGGAGCATGCCCGGGCCTTGTAGGGAGGTCATACAGACACCTCATCAGGAGCATGCCCGGGCCTTGTAGGGAGGTCATACAGACACCTCATCAGGAGCATGCCCGGGCCTTGTAGGGAGGTCATACAGACACCTCCTCAGGAGCATGCCCGGGCCTTGTAGGGAGGTCATACAGACACCTCATCAGGAGCATGCCCGGGCCTTGTAGGGAGGTCATACAGACACCTCATGAGGAGCATGCCCGGGCCTTGTAGGGAGGTCAGCCACCTCATCAGGAGCATGCCCGGCCTTGTAGGGAGGTCATACACCTCATCAGGAGCATGCCCGGCCTTGTAGGGAGGTCATACAGACACCTCATCAGGAGCATGCCCGGGCCTTGGAGGGAGGTCATACAGACACCTCCTCAGGAGCATGCCCGGGCCTTGTAGGAAGGTCATACAGCCGCCTCATCAGGAGCATGCCTGGGCCTTGTAGGGAGGTCATACAGACACCTCATCAGGAGCATGCCCGGGCCTTGTAGGGAGGTCATACAGCCGCCTCATCAGGAGCATGCCCGGGCCTTGTAGGGAGGTCATACAGACACCTCATCAGGAGCATGCCCGGGCCTTGTAGGGAGGTCATACAGACACCTCATCAGGAGCATGCCCGGGCCTTGTAGGGAGGTCATACAGACACCTCCTCAGGAGCATGCCCGGGCCTTGTAGGGAGGTCATACAGACACCTCATCAGGAGCATGCCCGGGCCTTGTAGGGAGGTCATACAGACACCTCATCAGGAGCATGCCCGGGCCTTGTAGGGAGGTCATACAGACACCTCATCAGGAGCATGCCCGGGCCTTGTAGGGAGGTCATACAGACACCTCATGAGGAGCATGCCCGGGCCTTGTAGGGAGGTCAGCCACCTCATCAGGAGCATGCCCGGCCTTGTAGGGAGGTCATACACCTCATCAGGAGCATGCCCGGCCTTGGAGGGAGGCCATACAGACACCTCATCAGGAGCATGCCCGGGCCTTGTAGGGAGGTCATACACACACCTCATCAGGAGCATGCCCAGGCCTTGTAGGGAGGTCATACAGACACCTCATCAGGAGCATTCCCAGGCCTTGTAGGGAGGTCATACAGACACCTCATCAGGAGCATGCCCGGGCCTTGTAGGGAGGTCATACAGCCACCTCATCAGGAGCATGCCTGGGCCTTGTAGGGAGGTCATACAGCCACCTCCTCAGGAGCATGCCCGGGCCTTGTAGGGAGGTCATACAGACACCTCATCAGGAGCATGCCTGGGCCTTGTAGGGAGGTCATACAGCCACCTCATCAGGAGCATGCCCGGGCCTTGTAGGGAGGTTATACAGACACCTCATGAGGAGCATGCCCAGGCCTTGTAGGGAGGTCATACAGCCACCTCATCAGGAGCATGCCCGGCCTTGTAGGGAGGTCATACACCTCATCAGGAGCATGCCCGGCCTTGGAGGGAGGCCATACAGACACCTCATCAGGAGCATGCCCGGGCCTTGTAGGGAGGTCATACACACACCTCATCAGGAGCATGCCCAGGCCTTGTAGGGAGGTCATACAGACACCTCATCAGGAGCATTCCCAGGCCTTGTAGGGAGGTCATACAGACACCTCATCAGGAGCATGCCCGGGCCTTGTAGGGAGGTCATACAGCCACCTCATCAGGAGCATGCCTGGGCCTTGTAGGGAGGTCATACAGCCACCTCCTCAGGAGCATGCCCGGGCCTTGTAGGGAGGTCATACAGACACCTCATCAGGAGCATGCCTGGGCCTTGTAGGGAGGTCATACAGCCACCTCATCAGGAGCATGCCCGGGCCTTGTAGGGAGGTTATACAGACACCTCATGAGGAGCATGCCCAGGCCTTGTAGGGAGGTCATACAGACACATCATCAGGAGTATGCCCGGGCCTTGTAGGGAGGTCATACACCTCATCAGGAGCATGCCCGGGCCTTGTAAGGAGGTCATACAGCCACCTCATCACGAGCATGCCCGGGCCTTGTAGGGAGGTCATACACCTCATCAGGAGCATGCCCGGGCCTTGTAAGGAGGTCATACAGCCACCTCATCACGAGCATGCCCGGGCCTTGTAGGGAGGTCATACACCTCATCAGGAGCATGCCCGGGCCTTGTAGGGAGGTCATACAGACACCTCATCAGGAGCATGCCCGGGGCTTGTAGGGAGGTCATACAGACACCTCATCAGGAGCATGCCCGGGCCTTGTAGGGAGGTCAGCCACCTCATCAGGAGCATGCCCGGCCTTGTAGGGAGGTCATACACCTCATCAGGAGCATGCCCGGCCTTGTAGGGAGGTCATACAGACACCTCATCAGGAGCATGCCCGGGCCTTGGAGGGAGGTCATACAGACACCTCCTCAGGAGCATGCCCGGGCCTTGTAGGAAGGTCATACAGCCGCCTCATCAGGAGCATGCCTGGGCCTTGTAGGGAGGTCATACAGACACCTCATCAGGAGCATGCCCGGGCCTTGTAGGGAGGACATACAGCCGCCTCATCAGGAGCATGCCCGGGCCTTGTAGGGAGGTCATACAGACACCTCATCAGGAGCATGCCCGGGCCTTGTAGGGAGGTCATACAGACACCTCATCAGGAGCATGCCCGGGCCTTGTAGGGAGGTCATACAGACACCTCCTCAGGAGCATGCCCGGGCCTTGTAGGGAGGTCATACAGACACCTCATCAGGAGCATGCCCGGGCCTTGTAGGGAGGTCATACAGACACCTCATCAGGAGCATGCCCGGGCCTTGTAGGGAGGTCAGCCACCTCATCAGGAGCATGCCCGGCCTTGTAGGGAGGTCATACACCTCATCAGGAGCATGCCCGGCCTTGTAGGGAGGTCATACAGACACCTCCTCAGGAGCATGCCCGGGCCTTGTAGGGAGGTCAGCCACCTCATCAGGAGCATGCCCGGCCTTGTAGGGAGGTCACACACCTCATCAGGAGCATGCCCGGGCCTTGTAGGGAGGTCATACAGACACCTCATCAGGAGCATGCCCGGGCCTTGTAGGGAGGTCATACACCTCATCAGGAGCATGCCCGGGCCTTGTAGGGAGGTCAGCCACCTCATCAGGAGCATGCCCGGGCCTTGTAGGGAGGTCATACATATCATCAGGAGCATGCCCGGGCCTTGTAGGGAGGTCATACAGACACCTCATCAGGAGCATGCCCGGGCCTTGTAGGGAGGTCATACATCTCATCAGGAGCATGCCCGGCCTTGTAGGGAGGTTATACACCTCATCAGGAGCATGCCCGGGCCTTGTAGGGAGGTCATACAGACACCTCATCAGGAGCATGCCCGGGCCTTGTAGGGAGGTCATATAGACACCTCATCAGGAGCATGCCCGGCCTTGTAGGGAGGTCATACAGGCAGGTGGAGGCCGCACACAATACTCAGGGTCACTTTATACCAAGTGCCAGTGAGGCTGTCGCCCCCTTTGTGCGGTACGACGTCTCTGTACAGGTGTAAGGGGTAGATGTTGTAGTTTTCATAACTTATTTTATATCATACGTCATGCTGCTTGTTTCAGTAAAAAGTGATTGTTTTTGCTACCTGGGCGGGGCATCAGGGGCACAGCACCACTTAGCTCCGCCTACATCGCCACTGTAGGCCCCACCCCTCCATGACATCATCTGCACATAGCACCCCCCTCAGCGGCCATTGGTATGCTTCCACAGGGTTGTGATATGGATGGGATTACACAGAGGAACAATGGAGGAGCCTAATAAGTATGCGGAAGCGCTGGAAGGGGTTAATAGTGAGGAGGTGAAGAAAAGACTGTTACAGCGCGAGGTGCACTGGATTCAGACGTTGCTTACTGTTTATCCTTGGGGTCTGAAGGTAATAGGTTGTTTTAGCTTCTCACGTAACGGATTCGCAGCGGATTTCACAATGCAAGTTTTCAGCAAAATCCGTAGTGAATCCTGCTACTGTGAATTACAATGGGGTTACGTATGTAACCCGGCCCCTTTAACCCTCTGCTGCCCACAGCATACATTACCTGCTTGGTACTCCGGCTGCACGTGAGCTCCGGCCTCCCGTCGGTCCCGCTCAGCCAATCAGTGCACGCCCCCCCCCCCCCAGTCCATTGTAAATCACAGTAGCAGGATTCCCAGCGGATTTCGCGGCAAACTCACAGTGTGAAATGTGCTGCAAATCCGTTATGTGTGAAGCTACCCTTAGTGTGTTTATGGTTAGATCCTGTCTAGTGGATGTGTAGATGATGTTTTAGTGTTGATGGTTAGATCCTGTCTAGTGGATGTGTAGATGATGTTTTAGTGTTGATGGTTAGATCCTGTCTAGTGGATGTGTAGATGATGTTTTAGTGTTGATGGTTAGATCCTGTCTAGTAGACGTATAGATGTTGTTACAATGCGCTATAAGTCGTGTAACGATGGAAGTAAACGTGATGAGAAATTAGATGTAACTTTATGTGGCGCAGACCTCTGACCCGACTTCCTAGGCTTATACTTGGTGGTGCGCCATTTCACAATTCAGTTGCATCAATGATATTAGATATAGATTAGATACATGGCGTATGTTACTAGCAGTCGGAGTCGGACACAGAGTGCTGCGTGTTCCCCGCTTCCCGCCTCCGCTCAGTCCTGGTTCATCCGCTGGAGGTGACAGCTAGGCTTCTCCTGCGGCCGCCACTGAGGTCCGCTCTGTTTTAAGGAGGTTTTGATTCTATATTCTATTTTGTTTGCTGCTGAGGAAAAGACCAAGAGGGTCTTGAAACACGTCAAGCCTATATACACTCAGCGGCCACTTTA
This sequence comes from Dendropsophus ebraccatus, assembly GCA_027789725.1. Classification (NCBI taxonomy): domain Eukaryota; kingdom Metazoa; phylum Chordata; class Amphibia; order Anura; family Hylidae; genus Dendropsophus; species Dendropsophus ebraccatus. The sequence goes on along the minus strand of JAQFWZ010000067.1, from coordinate 224,723 downwards.
TTAGGTACACCATGCTAGTAACGGGTTGGACCCCCTTTTGCCCTCAGAATTGCCCCAATTCTTGGTGGCATAGATACAACAAGGTGCTGGAAGCTTCCTCAGAGATTTTGGTCCATAGTGACATGATGACATCACACAGTTGCCGCAGATTTGTCGGCTGCACATCCATGATGCCAATCTCCCGTTCCACCACATCCCAAAGATGCTCTATTGGACTGAGATCTGGTGACTGTGGAGGCCATTGGAGTACAGTGACCTCATTGTCATGTTCAAGAAACCAGTCTGAGATGATTCTAGCTTTATGACATGGCGCATTATCCTGCTGAAAGTAGCCATCAGATGTTGGGTCCATTGTGGTCATAAAGGGGTGGACATGGTCAGCAACAATACTCAGGTAGGCTGTGGCGATGCAACCATGCTCAATTGGTACCAAGGGGCCCAAAGAGTGCCAAGAAAATATTCCCCACACCATGACACCACCACCACCACCAGCCTGAACCGTTGATACAAGGCAGGATGGATCCATGCTTTCATGTTGATGACGCCAAATTCTGACCCTACCATCCGAATGTCGCAGCAGAAATCGAGACTCATCAGAATAGGCAACGTTTTTCCAATCTTCTACTGTCCAATTTCGATGAGCTTGTGCAAATTGTAGCCTCAGTTTCCTGTTCTTAGCTGAGCGGAGTGGCCCCGGTGTGGTCTTCTGCTGCTGTAGCCCATCTGCCTCAAAGTTGGCCGTACTGTGCGTTCCGAGATGCTCTTCTGCCTACCTTGGTTGTAACGGTTGGCTATTTGAGTCACTGTTGCCTTTCTATCAGCTGGAACCAGTCTGCCCATTCTCCTCTGACCTCTGGCATCAACAAGGCATTTCCGCCCACAGAACTGCCGCTCACTGGATGGTTTTTCTTTTTCGGACCATTCTCTGTAAACCCTAGAGATGGTTGTGCGTGAAAATCCCAGTAGATCAGCAGTTTCTGAAATACTCTGACCAGCCCTTCTGGCACCAACAACCATGCCACGTTCAAAGGCCTCAAATCACCTTTCTTTTCCATACTGATGCTCGGTTTGAACTGCAGGAAATTGTCTTGACCATGTCTACATGCCTAAATGCACTGAGTTGCCGCCATGTGATTGGCTGATTAGAAATTAAGTGGTAACGTGCAGTTGGACAGGTGTACCTAATAAAGTGGCCGGTGAGTGTGTATCTGAAAAAGGACCCCAATCCACTGAGTGCACCATACCAGAAATAAGATTCAAATTTTCCGCCAATTATCCATGCAGTTCAGCATCCTCTCTACAGAACTACGCAGGCGCAACATCAAACCCTCCTTAAAACAGAGCGGACCTCAGCGCCAGCCGCAGGAGAAGCCTAGGCTACACATAGAGCCAAAACATTGCATTGGCCGTCTCTATCTTCTTCTTGGATATTACATATGAACCTGGGTCTGGTTTGGCGAGACGTGCACCCACATACTGTTTTTTTCTGGTGCTGCTGAAAATTTGTCACATCTAGGAGGAGTATATATATGTATCAGTCACATCTAGGAGGGGTGTATATATATATATATGTATATGCGATGCCCGGGCCCTTAGGGGCCACTCCGCTGAGAGGTGTAGTTACTGGCAGCAACCGGGGCAGCTGCTTGCTAGATGTTGTCACGGTTTAGGCACGAGGGGTCACAGCTGGAAACCGGGCTCCTGACCATGCGGGAATACTGGGCGTGCGATTCTTTGTTGTCCTTAGTCAGGGCACCAATTATCACACCAATGCCAAGGTTCAGAGACAACGGTAGTTGTATATTTATTTGTAACGGTGGTAACTAGTAGCAACAGTCTCTCCGGATGCAACCGGGAATAAGGCAGACTTGGATAAGGCAGAGTAATGGGTGATGCTGCAATAGGCTGCTGAATGATGGGAGTAGTAGTGATACTGAGGTTGAGATGCTGGGCGGAATAAAACTTAGATGAATACTTGCTGTTGATGATTAGAGAAGATGATGAGAGGAATGACTGAAGAACGGCACCCAGATCTGGAGAATAGATGAGAATCTTGAGGACTTGAGAATAGAACACAGCCAGGAACACTTCTGGTGGAACTGGAGCAGCAGAGCACACGTATCTCTCTCCTGACAGGGGAGAGAGAACACACACACAACTTGTCCCCTTGAAGGTGGAAGACAAGACTGAGGTAAAGAGGAAGTCACATGGTATTCCCCAGCCAAAGCTCGATGGCCATTGGAGTTACCATGGAAGCAGGGGCCACAGGTTGGTGAACAATATGGGAAGTGCTGTGTATAGAGGAGCAGTGCAGGGATATGGGGCAGTGTTATATGGGGCAGCCCTGTGACCTAGGTGACCTCCCTCTCCCAGCACTCCCAGCTCTCCCAGTCTTCCTACACATGACATCCAACCATTGCATCATCACACCATTAGGCATATAGGACTAAATATACATGAGAAGTATCATACTTGGAACACTGGGGGGGGCGACATAATACCCTTAGGCACTGATAACTGAACATGCATACAAGAAATGAATGGAATAGCAGACCTGAATACTGAGATATACTTATATTCTGTTTATTGTTTACAGGCTAATCCCCCTGACACCAGTGATTTGCAGTCAGGGGCTACAGTATACATGGTCCTGTTACAGTCAGGGGGTACAGTATACATGGTCCTGTTACAGTCAGGGGGTACAGTATACATGGTCCTGTTACAGTCAGGGGGTACAGTATACACGGTCCTGTTACAGTCAGGGGGTACAGTATACACGGTCCTGTTATACTCAGAGGGTACAGTATACATTGTGCTGTTACAGTCAGGGGGTACAGTATACATTGTGCTGTTACAGTCAGGGGGTACAGTATACATGGTCCTGTTACAGTCAGGGGGTACAGTATACACGGTCCTGTTACAGTCAGGGGGTACAGTATACATGGTCCTGTTACAGTCAGGGGGTACAGTATACATGATCCTGTTACAGTCAGGGGGTACAGTATACATGGTCCTGTTACAGTCAGGAGGTACAGTATACATGGTTACAGTCAGGGGGTACAGTATACATGGTCCTGTTACAGTCAGGGGGTACAGTATACATGGTCCTGTTACAGTCAGGGGGTACAGTATACATGGTTACAGTCAGGGGGTACAGTATACATGGTCCTGTTACAGTCAGGGGGTACAGTATACATGGTCCTGTTACAGTCAGGGGGTACAGTATACACGGTCCTGTTACAGTCAGGAGGTACAGTATACATGGTTACAGTCAGGGGGTACAGTATACATGGTCCTGTTACAGTCAGGAGGTACAGTATACATGGTCCTGTTACAGTCAGGAAACTGACTTTGGCACGAAAACACACTCTATGAGAAGACACACTTTTTCAAAAGACACTTTACTCTGAGACTTTCTAAATGACTTTCCTGCTTACTCAGAGGAAGGAAATATATATAAGACTCTGACAAGAAAATAGACTTTGACTACTGAAGTGCAATAATAAACTTCTGACAATCACATAATCATGAAAAGTGCTTTAGGAAGAATTGGGTAAGTGTCTCTGGGTAGAGTCTCTTTTAGGCAGTTTGGGTAGTAGAAGCGTGGAGGGCCTGGAGCAGAAGCATCGCTGGATGCAGTGGTGACCACAATGCTAGGCGTCACCGTGGTGATGGGAGCCACGTGGTATGTCACTGAGGTGGTCGAGCAGGCGGCTTTAGCCACAGCAGTGGGAATGGTAGAAGGAGTGGAAGTAGCTGCAGTAGTGGTGAAATCCGCAGCTTTGGAGGCAGCCTTGAGGGAACCTAAGGATTTGAAATCAGGCCAGTCCTCTTCCCAATGTTCTGAGGGAGTTGTCAGGAAGGGCCGTTGTACTGCCTTCTTAGGCCTGCTGATGACAGCCGCCCAGGGACCTTTCTGGGCTCCCACCAGGGTGTACTCCACAATTTCCCCGGGGTGAAATTATTCAGATAGCCCGGCTGGTACTCCCTCATGACGGCCCGGCGATTGACAAGTACCAGTAGGCCAGTGTAGGAGTCCATCACTAAGCCGTATCCCCGACTTAGTGACCGTGCCCCTCCTTCTTTCCAGGGGGACTTCACCAGGTTTGGGCCGCTCTAATTTCCGAATGAAAAGTTGCTCGGACGCGGCATTAGACTCCAGATATGGGGTGTAGGGGTGTCCCCAGAGCGGGGCATAATCTGGATAGGGCACTGATGGTGGTGGTTCCGGCACTAGGCCGGCTTTGGCAGAGAACGCATTACTGACAGTAGTAGCCGCTGTGGACTGCCAGCAATAGTGGAAGCTGCAGGCGCAATAGTAGCCATAGCGGGTGCAGCTTTAGTGACGGGTGGAGAGAGAGAGAGAGAGCCCGCTGTATATCTTTCACTAGCTGCATTACTTTGGGCTCCCGACCGAATACCCATTGTGGTAGGGGAGGAGAATCACGCCCTGGAGGCCGCCATAGGCCCGGAGATATTGGGCCCTTAAGGAAAGTCTTACCCCCGTGATCAGGATCTGGAGGTACCGGTAAAGACTCGTCCAGAATCCGGTCGTCCTCAGAGGAGAGGGATGGTCTGGTGGAGAAGGTATACTTCGAGGAGCCGCTAAGGCTGGAAGAGGTCTCCTCACCTATGCCAGGGGAGCTTGGATTAGAGGCCCGGCTTTGATCCCCGTCTTTGGACCGGACGGATCCCCAGCTGCTGTCACTATTCGAGCGCAACGGAGCCAGCAGGCATGCCGGATCGAACGCTGGCAGAGAGATGGGAGGCTCCGGTAGCACGAGTACAGCAGTAGCAGGTGTGCACTCCTTGCAGGACGCCATCTTGCTGCGCACTGGCGTGGTCTTGAGGACCTGGGAGGCGGCGGAGCGCAGAGGCTGAAGTTCCGGCCCAGCAGTCTGCCCGGCAACAGTGACGTCATCTGGCACAGGCAGCCAATCAGGAGCATCCACTGTAAAGTCTATGGCGCCGGGCGATTCCCGTGCTTGGGCAGCATGGCAATTGACCCCCTCCTCTCCGGGGTATGGCGCAGTTACAAATAATAGGAGACAGCGGCCATTTTGCACACTGTTTAGGGCACCTTGATTACGCCCATAGTGATAAGACTAAGTCTTTCTGGGGAGTTGGTAGTGTACCTTGAGAATACTGGTAGTCGGCACAACGTAGATCCTGTTCGTGACGCCAAATGCGATGCCCGGGCCCCTAGGGGCCACTCCGCTGAGAGGATGTTGTTGCGGACAGGAACCGGGGGCAGCTGCTAGCTAGATGGTTGTCACGGTTTAGGCACGAGGGATCACAGCTGAAAACCGGGCTCCTGACCGAGCGGAGACTAGGCATACGATTCTTCGTTGTCCTTAGTCAGGGCACCAATAATTACACCAATGCCAAGGTTCAGAAACAACGGTAGTTGTATATTTATTGTAACGGTGGTAACTAGTAGCAACAGTCTCTCCGGATGCAACCGGGTATAAGGCAGACTTGGATAAGGCAGAGTAATGGGTGATGCTGCAATAGGCTGTGAGAGTAACGTGCTGAATGATGGGAGTAGTAGTGATACTGAGGATAAGATGCTGGGCGGAATGAAACTGAGATGAATACTTGCTGTTGATGATTAGAGAAGACGATGATGAGAGGAATGACTGAAGAACGGCACCCAGATCTTGTGGTTAGGATGAGAAACTTGAGGACTTGAGAATAGAACACAGCCAGGAACACTTCTTGTGGAACTGGAGCAGCAGAGCACACGTATCTCTCTCCTGACAGGGGAGAGAGAACACACACAGAACCTGTCCCCCTGATGGTGGAAGACAAGACTGAGGTAGAGAGGAAGTCACATGGTATTCCCCAGCCAAAGCTCGATGGCCATTGGAGTTACCATGGAAGCAGGGGCAGTCACGTGACATCCAGCCATTGCATCATCACACCATTAGACATATAGGACTAAATATACATGAGAAGTATCATACTTGAACACTGGGGGGGCGACATAATACCCTTAGGCACTGATAACTGAACATGCATACAAGAAATGAATGGAATAGCAGACCTGAACACTGAGAGGGGTGACACAATGCACAGTTGCAGTGGACCATAGCTTTCCAAAACAGGAATGGTTATAATAAAAGTGTGAGGATAGAACAGCAGAAAAAAGGGCCTGTTCTGGGACACTATATATATATATATATATATATATATATATATATATATATATATACATATTATCAGTCACATGTAGGAGGGATATAGATACATATATATCAGTCACATCTAGGGAGAGTGTATATATATATATATATATATATATATATATATATATATATCAGTCACATCTGGGGGGGGGGAATCAGTCAATCTGGGGGGGGGGAATCAGTTAATCCAGGGGGGGTTATCTAAGGGGTCCATGCATGTTTTTTGAGCAGAGTAGTTTTGTAACAGTTGGAGGGCCAAGGTTCACCATCACTACTATATAGTATAGGCCCCTCTGTGCAGTCCTCATGTAGTGCAGGGCCCTCTGTGCAGTTCCTATATAATATAGGCCCCTCTGTGCCGTCCCCATATAGTATAAGTCCCTCTATGCAGTCCCTATATAATATAGGTCCCCCTGTGCAGTCCCCATATAGTATAAGCCCCTCTGTGCAGTCCCTATATAATATAGGTCCCTCTGTGCAGTCCCCATATGATATCAGGCCTCTGTGTGCAACTCCAAATAGGATGAGACCCCTCTTGGAAGCACCCAAATAGTACTGTCCAGCGTGGAGGCCTGGATGTGCCCCCCCCCCCCCCCCCAAGCACAACAATGCCCCTCCGCGTCCTCGGGATGTGACCCCTCCCACCACAATTTCTCCTCCCCCCCCTCTGTGAGCACCTCCAAATAGGATGAGACCCCTCTTGGAAGCACCCAAACAGTACATCCCCACCCGCCGCCCAGCGTGCATAAGAGAACGCCGCCCAGCGTGGATAAGAAAACGCCGCCCAGCGTGGATAAGAGAACGCCGCCCAGCGTGGATAAGAGAACGCCGCCCAGCGTGGATAGGGTTGTTCTGTGAGGTGCTCTAGCTGGGCATGATTGGCCCTGAACACTCTGAGGTCCCTAGCATCAGGAGGCAGTACAGCCTTACAGTATAACAGCTTCAGCTGTGCCATCTCAGCTAAACAATACAGTGACATCTGGTGGTGGGAGCAGCAAACTACATCATTCAGCCCCAGAGCACAGAAACCCACAGTCCTGACCTGCACACGTGTATCACTCATCCAATAATGCAGCACGCTCTGCAGAATATAGAAAAGCTTTATTATACAGGTGAGCTTTATACAAGGAGTAGTTACAGTTCAGGTGTCTACATTCCTGGCAGCACATCCCCCCCCTCCCCCATCCATACATTGCGTGCAAAAAAGGGAGAAGCGCAGCGGTCGTCTCTGCAGGTTCTTGGGGTTTTGGCTCCTCCCCAGGAAATCAGGCAGGAAATGGATGCAAAGTGACATCAGACTCTCCACGTTACTGTCCCTTTAAGGTGGAGGTGTAGAATTATAGAGATCACTGATAGTAGAGATGAGTGAATCCATTCGATTTAACCATCACCTCCAGAGCTGCACTCACTATTCTGCTGTTATATCATGTCTCCTCCTCCAGAGCTTCACTCACTATTCTGCTCATACATCAGGTTGCCCCGTTACAGCAATGCCCCCGTCCTCCAGATGTGATCCCTCCCACCACAGCGATGCTCCCTGTGCTCAGGATGTGACTCCTTCCACCACATCGATGCTTCCCGTGCTCAGGATGTCACTGCTCTCACCAGAGATGCCCCCCATCCTCGGGATGTGACTCCTCCCACCACATTGATGCTCCCCGTACTCAGGATGTGACTCCTTCCACCACAGAGATGCCCCCCATCCTCAGGATGTAACTCCTCCCACCACAGAGATGCCCCCCATCCTCGGGATGTGACTCCTCCCACCACATTGATGCTCCCCGTACTCAGGATGTGACTCCTCCCACCACAGAGATGCCCCCAATCCTCAGGATGTAACTCCTCCCACCACAGAGATGCACCCCATCCTCGGGATGTGACCTCTCCCACCACAGAGATGCCCCCCATCCTCGGGATGTGACTCCTCCCACCACAGAGATGCCCCCCATCCTCGGGATGTGACCCCTCCCACCACAGAGATGCCCCCCATCCTCGGGATGTGACCCCTCCCACCACAGAGATGCCCCCCATCCTCGGGATGTGACTCCTCCCACCACAGAGATGCCCCCCATCCTCAGGATGTGACTCCTCCCACCACAGAGATGCCCCCCATCCTCGGGATGTGACCCCTCCCACCACAGAGATGCCCCCCATCCTCGGGATGTGACCCCTCCCACCAGAGATGTCCCCCATCCTCGGGATGTGACCCCTCCCACCACAGAGATGCCCCCCATCCTCGGGATGTGACTCCTCCCACCACATTGATGCTCCCCGTACTCAGGATGTGACTCCTCCCACCACATTGATGCTCCACGTACTCAGGATGTGACTCCTCCCATCACAGCGATGTCCTTGGCATGTGACCCCACCCCCATAGTCTATGACTATTTAGCCCTGCCCCACATTAATCTACTTCCTGCGCTCTATGACATCACTAATATACAGGATCAGATCCGAAACACTCAACGTTACAATATATAGAAATATCTGTACAGGAGCCAGCACCGCCATGGAGTGCCAGCTCTTGGGACCAGCCATTGTTCCTGGGTTCCACCAGCCTCCTGCAGCTTGACCATCATTTAGGGATCAGGACAGGGTGGGGGCTGGGGTGACCCCCGTCATGGGGGTCTCATGTGGGAGGAGGCAGCACAATGGGGTCCCCCCCTCTGTATACAACTATCAGGGCAGGCGCCATTTTTCACCTAACCTGCCCCATAGGATCCAATGGACGCCTCCTGCTCCCCAGGGTCCTAGCTCCTGCACATACACCTCTTCTTATCACTTCCCGTTTCCTTCCCCCATATCTTGGTGACTGAGGGGGAGGTGTTGGGCGGCTCCGTACACCTCTGCCGTGTGTGTAGGTCCCCCTGCCCCCCACAGTTCAGCCACTCCCTGCTTTGTCCCCATCTCTGTCCTTCCTCATCCTCCACCATCTTCTCATCTACATACTGGAACCATCATCTTCCTCACATGATTTCCATCTAATCGGGGGCCCGAGGCAGCACTGCCCCCAGCTGTGATATCTCTGAGCTCCCCATCTGTCTGCACCCCCTTTCTGTCTGACTCTCCCCAATAATATATAAGAGGGAACCCCCAAAAGATGCTCCCATAGCGACCAATTACACTGCCCATAGCAACCAATCACAACTCCCATAGCAACTAGAGCTCCCATAGTGACCAATCATACCTCCCATGGCAACTAGTCACACCACTCATAGCAACCAGTCACAGCTCCCATAGCAACCAATCACATCTCCCATGGTAACCAATCATAGAAACCAATCACAGTTCAGCTTTCAGTTTATCAGAGCAATGTGAGAGATGAAAGCTGTGCTTGGTTGCTAGGGGAGCTGTGATTGGTTGCTAAGGGAGGTGATTGGTTACCATGGGACCTATGATTGGTCACTACGGACCACAGACTATAGAGAGCGCCTATGAGGAGGAGGAGCTGCCGCCATTGTGCTGCCTCACTTCTCCCCCAAGTCCTATCTTACACACTGGGTGACTGGATGAACCCCGATCTATGATGTCATCATGTGTGCCTCAGACCGCTGACCTTAAAGGGCCGGCGCAGCCTTCTGGATAATGAAAAGCTTTATAACATACAGACTAATGGGGGCTGATCCCTCCCTGCCCCGCGCGGGGGTAACACTGTGCAGGGAATGATAAATACCCCTCCCCCGGGTCTCCAGATCCTGCACACAGCTGGGGGGTTGTTACAATGTACACCGGGTCAGAGCTCTGCTGTGTGACCAGGACTGCGTGCAGAGGTCTGCTGATCCGGAGAACCTCCTGCGGTGATGAGGAGCCGGAGCCCATGGCATTGTGGGTAAGCAGCCGTACAGTTATCACTGGGAACATGGCGGCGTCTCACAGCCACAATCTCCACACACAAGGACCCAGCATTCACGTCGTCCTGGGCACGCGCCATGGTCGCCCCCGATGGCCGGTGATCGGCATATTACGTGTCAGGGACCAGCCCGGAGATTTCCTGTAACCCGATGAGCCTCCCAGGGGACGGCGGAGCCGTGAGGTCAGGTGGGGGGGGTGTCCGTCTTATCTGAAACACAAGACACAACGAGATGAGGAGAGGTGGGGACCAGGATGGCCGCAACTGGGACCGGAAAGCACATCTACATGGCGGCCACTACCGACCGGTTGAGGTGGAGTTAGCGCCGTCTTCTGCTGCCGAGAAGTGTAAGTCTGTTCCATCTGTGATCAGCGATGACCTGGACCTGTGACAGCGATCGCCGGAGCGCGTCCTGCGGAGGACAGTCTAATGGAGGAGAAGGACAGGACAGAGGTCATGACCCCAGCCGGAGGTCCTAGGGGTGACATCACTGATATAATATTATGATCACAGCCCCGCCCCCTGGGTGACATAACTGATATAATATAATATTGTGATCACAGCCCCGCCCCTTAGTGACATCACTGATAAAATATAATATTGTCATCACAGCCCCGCCCCCTGGGTAATATCACTTATAATATGACGTGATCACAGCCCCGCCCCTTGGTGACATCACTGATATAATACAATATTGTGATCACAGCCCCGCCCCCTGGGTGATATCACTTATAATATGATGTGATCACAGCCCCGCCCCTTAGTGACATCACTGATATAATATAATATTGTGATCACAGCCCCGCCCCCTGGGTGATATAACTTATAATATGACGTGATCACAGCCCCGCCCCTTAGTGACATCACTGATATAATATTGTGATCACAGCCCCGCCCCCTGGGTGATATCACTCATAATATGACATGTGATCACAGCCCCGCCCCTTAGTGACATCACTGATATAATATTGTGATCACAGCCCTGCCCCCAGGGTGACATCATTTATAATATGACATGTGATCACAGCCCCGCCCCTTAGTGACATCACTGATATAATATTGTGATCACAGCCCTGCCCCCAGGGTGACATCATTTATAATATGACATGTGATCACAGCCCCGCCCCTTAGTGACATCACTGATATAATATTGTGATCACAGCCCTGCCCCCAGGGTAACATTATTTATAATATGACATGTGATCACAGCCCCCACTCCTGGGGGACATTACTGATATAATATAATGACATGTGATCGCAGCCCCACCCCGAGTGACATCACTTATAATATAATGACATGTGATCACAGCCCCGCCCCCTGGGTGACATCACTTATAATATGACATGTGATCACAGCCCCGACCCCTGGGTGACATTACTGATATAATATAATAATGTGATCACAGCCCCGCCCCCTGAGTGACATCAGATAATATAATGACATGTGATCACAGCCCCGCCCCCTGAGTGACATCAGATAATATAATGTCATGTGATCACAGCCCCGCCCCCTGGGTGACATCACTTATAATATAAATACATGTGATCACAGCCACGCCCCTGGATGACATCACTGATATAACGATGTGATAACAGCCCCATCCCCTGGGTGACATCACTTATAATATAATGACATGTGATCACAGCCCCGCCCCCTGGGTGACATTAATGATATAATGATGTGATCACAGCCTCGCCCCCTGGGTGACATTAATGATATAATGATGTGATCACAGCCCCGCCCCCTGGGTGACATCACTTATAATATAATGACATGATCACAGCCCCACCCCCTGGGTGACATTACTGATATAATGACATGTGATCACAGCCCCGCCCCCTGGGTGACATTACTGATATAATGATGTAATAACAGCCCCACTCCCTGGATGACATCACTGATATAATATAATGACATGTAATCACAGCCCCTCCCCCCATGTGACATCACTGATATATTATAATTTTGTGATCACAGCCCCGCCCCCTGGGTGACATCATTGAATGTGATGCTGATGGAATGGATCCTCCTTACCTTCCGGCTTTGGGGGCTGTTGGGGGCCGAGGCGCTGGTGTACAGGCTCAGGCTGGAGTTGGAGTTGCTCGGGGACATCCCTTTGGTTTTGGCCTGGCTCCCTGCACGGCCAAGGGTGGATGCCGAGAAGGGATCGGAGCCCAGATACTTCTCATTAATCTTCACATTGGTTCGGCCTTTTACTGCAACAACAGAACAACAATATGAGAGACGGTGAGAATATGTGACCACCAGAGCCTCGAGGGGTGGCATCACCAGAGGAATTGTGGGAAATCTGTGACCAGCTGAAACCTACGACTCCCGGCCTTCACACCTCCCCGCCGCCAGTCCCGGCCTTCACCCCTCCCCGCCGATCCTGCCTGCCCCAGGCCCTCACCCCTTCGCTCCCGTCGCTTCCACCCTCGGCCTTCCCTTATGCCGCTCCCGGCCCTTCCCTGATGCCGCTCCCGACCCTCGGCCCTCCCTGATGCCGCTCCCGGCCCTCGACCTTCCCAGCCGTCGCTCCCACCCTCGGCCTTCCCTTATGCCGCTCCCGGCCCTTCCCTGATGCTGCTTCCGGCCCTTGGCCTTCCCTGATGCCGCTCCCGACCCTCGGCCCCCCCTGATGCCGCTCCCGGCCCTCGACCTTCCCTGATGCCGCTCCCGGCCCTCGGCCTTCCCTGATGCCGGTCCCGACCCTCAGCCCTCCATGATGCCGCTCCCGGCCCTCGGCCTTCCCTGATGCCGCTCCCGGCCCTCGGCCTTCCCTGTTGCCGCTCTCGGCCCTCGGCCTTCCCTGATGCCGGTCCCGACCCTCAGCCCTCCATGATGCCGCTCCCGACCCTCAGCCCTCCATGATGCCGCTCCCGACCCTCGGCCCTCCCTGATGCCGCTCCCGGCCCTCGACCTTCCCAGCCGTCGCTCCCACCCTCGGCCTTCCCTTATGCCGCTCCCGGCCCTTCCCTGATGCTGCTTCCGGCCCTTGGCCTTCCCTGATGCCGCTCCCGACCCTCGACCTTCCCTGATGCCGCTCCCGGCCCTCGGCCTTCCCTGATGCCGGTCCCGACCCTCAGCCCTCCATGATGCCGCTCCCGACCCTCGGCCTTCCCTGATGCCGCTCCCGGCCCTCGGCCTTCCCTGATGCCGCTCCCGGCCCTCGGCCTTCCCTGATGCCGGTCCCGACCCTCAGCCCTCCATGATGCCGCTCCCGGCCCTCGGCCTTCCCTGTTGCCGCTCTCGGCCCTCGGCCTTCCCTGATGCCGGTCCCGACCCTCAGCCCTCCATGATGCCGCTCCCGACCCTCAGCCCTCCATGATGCCGGTCCCGACCCTCAGCCCTCCATGATGCCGGTCCCGACCCTCGGCCTTCCCTACAACACAGATTCCTCACAAATACCATTGATAACAGGGCAGCCCCAGTACAGAGCCGGCAGACTCATCCCCCTATAGGCTACTGCAGGAGGCTGTGGGGGTGGCGGAGGTTGGGGGTATTTAGGCTGGGGGCGGCAGGTGTTGGGGGCCCCCCATGTGTTTAACATAGCAGACAGACCAAGGATGACGCACCTCTACATGGATCATTTTTCACTAGGAATTCATCCAGAGCGATCCAGCCGCCTCCCACCCGCACCATGAGGGTACTCCGCAGGATCCGGACCATGCGCAGCTGCTGAGACTCCCCAAACTGAGAGAGAGACAAACTGACAATCTGACACAGCGAGGAGAGGGGTGCGGGGGATACAGGGGAGTCCCTACAGCGGGGAGGGGGGGATACAGGGGTATATCTACAGCCGAAAGTAGGGGGGGATATAGAGAAGTCCCTACAGCGTGGGGGGGGGGGGGGGGGATATAGAGAAGTCTCTATAGCGGGAAGGGGGGGGATATAGGGGAGTCCCTACAGCGGGAGGGGGGGGATATAGGGGAGTCCCTACAGCGGGAGGGGGGATACAGGGGAGTCCCTACAGCGGGAGGGGGGATACAGGGGAGTCCCTACAGCGGGAGGGGGGGATACAGGGGAGTCCCTACAGCGGGAGGGGGGTATACAGGGGAGTCCCTACAGCGGGAGGGGGGGATACGGGGGAGTCCCTACAGCGGGAGGGGGTATACAGGGGAGTCCCTACAGCGGGAGGGGGGATACAGGGGAGTCCCTACAGCGGGGGGGGGGGGGGATACAGGGGAGTCCCTACAGCGGGAGGGGGGGATACAGGGGAGTCCCTACAGCGGGAGGGGGGGATACAGGGGAGTCCCTACAGCGGGAGGGGGGGATACAGGGGAGTCCCTACAGCGGGAGGGGGGGCGGGATACAGAGGAGTCCCTACAGTGGGAGGGGGGGTATACAGGGGAGTCCCTACAGCGGGAGGGGGGGGATACAGGGGAGTCCCTACAGCGGGAGGGGGGGGATACAGGGGAGTCCCTACAGCGGGAGGGAGGGGGATACAGGGGAGTCCCTACAGCGGGAGGGGGGGGATACAGGGGAGTCCCTACAGCGGGGGGGGGGGGGATACAGGGGAGTCCCTACAGCGGGAGGGGGGGATACAGGGGAGTCCCTACAGCGGGAGGGGGGATACAGGGGAGTCCCTACAGCGGGAGGGGGGATACAGGGGAGTCCCTACAGTGGGAGGGGGGGATACAGGAGAGTCCCTACAGCAGGAGGGGGGGATACAGGGGAGTCCCTACAGCGGGAGGGGGGGATACAAGGGAGTCCCTACAGCAGGAGGGGGGGATACAGGGGAGTCCCTACAGTGGGAGGGGGGTATACAGGGGAGTCCCTACAGTGGGAGGGTGGATACAGGGTCCCTACATCGAGGGTAGATATATTAGGGAGTACATAGAGTGGGGACACATATGCAGGGGAGTCCCTTTAGCGGGGGGAGGGGGATACAGGTGAGTCACTACAAAGGGGGGAGGGGGATACAGTGGGGGTGAAACAGGGGAGTCCCTACAGCAGGGCGGGGATGGAGGGCAGTCCCTAAAGCGGGGGGGGGGGGGGAGTACAGATACAGGGGAGTCCCTACAGCGGGGTACAGATACAGGGGAGTCCACATTGGATACATGACACACTAGATACAGGGCTGGGCACTGGGAGGGATATGGGGTGTCATGGCTGAGGGGTGACACGCCTGGAGCGACATGTACGGAAACGCCTTCCTAGGGTCAACGCTGGGGCAGAAGCGCGGGGGAAAAGAACAAAGGTCTGTGGGGGTGACGGGGAGAAGCAGAGAAACCAGAATAAATATCAGCTACAGCAGATGGTGAGAGGAGGAAGGATGAGAGGATGATGGAGATCAATGCCAGGAGGCTCCTGCACAGCAGCGGCCACTGAATGGGGGGGGGGGGGGGGTGAGAGGGATTTGGATGAATGGCGACCACACCTAGTAAGGATCAGTCACTCACCCGGTAACGGTTGGCGCTGATCTGCTCCACCTGGAATCGCTTTGCACAGTTACACTGAGCCACCTGCCTATTGACCTGTAGAGGGAGGAGATCAGCGTTACGGGATCCGGATGCTGATCGGGGAGGCACCTGGGGGTGGGGGGGAGGGGTGTCAGCTTCTCACCTCGTCCTGGATTTGGTCAGCATCTGCATTTCTCCTCAGGGGGTCTCTGCTGGGGTGCAGGGCACTGACAAACTCATAGTAGTCAATGAAGCCATCCCCATTAATGTCAAAGATATTAGCGACAGCCGTCATCTCCAGGGAGTTTGTGGGGAATCCTGTGAGAAGAAGGACGTGTTAGTGATGTGGGAATGTCATCATCGTTATGACATGATCGGGGGGACGAGATGATAAGTCATCACTGAGATAATAAGTCAGCACTGAGATAATAAGGGAGTGCTCTGAGATAATAATGTGGTGTCCCACCACAGGTGTTTCTTACACCTGTCGCAAAAGCTTTTACTCTCAGTTAAGTGGTGATGAAGGTTTTCTATAGTTTCGCCACAAGATGTCAGTGTTTTATCTGTAAGCTCTTATGGATTGCACAGCTGAAGCCAACAAAGGGTTACTGTTTCCTATGTATTATGTGCTTTTATTGTCAATGGGGATGCTCTTTCTTCCTAGCCTATCACTCTTCTTTTCTTTGCACACATTCCTTTTTACCACTCACAGGGTAGATAACACATCCCTGTAGGAAGTTACTTGGTGGGAAGAAGTGTAGCTTCAGTTCTACTCAGATTCTCGCAGGGAAAGGACACACAGGGCAGACGTCCCTGGTGTAGCCAAGCCAGGGCCTGGCTCTGCCAGGACCCCTGTCCGAGACAAGTTTGTGTGTGGTTTAGTCAGTGAGTGCAGTCTACATGTGTAGGCAGAAGCAACCAGAGACATTTAGTTTATCCAGTCTATCCACTATATCTACTATGCAGTGCTAGACACTACATTAGGGATAAAGGTCGGGGATCAATCCTAGCCGACGCCGTGAACTAGTCTAAAAGGTGCAGGGCAGTATCCTACTACACAAGAGGGACTAGCCTGGATAGAACAAGGCTAACAGAAGGTCTACGTATTCTATCTCACAGTGCAGGTAAACCGGGAAGGCACGGACACTTAGCTTCACCCATGTAACCACGGCTGGGGCTTGTATCACCCTATTGGGACCGGAAGCTCGATACTGTACAGCAGAAGGTGGTCAGACTATAGTCTATACATGGGTACAAGTATCTCTCTCCCTCTCAAATATCTCTCCTAAGTTCCCGCATAGCACAGTACTGAATTGGGTTGGGACTCCCTTGACAAACTCCTCTCCTCTGTGCTGCTCCACTCTACTTTGTACTCTCCAAACACCACTACAACAATCTCTACTCTACTCTGTTTCAAGCATCTCCGCAGCACAAATCAAGTTGAGCACTGAAGTCTGTACAACGATTCATCTATTTGCTGCCAAAGTGTTCTGTATTATCCAGAGACTGTACAGTAACGTGTTCTGTATTATATAGAGACTGTACAGTAATGTGTTCTGTATTATATAGAGACTGTACAGTAACATGTTCTGTATTATATAGAGACTGTACAGTAACGTGTTCTGTATTATATAGAGACTGTACAGTAACGTGTTCTGTATTATATAGAGACTGTACAGTAACGTGTTCTGTATTATATAGAGACTGTACAGTAACGTGTTCTGTATTATATAGAGACTGTACAGTAATGTGTTCTGTATTATATAGAGACTGTACAGTAACATGTTCTGTATTATCCAGAGACTGTACAGTAACGTGTTCTGTATTATATAGAGACTGTACAGTAACGTGTTCTGTATTATATAGAGACTGTACAGTAACGTGTTCTGTATTATATAGAGACTGTACAGTAACGTGTTCTGTATTATCCAGAGACTGTACAGTAACATGTTCTGTATTATATAGAGACTGTACAGTAACGTGTTCTGTATTATCCAGAGACTGTACAGTAACGTGTTCTGTATTATATAGAGACTGTACAGTAACGTGTTCTGTATTATATAGAGACTGTACGGTAACGTGTTCTGTATTATATAGAGACTGTACGGTAATGTGTTCTGTATTATATAGAGACTGTACAGTAACGTGTTCTGTATTATATAGAGACTGTACAGTAACGTGTTCTGTATTATATAGAGACTGTACAGTAACGTGTTCTGTATTATATAGAGACTGTACAGTAACGTGTTCTGTATTATCCAGAGACTGTACAGTAACGTGTTCTGTATTATATAGAGACTGTACAGTAACGTGTTCTGTATTATATAGAGACTGTACAGTAACGTGTTCTGTATTATCCAGAGACTGTACAGTAACATGTTCTGTATTATATAGAGACTGTACAGTAATGTGTTCTGTATTATCCAGAGACTGTACGGTAACGTGTTCTGTATTATATAGAGACTGTACAGTAACGTGTTCTGTATTATATATAGACTGTACAGTAACGTGTTCTGTATTATATAGAGACTGTACAGTAACGTGTTCTGTATTATATAGAGACTGTACGGTAACGTGTTCTGTATTATATAGAGACTGTACAGTAACGTGTTCTGTATTATATAGAGACTGTACGGTAACGTGTTCTGTATTATATAGAGACTGTACGGTAACGTGTTCTGTATTATCCAGAGACTGTACAGTAACGTGTTCTGTATTATATAGAGACTGTACGGTAACGTGTTCTGTATTATATAGAGACTGTACGGTAACGTGTTCTGTATTATATAGAGACTGTACGGTAACGTGTTCTGTATTATCCAGAGACTGTACGGTAACGTGTTCTGTATTATATAGAGACTGTACGGTAACGTGTTCTGTATTATATAGAGACTGTACGGTAACGTGTTCTGTATTATATAGAGACTGTACAGTAACGTGTTCTTTATTATATATAGACTGTACAGTAACGTGTTCTGTATTATATAGAGACTGTACGGTAACATGTTCTGTATTATCCAGAGACTGTACAGTAACGTGTTCTGTATTATATAGAGACTGTACAGTAACATGTTCTGTATTATATATAGACTGTACAGTAACGTGTTCTGTATTATCCAGAGACTGTACAGTAATGTGTTCTGTAATATATAGAGACTGTACAGTAATGTGTTCTGTATTATATAGAGACTGTACAGTAATGTGTTCTGTATTATCCAGAGACTGTACAGTAACGTGTTCTGTATTATCCAGAGACTGTACAGTAACGTGTTCTGTATTATATAGAGACTGTACAGTAACATGTTCTGTATTATATAGAGACTGTACAGTAACGTGTTCTGTATTATACAGAGACTGTACAGTAACGTGTTCTGTATTATATAGAGACTGTACAGTAACGTGTTCTGTATTATATAGAGACTGTACAGTAACGTGTTCTGTATTATATAGAGACTGTACAGTAACGTGTTCTGTATTATCCAGAGACTGTACAGTAACATGTTCTGTATTATATAGAGACTGTACAGTAACGTGTTCTGTATTATATAGAGACTGTACAGTAATGTGTTCTGTATTATATAGAGACTGTACAGTAATGTGTTCTGTATTATATAGAGACTGTACAGTAACGTGTTCTGTATTATATAGAGACTGTACAGTAACGTGTTCTGTATTATATAGAGACTGTACAGTAACGTGTTCTGTATTATATAGAGACTGTACAGTAACATGTTCTGTATTATATAGAGACTGTACAGTAACGTGTTCTGTATTATACAGAGACTGTACAGTAATGTGTTCTGTATTATATAGAGACTGTACAGTAATGTGTTCTGTAATATATAGAGACTGTACAGTAACGTGTTCTGTATTATATAGAGACTGTACAGTAACGTGTTCTGTATTATCCAGAGACTGTACAGTAACATGTTCTGTATTATATAGAGACTGTACAGTAACGTGTTCTGTATTATATAGAGACTGTACAGTAATGTGTTCTGTATTATATAGAGACTGTACAGTAACGTGTTCTGTATTATATAGAGACTGTACAGTAATGTGTTCTGTATTATCCAGAGACTGTACAGTAATGTGTTCTGTATTATATAGAGACTGTACAGTAACGTGTTCTGTATTATATATAGACTGTACAGTAACGTGTTCTGTATTATATAGAGACTGTACAGTAATGTGTTCTGTATTATCCAGAGACTGTACAGTAACGTGTTCTGTATTATCCAGAGACTGTACAGTAATGTGTTCTGTATTATATAGAGACTGTACAGTAACGTGTTCTGTATTATATAGAGACTGTACGGTAACGTGTTCTGTATTATATAGAGACTGTACAGTAACGTGTTCTGTATTATATAGAGACTGTACAGTAACGTGTTCTGTATTATATAGAGACTGTACGGTAACGTGTTCTGTATTATATAGAGACTGTACAGTAACGTGTTCTGTATTATATAGAGACTGTACAGTAAAGCTGTTATATATTTATATCACTGGGACTCAGTCATCCTTTCCTCCGCACCAGCACCTATACACACTAGCCGCACACCTTGGGTCATATTCCCCTTTCTGTGGGTGGCGGTACCAATAGTCCGGGTGGGTCAGTTGCCACTCAGGACTACCGTGACAGGAGCCCAAGAGAGCCATTACAGCCCGGCAGGTCACCGACCATTTGGGGAACAGTATGAACTGGACGTACACTCACCGGCCACTTTATTAGGTACACCATGCTAGTAACGGGTTGGACCCCCTTTTGCCCTCAGAACTGCCTCAGTTCTTGGTGGCATAGATACAACAAGGTGCTGGAAGCTTCCTCAGAGATTTTGGTCCATAGTGACATGATGACATCACACAGTTGCCGCAGATTTGTCGGCTGCACATCCATGATGCCAATCTCCCGTTCCACCACATCCCAAAGATGCTCTATTGGATTGAGATCTGGTGACTGTGGAGGCCATTGGAGTACAGTGACCTCATTGTCATGTTCAAGAAACCAGTCTGAGATGCTTCTAGCTTTATGACATGGCGCATTATCCTGCTGAAAGTAGCCATCAGATGTTGGGTCCATTGTGGTCATAAAGGGATGGACATGGTCAGCAACAATACTCAGGTAGGCTGTGGCGTTGTAACCATGCTCAATTGGTACCAAGGGGCCCAAAGAGTGCCAAGAAAATATTCCCCACACCATGACACCACCACCACCAGCCTGAACCGTTGATACAAGGCAGGATGGATCCATGCTTTCATGTTGTTGACGCCAAATTCTGACCCTACCATCCGAATGTCGCAGCAGAAATCGAGACTCATCAGACCAGGCAACGTTTTTCCAATCTTCTACTGTCCAATTTCGATGAGCTTGTGCAAATTGTAGCCTCAGTTTCCTGTTCTTAGCTGAGCGGAGTGGCCCCCCGTGTGGTCTTCTGCTGCTGTAGCCCATCTGCCTCAGAGTTGGCCGTACTGTGCGCTCAGAGATGCTCTTCTGCCTACCTTGGCTGTAACGGTTGGCTATTTGAGTCACTGTTGCCTTTCTATCAGCTGGAACCAGTCTGCCCATTCTCCTCTGACCTCTGGCATCAACAAGGCATTTCCGCCCACAGAACGGCCGCTCACTGGATGTTTTTTCTTTTTCGGACCATTCTCTGTAAACCCTAGAGATCGTTGTGCGTGAAAATCCCAGTAGATCAGCAGTTTCTGAAATACTCAGACCAGCCCTTCTGGCACCAACAACCATGCCACGTTCAAAGGCCTCACATCACCTTTCTTCCCCATACTGATGCTCGGTTTGAACTGCAGGAGATTGTCTTGACCATGTCTACATGCCTAAATGCACTGAGTTGCCGCCATGTGATTGGCTGATTAGAAATTAAGTGGTAACGTGCAGTTGGACAGGTGTACCTAATAAAGTGGCCGGTGAGTGTACACAAAGCAGGTACCAACATCTCACCTGTGTGCTGGACTAGCACTGGCGTCAGGACACTTACATCTCTGGCTAAGTACTATACCACCTAGGGATCTACTACTTCCACCACAATAAGCGGGTGCTCTGAGATAATAAGCGAGTGCTCTGAGATAATGAGCGAGTGCTCTGAGATAATAAGCGAGTGCTCTGAGATAATAAGCGAGTGCTCTGAGATAATGAGCGAGTGCTCTGAGATAATGAGCGAGTGCTCTGAGATAATGAGCGAGTGCTCTGAGATAATAAGCGAGTGCTCTGAGATAATGAGCGAGTGCTCTGAGATAATAAGCGAGTGCTCTGAGATAATGAGCGAGTGCTCTGAGATAATGAGCGAGTGCTCTGAGATAATAAGCGAGTGCTCTGAGATAATGAGCGAGTGCTCTGAGATAATAAGCGAGTGCTCTGAGATAATAAGCGAGTGCTCTGAGATAATGAGCGAGTGCTCTGAGATAATAAGCGAGTGCTCTGAGATAATGAGCGAGTGCTCTGAGATAATGAGCGAGTGCTCTGAGATAATAAGCGAGTGCTCTGAGATAATGAGCGAGTGCTCTGAGATAATAAGCGAGTGCTCTGAGATAATGAGCGAGTGCTCTGAGATAATAAGCGAGTGCTCTGAGATAATGAGTCAATGTTCTGAGATAATGAGCGGGTGCTCTGAGATAATAAGCGGGTGCTCTGAGATAATAAGCGAGTGCTCTGAGATAATGAGCGAGTGCTCTGAGATAATGAGCGAGTGCTCTGAGATAATGAGCGAGTGCTCTGAGATAATAAGCGAGTGCTCTGAGATAATGAGTCAATGTTCTGAGATAATGAGCGGGTGCTCTGAGATAATAAGCGGGTGCTCTGAGATAATAAGCGAGTGCTCTGAGATAATGAGCGAGTGCTCTGAGATAATGAGCGAGTGCTCTGAGATAATGAGCGGGTGCTCTGAGATAATAAGCGGGTGCTCTGAGATAATAAGCGGGTGCTCTGAGATAATGAGCGAGTGCTCTGAGATAATAAGCGAGTGCTCTGAGATAATGAGCGAGTGCTCTGAGATAATAAGCGAGTGCTCTGAGATAATAAGCGGGTGCTCTGAGACAGGGCCCTATTTGGCAGATTATCGCTTTGCGTAATAAACACAACAATCGGCTGATCGCCTATATAGGTTTGAACCTTGTCAG
The DNA here is from genome assembly GCA_027789725.1 of Dendropsophus ebraccatus. NCBI lineage: Eukaryota > Metazoa > Chordata > Amphibia > Anura > Hylidae > Dendropsophus > Dendropsophus ebraccatus. The sequence goes on along the minus strand of JAQFWZ010000067.1, from coordinate 202,148 downwards.
GCGCTGACCGTGCATCGCTACGTGTAATAGCGGTGCGTGGCCGGCGGCAAACTCTATACAGAACCTATCCAGGCTGCAGGGCTCTTCTTGCGCTCTTCTTCTAACCGTGTCCCGCGCGCTCCAGCTTCAGAGCGGCTGACAGGTCGCTCAGCCAATCACTGGCTGGGACCACCGCGGCCAGTGATTGGCTGAGGAGCCTGTTAGCTCAGACAGGCCACTCTGAAGCTGCGGCGCATGGCACACTGGGAAAAGAAGAGCGCAAGAGGAGCCCTGCAGCCTGAATAGGTAATGTATAGCATCAATAACGATGTCCATACAGCCCTTGTTAAACGATTATCGGGCCATGTAATAGGCTTGTATTAGGCCCCCATTGGCCCGTGTAATAGTACCCTTAATAAGTCAGTGTTCTGAGATAATACGTCAGTGCACAGTCCCATACGCCCCCTGGGGTCACTCACTGGAGGACAGGACGCTCTCCATGAACTCTCGTTGGCTGATCCTCCCGTCCTGATCCCGATCGATTCCTCGGAACACATCCAGGATCCGCGACTTCATCTGCCCGATCCACTGCATGTATCGCTTCCGCCAGACCGCAAAGTCAAAGTGCGCAAATTCCTGCAACTGGAGGAGAGAAGGCGAAGCAATGAGCTGCATGTAGGGGCGTCCTCCTTGGGGTCCCAGGCCCTGTGCCGACCACCCACCTCGTGCAGCCTCTGAAGAGCGTTCTGTAGACGACACTGACGGTCTAACGCCAGGAACCAGAGCTGCTGCCAGCGGTTCAGGAGCTGCGCCATGTGTGGGGTCTGTGGTGCCAAATCCTGGAGGGGGAGGGGCGCAATGCTCTGCGGGGATCTCACACAGCTTTGTCTTTCTGAAACAAATAACGGCAATTACGTCAAGTAAAGCAGAGTCACATGACAGTGGGGCCACTAACCTCTGGACACCAGGGACTGAGGACACTGTATACAGGGAGGGCCACTAACCTCTGGACACCAGGGACTGAGGACACTGTATACAGGGAGGGCCACTAACCTCTGGACACCAGGGACTGAGCACACTGTATACAGGAAGGGCCACTAACCTCTGGACACCAGGGACTGAGGACACTGTATACAGGAAGGGCCACTAACCTCTGGACACCAGGGACTGAGCACACTGTATACAGGAAGGGCCACTAACCTCTGGACACCAGGGACTGAGGACACTGTATACAGGAAGGGCCACTAACCTCTGGACACCAGGGACTGAGCACACTGTATACAGGAAGGGCCACTAACCTCTGGACACCAGGGACTGAGGACACTGTATACAGGAAGGGCCACTAACCTCTGGACACCAGGGACTGAGCACACTGTATACAGGAAGGGCCACTAACCTCTGGACACCAGGGACTGAGGACACTGTATACAGGAAGGGCCACTAACCTCTGGACACCAGGGACTAAGCACACTGTATACAAGAAGGGCACTAACCTCTGGACACCAGGGACTGAGGACACTGTATACAGGGAGGGCCACTAACCTCTGGACACCAGGGACTGAGGACACTGTATACAGGATTGGCCACTAACCTCTGGATACCAGGGACTGAGGACACTGTATACAGGATTGGCCACTAACCTCTGGATACCAGGGACTGAGGACACTGTATACAGGAAGGGGCACTAACCTCTGGACACCAGGGACTGAGGACACTGTATACAGGGAGGGCCACTAACCTCTGGACACCAGGGACTGAGCACACTGTATACAAGAAGGGCACTAACCTCTGGACACCAGGGACTGAGGACACTGTATACAGGAAGGGCCACTAACCTCTGGACGCCAGGGACTGAGGACACTGTATACAGGGAGGGGCACTAACCTCTGGACACCAGGGACTGAGCACACTGTATACAGGAAGGGGCACTAACCTCTGGACACCAGGGACTGAGGACACTGTATACAGGAAGGGCCACTAACCTCTGGACACCAGGGACTGAGGACACTATACAGGGAGGGCCACTAACCTCTGGACGCCAGGGACTGAGGACACTGTATACAGGAAGGGGCACTAACCTCTGGACACCAGGGACTGAGGACACTTTATACAGGGAGGGCCATTAACCTATGGACACCAGGGACTGAGGACACTGTATACAGGAAGGGCCACTAACCTCTGGACACCAGGGACTGAGGACACTGTATACAGGAAGGGGCACTAACCTCTGGACACCAGGGACTGAGGACACTTTATACAGGGAGGGCCATTAACCTATGGACACCAGGGACTGAGGACACTGTATACAGGGAGGGGCACTAACCTCTGGACACCAGGGACTGAGGATACTGTACAGTCATGGCCAAAAGTTTTGAGAATGACACAAATCTTCTATTTTCCCATGATCCTCTGCCCTCTGGTTTTTCTGTGTGTTTGTCAGATGTTTTTATCACATACAGAAATATAACTGCAATCATACTCTGAGTAACAGAAGCTTCTACTGACAGGTAGATGAGTTACTGCAGCAAGTCTATAATATTTGCAGTGTTGGCCGTTCTTCAGGACGTCTGCAATTCTCCCCGGCTGCTCTCATACAACTTCTGGACCAAATCCTGACTGATAGCCGTCCATTCTTGCACAATCAATGCTTGCATTTATAATTTGTTGGTTTTTGTTTGTCCACCCGTCTCTTGATGATTGACCACAAGTTCTCAATGGGATTAAGATCTGGGGAGTTTCCAGGCCATGGACCCAAAATCTCTCTGTTTTGTTCCCTGAGCCATTTAGTTATCACCTTTGCTTTATGGCAAGGTGCTCCATCATGCTGGAAAAGGCATTGTTGGTGGCCAAACTGCTCTTGGACGGTTGGGAGAAGTTGCTCTTGGAGGACGTTCTGGTCCCATTCTTTATTAATGGCCGTGTTTTTAGTCTGTGAGACTGTGAGAGCCGATTCCCTGGCTGAGAAGCAACCCCACACATGAATGGTTTCAGGATGCCGGTTACAGTTGGCATGAGACAAGACTGGTGGTAGCGCTCACCTCGTCTTCTCCCAATAAGCTGTTTTCCAGATGTCCCAAACAATCGGAAAGGGGATTCATCAGAGACAATGACTTTCCCCCAGTCCTCAGCAGTCCCCTCCCTGGACCTTTCCCCCAGTCCTCAGCAGTCCACTCCCTGGACCTTTCCCCCAGTCCTCAGCAGTCCACTCCCTGGACCTTTCCTCCAGTCCTCAGCAGTCCACTCCCTGGACCTTTCCCCCAGTCCTCAGCAGTCCACTCCCTGCACCTTTCCCCCAGTCCTCAGCAGTCCGCTCCCTGCACCTTTCCCCCAGTCCTCAGCAGTCCGCTCCCTGGACCTTTCCCCCAGTCCTCAGCAGTCCGCTCCCTGGACCTTTCCCCCAGTCCTCAGCAGTCCCCTCCCTGGACCTTTCCCTCAGTCCTCAGCAGTCCGCTCCCTGGACCTTTCCCCCAGTCCTCAGCAGTCCACTCCCTGCACCTTTCCCCCAGTCCTCAGCAGTCCGCTCCCTGGACCTTTCCCCCAGTCCTCAGCAGTCCACTCCCTGTACCTTTCCCCCAGTCCTCAGCAGTCCATTCCCTGCACCTTTCCCCCAGTCCTCAGCAGTCCCCTCCCTGGACCTTTCCCCCAGTCCTCAGCAGTCCCCTCCCTGGACCTTTCCCCCAGTCCTCAGCAGTCCCCTCCCTGGACCTTTCCTCCAGTCCTCAGCAGTCCACTCCCTGGACCTTTCCCCCAGTCCTCAGCAGTCCACTCCCTGCACCTTTCCCCCAGTCCTCAGCAGTCCGCTCCCTGCACCTTTCCCCCAGTCCTCAGCAGTCCGCTCCCTGGACCTTTCCCCCAGTCCTCAGCAGTCCGCTCCCTGGACCTTTCCCCCAGTCCTCAGCAGTCCCCTCCCTGGACCTTTCCCTCAGTCCTCAGCAGTCCGCTCCCTGGACCTTTCCCCCAGTCCTCAGCAGTCCACTCCCTGCACCTTTCCCCCAGTCCTCAGCAGTCCGCTCCCTGGACCTTTCCCCCAGTCCTCAGCAGTCCACTCCCTGTACCTTTCCCCCAGTCCTCAGCAGTCCGCTCCCTGGACCTTTCCCCCAGTCCTCAGCAGTCCATTCCCTGCACCTTTCCCCCAGTCCTCAGCAGTCCCCTCCCTGGACCTTTCCCCCAGTCCTCAGCAGTCCCCTCCCTGGACCTTTCCCCCAGTCCTCAGCAGTCCCCTCCCTGGACCTTTTCTCCAGTCCTCAGCAGTCCACTCCCTGCACCTTTCCCCCAGTCCTCAGCAGTCCGCTCCCTGGACCTTTCCCCCAGTCCTCAGCAGTCCACTCCCTGTACCTTTCCCCCAGTCCTCAGCAGTCCACTCCCTGCACCTTTCCCCCAGTCCTCAGCAGTCCCCTCCCTGGACCTTTCCCCCAGTCCTCAGCAGTCCCCTCCCTGGACCTTTCCCCCAGTCCTCAGCAGTCCCCTCCCTGGACCTTTTCTCCAGTCCTCAGCAGTCCACTCCCTGGACCTTTCCCCCAGTCCTCAGCAGTCCACTCCCTGGACCTTTCCCCCAGTCCTCAGCAGTCCACTCCCTGGACCTTTCCCCCAGTCCTCAGCAGTCCACTCCCTGGACCTTTTGCAGAATATCAGTCTGTCCCTGATGTTTTTCTGGGGAGAAGTGGCTTCTTTGCTGCCCTCCGTGAGACCAGGCCTTGCTCCAAGAGTCTCCGCAGTCTCACAGTGCACAGTGCAGATGCCCTCACACCTGCCTGCTGCCATTCCTGAGCAAGCTCTGCACTGCTGGTAGCCCCATCCCGCAGCTGACCACACTTTTAAGAGACGGTCCTGGCGCTTGCTGGTCTTTCTTGGGCGCCCTGGAGCCTTTTTGGCAACAATGGAACCTCTCTCCTTGAAGTTCTTGATGATGCGATAGATTGGTGACTGAGGTGACTGAGGTGCAATCTTTCTAGCTGCGATACTCTTCCCGGTTCGGCCATTTTTGTGCAGTGCAATGATGACTGCACGTGTTTCTTTAGAGATAACCATGGTAACAGAGGAGAAACAATGATGCCAAGCACCAGCCTCCTTTTAAAGTGTCCATTGGTGTCATTCTTACTTAATCATGACAGATTGATCTCCAGCCCTGTCCTCATCAGCACCCACACCTGTGTTACTGAAGCAATCACTGAAACGATGGAGGGCTGCAATGATGTTAAAATGTGTTTTGGGGGATAAAGTTCATTTTCTAGGCAAATATTGACTTTGCAAGTAATTGCTGTTGGTTCCTGTCACCTGCTGAGGCAAGCGCGCGCGCAGGGGAAGGGGGGGGGGAGTTGTGTGTGTCAGGGGTTTGTCACTCACTTGCTGAAGCTCTCCGGGCGGTCGCTGTTTTCGGTTCTATGACTTTCCGCTTACAATTCTTGGTCACCTTTTCCACCTCTGGCTCCTTCCAGTTCAGTTCCTCCATAAACACCTAAAAAAAACAACCAATCACAGGTGAGGAGGGGCAATCAGGAGGGTCAGTCACTCAGAGGACAGTGGTACAGTACATTAGAGAGGACAGTGGTACAGTACATTAGAGGGGACAGTGGTACAGTACATTAGAGGGGACAGTGGTACAGTACATTAGAGAGGACAGTGGTACAGTACATTAGAGGGGACAGTGGTACAGTACATTAGAGGACAGTGGTACAGTACATTAGAGAGGACAGTGGTACAGTACATTAGAGGGGACAGTGGTACAGTACATTAGAGGACAGTGGTACAGTACATAAGGGGACAGTGGTACAGTACATTAGAGAGGACAGTGGTACAGTACATTAGAGGGGACAGTGGTACAGTACATTAGAGGGGACAGTGGTACAGTACATTAGAGGGGACAGTGGTACAGTACATTAGAGGACAGTGGTACAGTACATTAGAGAGGACAGTGGTACAGTACATTAGAGAGGACAGTGGTACAGTACATTAGTGGGGGCAGTGGTACAGTACAATAGAGGGGACAGTGGTACAGTACATTAGAGGGGACAGTGGTACAGTACATTAGAGAAGACAGTGGTACAGTACATTAGAGAGGACAGTGGTACAGTACATTAGAGGACAGTGGTACAGTACATTAGAGGGGACAGTGGTACAGTACATTAGAGGGGACAGTGGTACAGTACATTAGAGGGGACAGTGGTACAGTACATTAGAGGGGACAGTGGTACAGTACATTAGAGAGGACAGTGGTACAGTACATTAGAGGACAGTGGTACAGTATATTAGAGGGGACAGTGGTACAGTACATTAGAGGACAGTGGTACAGTACATTAGAGGACAGTGGTACAGTACATTAGAGGACAGTGGTACAGTACATTAGAGGGGACAGTGGTACAGTACATTAGAGGGGACAGTGGTACAGTACATTAGAGGGGACAGTGGTACAGTACATTAGAGGGGACAGTGGTACAGTACATTAGAGAGGACAGTGGTACAGTACATTAGAGGGAACAGTTGTACAGTACATTAGAGGGAACAGTGGTACAGTATATTAGAGGGAACAGTGGTACAGTACATTAGAGAGGACAGTGGTACAGTACATTAGAGAGGACAGTGCTACAGTACATTAGAGAGGACAGTGGTACAGTACATTAGAGAGGACAGTGGTACAGTACATTAGAGGACAGTGGTACAGTACATTAGAGGGGACAGTGGTACAGTACATTAGAGAGGACAGTGGCACAGTACATTAGAGGACAGTGGTACAGTACATTAGAGGACAGTGGTACAGTACATTAGAGGACAGTGGTATAGTACATTAGAGGGGACAGTGGTACAGTACATTAGAGGAGGGGACAGTGGTACAGTACATTAGAGAGGACAGTGGTACAGTCATTAGAGGGGACAGTGGTACAGTACATTAGAGAGGACAGTGGCACAGTACATTAGAGGACAGTGGTACAGTACATTAGAGGACAGTGGTATAGTACATTAGAGGGGACAGTGGTACAGTACATTAGAGGAGGGGACAGTGGTACAGTACATTAGAGAGGACAGTGGTACAGTACATTAGAGGGTACAGTACATTAGAGGGGACAGTGGTACAGTACATTAGAGGGGACAGTGGTACAGTACATTAGAGAGGACAGTGGTACAGTACATTAGAGGACAGTGGTACAGTACATTAGAGAGGACAGTGGTACAGTACATTAGAGGGGACAGTGGTACAGTACATTAGAGGACAGTGGTACAGTACATTAGAGGACAGTGGTACAGTACATTAGAGAGGACATTGGTACAGTACATTACAGGACAGTGGTACAGTACATTAGAGGACAGTGGTACAGTACATTAGAGAGGACAGTGGTACAGTACATTAGAGGACAGTGGTACAGTACAATAGAGGACAGTGGTACAGTACATTAGAGAGGACAGTGGTACAGTACATTAGAGGGTACAGTACATTAGAGGGGACAGTGGTACAGTACATTAGAGAGGACAGTGGTACAGTACATTAGAGAGGACAGTGGTACAGTATAGAGGACAGTGGTACAGTACATTAGAGGGGACAGTGGTACAGTACATTAGAGGGGACAGTGGTACAGTACATTAGAGGACAGTGGTACAGTACATTAGAGGACAGTGGTACAGTACATTAGAGAGGACATTGGTACAGTACATTACAGGACAGTGGTACAGTACATTAGAGGACAGTGGTACAGTACATTAGAGAGGACAGTGGTACAGTACATTAGAGGACAGTGGTACAGTACATTAGAGGACAGTGGTACAGTACATTTGAGGACAGTGGTACAGTACATTAGAGAGGACATTGGTACAGTACATTACAGGACAGTGTTACAGTACATTAGAGAGGACAGTGGTACAGTACATTAGAGAGGACAGTGGTACAGTACATTAGAGAGGACAGTGGTACAGTACATTAGTGGACAGTGGTACAGTACATTAGAGGGAGGGGCAGTGGTACAGTACATTAGAGAGGACAGTGGTACAGTACATTAGAGGACAGTGGTACAGTACATTAGAGAGGACAGTGGTACAATACATTAGGGAAGGACAGTGGTACGGTACATTAGAGAGGACAGTGGTACAGTACATTAGAGAGGACAGTGGTACAGTACATTAGAGGACAAAGTGGTACAGTACATTAGAGGACAGTGGTACAGTACATTAGAGGGGACAGTGGTACAGTACATTAGAGAGGACAGTGGTACAGTACATTAGAGGACAGTGGTACAGTACATTAGAGGACAGTGGTACAGTACATTAGAGGACAGTGGTACAGTACATTAGAGAGGACAGTGGTACAGTACATTAGAGGACAGTGGTACAGTACATTAGAGGACAGTGGTACAGTACATTAGAGAGGACAGTGGTACAGTACATTAGAGGGGACAGTGGTACAGTACATTAGAGGGGACAGCGGTACAGTACATTAAAGCGGACACTGGAACAACACTTTTAGGCAGTTTATTATTTTAGGGGTGTAAAGTTGCACAATGGAGTGATGCGTGTGAGTGTGTGTGTACACTTTCCTCACCCGTTTTATCCCTGATACGTCCCTTAATGTGGCCTAGACACTGAGGAGAGAGGAGGCGTTCCTGTGGAGCTCCCGGCATAGCAGGCATTTCCCCCTGCTTCCCACCTCCCCGACATCCCTCTGGAGCACTGATCCGCCTGCACCCATCCCCCTATACCGCATCAGCCATCTTCCGAGGGTTCAGAAGGGTAATTGGACACGAGACGCCCTGCGGCCTACTTGCCTGAGTGAAGCCCCAGCCTCTGGTACGGCCAAGCACCCAGAGCTGGGGCACTTCCGGTCAGCGGAGACGCACGTTCAAGACACTGTGGTCTGGACTCCCCACATCTATGAGCCCATCAAGCAGCACTGGAGCACCCCGCAGCCCTTGTATCACCAGGCGGACAGTGACACAAGTGGGTTTCTTCTCAGGCCCTGAGAGGGTCAGAGCAGAACTCAGCCTACCTCAGCCAAAGGCACAAGCAGGACTCTATCAGGGATTGAGGTGATCACCTTAATTCACTATCACCACCTGGACTGATACTGTGGCAGCCATTTTTGCCAGAGGGGAGTCAGACTAGTCAACACATAAAATCCCACAGTCCATCTAGCCACACAGGGGAATTTGGATGGGACACAGCAAAAGCCCTAATATGTAGTGGCACTCCACATAAGACTGACGGTACACCATTGCCCCTTCACTCTGGTGAACTTATAATTATTCACTAACTTAACTATAAAATGAGACATGACGCCATTACTACTTCAAGTGCGTGGGGGTAGGCCACAGCTATTTATTTATTTATTTTAAACCAAACAAGGTAAATGTAACCTGGGGGGTAGGACCCTGCTCGAACACCTTCGTGGCGAGGTCACCGGAATGCCTAAGCCACCGCCGACGCGGTGGGCATGTCCTTGTAGATCTGCCGGGTGGCCTCGCCGCTCCTTCTCCTTCCCCCTCAGCAAGGTCCTTCCCCCGCGCCAAGCTGTGACAAATGTAATCAGAAATAAAACGATCAACAACTCAGAACAAACATAGCAGAAAATTAGGGCGAGTGGGTGGGAAAGCTGTTCCTCTCTCAGCCGACACGCTGGTGTGGTGACACGTGCTACCAGCCAGCTCCCTATATCAACTAGTGCCCTCCCCTTCCCTTCTCACATGACTCCCTCGTGCTAGGGACGTGCTACGCTCCCTGTTCCCCTCAGTCACAAGCAGTGCCTCTTAGTCAGAGCCACTGCTCCAGGAAAACTTTTCTTTCTATTAAAAGTACATTAACCTCTTAAGGACGCATGATGTACTGGTAGCCCGGGGCCGCAGCTAGTAGCGGGCACGGTCCGATCGCTGTGCCCGCTAATTTAACAGCTGCATCTGATCACTGTATGCAGCCGTCCCTGGTGTCTAGTGGGGGTGGACAACGTCCCGGAGGAGCGATCCACACATCCTGCTCCGGCTGGGGTCTCCGCCAAAATGGCGCTGATTCTGGCTCGGCACTCAAATGCTTTCGGCTGCAGCAGCCAAAAGCATACGAGTGCCGATCTCATTGATCTTTGCTGTTTTAGTATACAGCAAAGATCTCAATGAGAGATCAAAGTGTATATACTAGAAGTCCCCTAGGGGAAATAACCCTAACCCCAGGGGGAATCACCCTAACCCCAGGGGGGAATAACCCTAACCCCAGGGGGGGAATAACCCTAACCCCAGGGGGGGAATAACCCTAACCACAGGGGGGGAATAACCCTAACCCCAGGGGGGAATAACCCTAACCCCAGGGGGAAAAACCCTAACCCCAGGGGGGAATAACCCTAACCCAGGGGGGAATAACACTAGCCCCAGTGGGGAATAACCCTAACCCCAGGGGGAATAACCCTAACCCCAGGGGGAATAACCCTAACCCCAGGGGGAGGGGGGCTTCTAGTATAAGTTTAAAATATAAAAAAAAGTGTTGTTATAAGTAAAAAGCCCCCTCCCCTAATAAAACTCTGAATCACCCCCCTTTTCCTAGGTTTTTAATAAAAATAAATAAATAAATAAATAAAAAAACATGTTTGGTATCGCCGCGTGCGTAATCGCCCAAACTATTAATTTATCCCATTCCCGATCTTGCAATTGTGCATTTTTGGTCGCATCAAATCCAGAAAAAATGTAATAAAAAGCGATCAAAAAGTCGCATGTGCGCAATCAAGGTACCGATAGAAAGAACACATCATGGCGCAAAAAATGACACCTGACACAGCCCCATAGACCGAAGGATAAAAGCGCTATAAGCCTGGGAATGGAGCGATTTTAGGGAACATATATTTGTTAACAATGGTTTGAATTTTTAACAGGCCATCAGATACAAGAAAAGTTATACATGTTATATATCGTTGTAATCGTAACGACTTAAGGAACATATATAACAACTCAGTTTTACCCCAGGGCGAATTGCGTAAAAACAAGAAACCCCTAAATAAAAAAAAGCGTTTTTTTTGCTCAATTTCACCACACATTGAATTTTTTCCTGGTTTTGCAGTGAATTTTATGCAAAAATTCAGTGTGTCATTGCAAAGTACAATTAGTGGTGCAAAAAATAAGGATAAGGGCTCATGTGGGTTTCTAGGTGGAAAAATGCAAGTGCTATGCATGGCCTTTTAAACACAAGGAGGAAAAAACGAAAACGCAAAAACAAAAATTGGCTCTGTCCTTAAGAGGTTAAAAGTTCTATAGATGTGTCTATATAATGTATTACCATATCTGTGCGGTTCTGCCACACTGGTAGTTGATAGAAATCCAGGAAGTGAAGAAATATGGCCTCTGTGCCAATTCACATTGTCTCCTGCACCCTCAGCTCTCCCTCCTTTAGGAGAAAAGAGATTTAATGCTTCTGTCTCACATTGTGTGTGTTTGCTGAGCACAGGCTGATGATGCAGACAGGGGGCGATCATAATATGTGCGTGGGGATGAAAAGAAAAAAAATTTAATTAAAAAAGTTTTGCTTTATTCCAATATTGACAGATAGATAATACAGCGTGCTGTGTGGTGTTACAGGTAGAGAATACAGTGCTGTGTGGTGTTACAGGTAGAGAATACAGCGTACTGTGTGGTGTTACAGGTAGAGAATACAGTGTGCTGTGTGGTGTTACAGGTAGAGAATACAGTGCTGTGTGGTGTTACAGGTAGAGAATACAGTGCTGTGTGGTGTTACAGGTAGAGAATACAGCGTACTGTGTGGTGTTACAGGTAGAGAATACAGTGTGCTGTGTGGTGTTACAGGTAGAGAATACAGTGCTGTGTGGTGTTACAGGTAGAGAATACAGTGCTGTGTGGTGTTACAGGTAGAGAATACAGCGTGCTGTGTGGTGTTACAGGTAGAGAATACAGCGTGCTGTGTGGTGTTACAGGTAGAGAATACAGGGTGCTGTGTGGTGTTACAGGTAGAGAATACAGTGCTGTGTGGTGTTACAGGTAGAGAATACAGCGTGCTGTGTGGTGTTACAGGTAGAGAATACAGTGCTGTGTGGTGTTACAGGTAGAGAATACAGTGTGCTGTGTGGTGTTACAGGTAGAGAATACAGTGCTGTGTGGTGTTACAGGTAGAGAATACAGCGTGCTGTGTGGTGTTACAGGTAGAGAATACAGCGTGCGGTGTGGTGTTACAGGTAGAGAATACAGTGCTGTGTGGTGTTACAGGTAGAGAATACAGTGCTGTGTGGTGTTACAGGTAGAGAATACAGTGCTGTGTGGTGTTACAGGTAGAAAATACAGCGTGCTGTGTGGTGTTACAGGTAGAGAATACAGCGTGCTGTGTGGTGTTACAGGTAGAGACTACAGTGTGCTGTGTGGTGTTACAGGTAGAGAATACAGTGCTGTGTGGTGTTACAGGTAGAGAATACAGTGCTGTGTGGTGTTACAGGTAGAGAATACAGCGTGCTGTGTGGTGTTACAGGTAGAGAATACAGCGTGCTGTGTGGTGTTACAGGTAGAGAATACAGTGTGCTGTGTGGTGTTACAGGTAGAGAATACAGTGTGCTGTGTGGTGTTACAGGTAGAGAATACAGTGTACTGTGTGGTGTTACAGGGAGAGAATACAGTGCTGTGTGGTGTTACAGGTAGAGAATACAGTGCTGTGTGGTGTTACAGGTAGAGAATACAGCGTGCTGTGTGGTGTTACAGGTAGAGAATACAGTGCTGTGTGGTGTTACAGGTAGAGAATACAGCGTGCTGTGTGGTGTTACAGGTAGAGAATACAGTGTACTGTGTGGTGTTACAGGTAGAGAATACAGTGCTGTGTGGTGTTACAGGTAGAGAATACAGCGTGCTGTGTGGTGTTACAGGTAGAGAATACAGTGTGCTGTGTGGTGTTACAGGTAGAGAATACAGTGTGCTGTGTGGTGTTACAGGTACAGAATACAGTGTGCTGTGTGGTGTTACAGGTAGAGAATACAGTGCTGTGTGGTGTTACAGGTAGAGAATACAGTGTGCTGTGTGGTGTTACAGGTAGGGAATACAGTGCTGTGTGGTGTTACAGGTAGAGGATACAGTGCTGTGTGGTGTTACAGGTAGAGGATACAGCGTGCTGTGTGGTGTTACAGGTAGAGAATACAGTGTGCTGTGTGGTGTTACAGGTAGAGAATACAGTGTGCTGTGTGGTGTTACAGGTAGAGAATACAGCATGCTGTGTGGTGTTACAGGTAGAGAATACAGTGTGGTGTTACAGGTAGAGAATACAGCGTGCTGTGTGGTGTTACAGGTAGAGAATACAGCGTGATGTGTGGTATTACAGGTAGAGAATACAGTGCTGTGTGGTGTTACAGGTAGAGAATACATTGTGCTGTGTGGTGTTACAGGTAGAGAATACAGTGTGCTGTGTGGTGTTACAGGTAGAGAAAACAGCGTGCTGTGTGGTGTTACAGGTAGAGAATACAGCGTGCTGTGTGGTGTTACAGGTAGAGAATACAGTGTGGTATTACAGGTAGAGAATACAGTGCTGTGTGGTGTTACAGGTAGAGAATACAGCGTGCTGTGTGGTATTACAGGTAGAGAATACAGCGTGCTGTGTGGTGTTACAGGTAGAGAATACAGCGTGCTGTGTGGTGTTACAGGTAGAGAATACAGCGTGCTGTGTGGTGTTACAGGTAGAGAATACAGCGTGCTGTGTGGTGTTACAGGTAGAGAATACAGTGCTGTGTGGTGTTACAGGTAGAGAATACAGTGCTGTGTGGTGTTGCAGGTAGAGAATACAGCGTGCTATGTGGTGTTACAGGTAGAGAATACAGTGCTGTGTGGTGTTACAGGTAGAGAATACAGCGCTGTGTGGTGTTACAGGTAGAGAATACATCGTGCTGTGTGGGGTTACAGGTAGAGAATACAGCGTTCTGTGTGGTGTTACAGGTAGAGAATACAGCGCTGTGTGGTGTTACAGGTAGAGAATACAGCGCTGTGTGGTGTTACAGGTAGAGAATACAGCGTGCTGTGTGGTGTTACAGGTAGAGAATACAGCGTGGTGTGTGGTGGTACAGGTAGAGGATACAGCATACTGTGTGGTGTTACAGGTAGAGAATACAGTGTGTGTGGTGTTACAGGTAGAGAATACAGCGTGCTGTGTGGTGTTACAGGTAGAGAATACAGTGCGCTGTATGGTGTTACAGGTAGAGAATACAGTGTGCTGTGTGGTGTTACAGGTAGAGAATACAGTGCTGTGTGGTGTTACAGGTAGAGAATACAGCGTGCTGTGTGATGTTACAGGTAGAGAATACAGTGTACTGTGTGGTGTTACAGGTAGAGAATACAGTGCTGTGTGGTGTTACAGGTAGAGAATACAGCGTGCTGTGTGGTGTTACAAGTAGAGAATACAGTGCTGTGTGGTGTTACAGGTAGAGAATACAGTGCTGTGTGGTGTTACAGGTAGAGAATACAGTGCTGTGTGGTGTTACAGGTAGAGAATACAGTGTGCTGTGTGGTGTTACAGGTAGAGAATACAGTGTGCTGTGTGGTGTTACAAGTAGAGAATACAGGGGGGCGGAGCTTAGCCATGGAGCTGTGAGGACGCGTGCGACCGGAGCTCCGTGTACAGCGACATCTTCCCTTACTTCCCCCCGCTCATTCCCGCACACCTGGTATGCCCGCACGCCGGAGATCAGCTGCTGTAAGGAGCCCGCACCGGCAGACCCGCTCAGTGTCCCGGAGGCCGACCTCTGAGAGGTCCCGCCGCTCTCCCAGCCCGGACACACTGCGCGCCACAGGATCCAAGATGGCGCTCGCACTGCAGGCGGGCGCTGCACAACGGCAAACCTCGCAGCCACAGGCAGGTCAGGACTCGGGCGCTGGCAGCCCTGGGGGGGCTGCGGGTTCCTGCTCTCCTCTCAGCGATGACTGGGACACCATCATGCCCTCACAGAATACGGGGCCTATACCACCCAGGCTCTCCCCAGCAGCCCACACTACGTCATATCCCTCCCTTCATGAGGAATTGCACCTCCTGAGAGAACTGATCCAGGCTCTACCTACTAGGAGAGACCTGGATTCAGTTGTACAGCGTATAGAGACCTCCCAGCAGCAGGCTATAGAATCGGTGAGAGCCGACATTGACCAACTCACCCATAGAACCAGTGAGTCTGAACGAATAACAATTACTCTGGACTCTAGGGTCTCAGTTCTTGAACAAGAGGCTGAAAGATCTCGCCGCCATTTGCAGACTCTAGCTCTACAATTGGATGATCAGGAGAATAGGGGGAGACGGAATAATGTACGCATAAGGGGCATGCCTGAGTCTGTTACGGCAACTAATCTTGAAACGAAAGTCCTGGCCTTGTTCAATATGATTACGGGTCGGCCTGCGGAAGCCACGTTCACTATTGATAGGGTGCACAGAGTGGCCAGAGCAGTTACACCAGAAAATGCAAGCCCCCGTGATGTATTGTGTCGCCTTCATTATTATACGGATAGAGAACTGATCCTTCGTGCGACACGTGACTACGGCCAAATAGACTTCGAGGGCCAGACGCTGCAGCTCTACCCAGATGTGTCCTCCCGCACCCTCTACATGAGACGTCTGCTGCAACCGCTTCTAGTGAAGTTGCGAGAAATGGGAGCATCATACCGTTGGGGTCATCCTTTTCACATTGTCATCCGTAAGGACGCTGCTACCTTCACACTACGCCACCCGGAGGAGGCTGATGCCCTTTTTCATTTCTTGAATATCCCACCCTTCTCTCTACCGAACTGGCTGATGATGGGACGACCTGATGCTCCTGTGAATTCTCAAAGGCGCCGCCGCACACGATCTTCCCGACCGACCGCTGAGAGAGATAACCCGGCCGTTTCCTCCATAGACCTTTCTGCGGCTATGCCGAACGAAGCCTGACTGTGGTCATTGACAGGGGCCTCAGAGCGAACTATGTGACAGCTCCTCCTTGTTGCCTCCGGTGCCTTACACCCCCTACCCCACTTAGCAACGTTTCTAGAATGCTGCCAAACCCCTACGCTCCTTTGCTACGTCCCCAGTTTCTATGTTCGTTTACTGGCACGGCACCATTTCTCCTACTACACACTGTTTCCGGTTTTATGTTGTCCGGTTGCCTTCTAGCTGTTACCGTGCCTGCTGCAGTTACATGTTATTAAGTCTGCCATGGGGATCTGTGGGTACGGTCCGTTGACAGGGGGGGGTGCACTGTGGTAGGGGTTGGGGAGGGGCACAAATGCTGGTTGCTCTGTTGTTTTAGATGACTCCTAATGCTTAATTTGTCCTTCCATTCGACCTAACGCATCTCTCTTTCAGGCTGTCCTCTTCTTTTGCAGAGACAGTCTCCATAGTGAGGTGTTTTGGGTCCTATCTGCGTTGTTCTGTGCCCCAGGATGGAATTCCTAGTGATCCTTACCTATTTTGGTGTGAAATTTTTCAGGATAACATTTCATAGGTTCCCCTTGCGGGGTGTTTATATTATATTTCATTGATAGATGTCGCTGCCACGGGCTCATAGCTCATGGTTTTCTTCATCCCACTGTTCTTTAGTGAGACAGTTGCCTCACCTGCACGTTAGTGCTCTGTTTTTGTCTCCGTTTTGTTTTGTGTCTCTGTGTTTTGTTCTGTGTTACTGAGTTCATTTGTCCTTTTGCGTCAGCTTGACCCTCCTTGTCTTCTCTGCTGTCCTTTCCCCACTCGTTCCTCTTGTATCTCCCCCCCTTCTTTTTCTTCTTTTTCTTCTTTTTTCTCTTTTTGTTCTTTTCTACACCCTATCTTTCTTGGGGGTGCCTGGGGTGCCGCGCCCAAAGGTTCTCGTGTGAAACTCACTATTCTGTGTTCTCTTTGTTAGCCTGAACCTTTCCCGAGGGGCGTCCATCGACTAATCCTGCCTGTGATTTCCTCCATCTGCCTTCAGGATGTCTTCCCAGACACAGCGAGACGTCCTCTTAGGTACCCTCAATGTGAAAGGGCTACATGACCCGGGTAAGAGATCAATTTTGTTTAATCTTTTGAAGGGTAAACATCTCCAGGTGGCCTTTCTTCAAGAGACGCACATTACGGCGCAATGCGCCTTTAGACTATCCAACCGCTGGTTTCCTCATGCCTACCATAGCTACTCTAATGACTCCAAAGCTAGAGGTGTGAGTATTCTCATTTCTAGTACCCTACCATGGGAATTGATAGAAAGTCGCAGTGATGACAAAGGTCGTCTTCTCATGGTAAAGGGACGTATCTCCTCGGTGCCGTACACTTTAGCTTCCATTTATTTACCTAACTCGGAACAGGACAAATCCCTGAACTCTTACTTGGAGCTAATAGAGGACTTTGCTGAGGGCACACTGATCCTGGGGGGTGATTTTAATGTTGCTATGGACCCCAGGGTGGATACTTCCAAAGGGGTTTCTCACCTTCCCGCAACTACTGTCAGACGCTTCAGTGCTGCTCTCAGAGACCACCAGCTGGTTGATGTATGGAGGATTCTACACCCTCAGGACAAGGACTTTTTTCGTTCTATTCGCCAGCTCGGGATATGTATTCCCGCTTGGACTATTTCTTTGTGAAGCATAGGGAACTCCATCTCGCCCTAGATGCGCACATTGACTGTATCGCCTTTTCCGACCACGCACTAGTCACTGTTAGGATTTCTCTGACTAATCCCTACCCAACTCAATGGCAATGGCGACTTAACGCTTCGCTACTAAAAGATGTGGTTGTGCAAAGTGAACTGCAGCGTGCCTTGACTGACTACTTTGCTACGAACACTGAAAATGACACCTCTCCTGGCATATGCTGGGAAGCACATAAATGCGTGATCCAAGGGATCCTCATAAAATTTGGTTCCCAATTCAAAAAAGAGAGGGCGGCTAAGACTCTGAAACTGCTAGACCAAATCACATCGCTGGAACAAACCCACAAACATTCTCCCTCCGAAGACACTAGAGTCTCTCTGTTGCAGGCGAGGGACCAATTGCGGACGCTGCTCATGTGTAAGGCTAAGGCACAACTGGCTAAATGCAGACGCCATTATTATGAGCATGGAAATAAAAGCGGTAAATTCCTCGCTCGTGCTCTTAGAGCGCAACGCCAGCAATCATATGTCCCTAGTGTTTTCTCCTCTACACAGACGAAAGTGAGCGCCCCAAAAGAAATTGCGGAGGTGTTCAAAGACTTCTACGTGAACCTTTACACGTCGGATGGTAATAACCCGGCTACACTAGACCCCTCGTTTAGAGATAAAATCTCTGCATATATTAGGCAGTCGGGAATGCGCTCTCTTTCCCAGGCGGATGTGGAGGCACTGGAGGAACCAATATCAGCGGCCGAATTAAAGGCGGCGATCAAAGACACGCAGTCGGGTAAAGCTCCAGGCCCAGACGGCTTTGGCCTAATATATTATAAGACCTTCTTAGATATTCTGTCTCCCCACTTTGTGGCTGCCTTTAATTCTCTCTCGGGGGGCACCCCTCTGCCGCGAGATGCCACGAGAGCCCACATAGCCGTGATCCCCAAGCCAGGGAAAGATAGCACCCAATGCTCCAACTTCCGACCTATTTCGCTATTGAACGTGGATTTAAAACTGTTCTCTAAAATACTAGCGTCCCGATTGGCCCCTTTCCTCAGCAGTACCGTTCACCCGGACCAGGCCGGTTTCATGCCTGGTCGAGAAGCCCGAGACAATACCCTGAGGGCAATTAACCTGATCCACAAGGCCTCTCTACGTAACATCCCGATGATGCTTCTCTCCACTGACGCCGAGAAGGCCTTCGATCGGGTTAATTGGACCTTCATGACCAAAACTTTGAAGTTCTTAGGCATGGGTACCAATTTTCTCTCCTGGGTTCTTGCCCTATATGCTTCCCCATCGGCGCGCGTCCGGGTGAATGGCATTCTTTCCTCAGAATTTCCCATAGCGAATGGGACACGGCAGGGGTGCCCTCTGTCTCCTCTTATCTTCATCCTAACTTTGGAACCATTCCTGTGTAGGGTACGGGCTAACCAGAACATATCGGGTCTGACAGTTGGTACACTGTCTAATAAGATCGCGGCCTACGCCGATGACCTTCTGTTTTTTGTTACCTCCCCTCTGGTTTCTCTACCGAACCTTATGCAGGAATTTGAGGTATACGCTCGCCTTTCTAACTTTAAAATAAATTTTTCTAAGTCGGAGGCTCTCAACCTTACGGTTCCAGTGACTGTGGTTGCCGGCCTCAAAACGGCCTTTGGATTTGGCTGGGCGACGGAGTCCCTTAAGTACTTGGGCATCCGCCTGACTGCGGATCTGAGCAAGCTCTATCAACATAACTACCTCCCACTTTTGAACACTATCATTGCCGACTGTGCTAAATGGTCGAAGGGGATGTTCACATGGTTTGGCCGCTGTTCTATATATAAGATGAACATTTTGCCGCGGATTCTGTACTACTTCCAGTGCCTCCCCATCCGCTTACCCGCTGCTTTTTTTAGATCTCTGCTTTCCTCCCAGTCAAAATTTGTATGGGGCGATAAACCCGTGAGAGTGCGCCGTAGCCTCCTATCTCGACCCAAAGACCGTGGAGGGGTTGGGCTCCCTGATATTAAAAAGTATTATCTGGCTGCCCAATTGTCACACGTCTTAGACTGGTGTCGTAATAGCCAGAAGAAACAATGGATCGTGGTGGAACAATCTTTCACGACGGTTCCCTTACAAGGTCTCCCGTGGCTGCCTGGTACTCTGCTCTCTACCTTGAAGTCTCACCCCACTATTGGCCCAGTGATCGGGGCGTGCTCGGAAAAGGCGGTCCGGCAATTTCTCCTTCCTTTGAACTCTAAACTTTCCCCTCTACTGGGCCACCCCAAATTTCCACCTGGACTGGAGGACCCGGTCTTCAGGGAATGGATTGCAGCAGGGTTTTTCCGCGCTGGAGATTTCATCTCCAACTCCTCATGGTTATCCACCTCTGACCTGCTGGAACGCACTGAACCGCGTGGCCTGGGCTTCTGGAGAGCAGCACAGTTGCGCCATTTCCTCCTTTCCCTTCCCAGCCCTTCTACGCTTACCGCGTCCATCACCCCCTTCGAGGCCCTTTGCTCAGAAAAGGAACCCTTGCGACATAGCCTTTCCTTGGCTTACCAATTCTTGCTGACTCCCCCGGAGGAGCCCCCTCCTGAGTTCCTGATAAAGTGGGAAGAAGACCTCAATCTCTCCCTTACAGAGGAACAAAGATTAAGGATTTTCACCCTCACGCATAAGTCCTCTGTTAGCTCCCGCTTTCAGGAAACAGGATACAAAATTCTCTCCAGATGGTACCGAGTTCCCTCCCGACTACATGCCCTCATCCCTGAGGTTGACCCCACTTGCTGGAGGTGTGGCATCGAGGAAGGTACGTTCCTTCATATTTTTTGGGACTGCCCTCACCTTCAGACTTTTTGGTCCGAAGTCACGCGAGTGATACGACAGGTTACTGACCTGACGTTTCCTATGGACCCTGCCCTATTTCTCCTTCATCACTGCGACTTATCGGTGTCAGTATACAAACGTTCCTTGCTTCGTTTCTTGGTAATGGCCGCCAGAGCATGTGTTCCCCTTTATTGGAAGAAACAAGACCCCCCTCCGATCTCGCTCTGGATCTCCAAGGTCAATGACCTCATGCACATGGAGGACCTGACAGCTAGTATCCTCGATTCTAATACTCGTTTTACCCGCACTTGGTTTGTGTGGATGCAGTTCCAGGAAACTGATATGTATAAAGACTTACTGCGTAACTCCCCCACAGCTTGAGTGTTGAGTTGAGTGGGGGATTTGCGATGTGCCTTTTGGTTGCCTCACCCTGGTCGCCCCTATTCCCCTTACTCTCTGTTCCTTTCTTTACCTAATTCTCTTTCTTTTCCCCATTTTATAACCTCCCCTCCCCTCTCTTGTTCACCACTTGAGATTATGTCTTGTACTATTGTCTCGTTAGTGTCTGTTCGTATTGTTAAATGTGTGTCTGTCCTCTTTCATGTAATCCGAGCAGCAGCTCGGGTTTTTTTTGTTCCTTATACCTCAGGGGCCCAAGGGACTGATGACATCCCCCGACGCCTAGGCTAGTGCTCATTTATGTACTGATGTTAAGGGACACTTCCCTTGTTCTGGTTCTACTATTAAGTGTTAAGACCTTCGGGCCTCAGCAATATGTTTGCTTTACTCCTTCTTATGATGTTCCTATCTTTTTGATCTCTCCGTGCTGTTGGCGCTGTTGCCGCTCCCTGATGTGTCTTCTTGAAAATACAAATAAAGAATTTAAAAAAAAAAAAAAAAAAAAGTAGAGAATACAGTGCTGTGTGGTGTTACAGGTAGAGAATACAGTGTGCCGTGTGGTGTTACAGGTAGAGAATATAGTGTGCTGTGTGGTGTTACAGGTAGAGAATACAGTGTGCCGTGTGGTGTTACAGGTAGAGAATACAGTGTGCTGTGCGGTGTTACAGGTAGAGAATATAGTGTGCTGTGTGGTGTTACAGGTAGAGAATACAGCATGCTGTGTGGTGTTACAGGTAGAGAATACAGCGTGCTGTGTGGTGTTACAGGTAGAGAGTACAGCGTGCTGTGTGGTGTTACAGGTAGAGAATACAGTGCTGTGTGGTGTTACAGGTAGAGAATACAGCGTGCTGTGTGGTGTTACAGGTAGAGAATACAGCGTGCTGTGTGGTGTTACAGGTAGAGAATACAGTGCTGTGTGGTGTTACAGGTAGAGAATACAGCATGCTGTGTGGTGTTACAGGTAGAGAATACAGTGCTGTGTGGTGTTACAGGTAGAGAGTACAGCGTGCTGTGTGGTGTTACAGGTAGAGAATACAGCGTGCTGTGTGGTGTTACAGGTAGGGAATACAGCGTGCTGTGTGGTGTTACAGGTAGAGAATGAATACAGTGCTGTGTGGTGTTACAGGTAGAGAATACAGCGTGCTGTGTGGTGTTACAGGTAGAGAATACAGCGTGCTGTGTGGTGTTACAGGTAGAGAATACAGCGTGCTGTGTGGTGTTACAGGTAGAGAATACAGCGTGCTGTGTGGTGTTACAGGTAGAGAATACAGCGTGCTGTGTGGTGTTACAGGTAGAGAATACAGTGCTGTGTGGTGTTACAGGTAGAGAATACAGTGTGCTGTGTGGTGTTACAGGTAGAGAATACAGTGCTGTGTGGTGTTACAGGTAGAGAATACAGTGCTGTGTGGTGTTACAGGTAGAGAATACAGTGTGGTGTTACAGGTAGAGAATACAGCGCTGTGTGGTGTTACAGGTAGAGAATACAGTGCTGTGTGGTGTTACAGGTAGAGAATACAGCGTGCTGTGTGGTGTTACAGGTAGAGAATACAGTGCTGTATGGTGTTACAGGTAGAGAATACAGTGCTGTGTGGTGTTACAGGTAGAGAATACAGCGTGCTGTGTGGTGTTACAGGTAGAATATACAGTGTGCTGTGTGGTGTTACAGGTAGAGAATACAGCGTGCTGTGTGGTGTTACAGGTAGAGAATACAGTGCTGTGTGGTGTTACAGGTAGAGAATACAGCGCTGTGTGGTGTTACAGGTAGAGAATACAGTGTGCTGTGTGGTGTTACAGGTAGAGAATACAGTGTGCTGTGTGGTGTTACAGGTAGAGAATACAGGCCGCTGTGTGGTGTTACAGGTAGAGAATACAGCGCTGTGTGGTGTTACAGGTAGAGAATACAGTGCTGTGTGGTGTTACAGGTAGAGAATACAGTGCTGTGTGGTGTTACAGGTAGAGAATACAGTGTGCTGTGTGGTGTTACAGGTAGAGAATACAGCGTGCTGTGTGGTGTTACAGGTAGAGAATACAGTGCTGTGTGGTGTTACAGGTAGAGAATACAGCATGCTGTGTGGTGTTACAGGTAGAGAATACAGCGTGCTGTGTGGTGTTACAGGTAGAGAATACAGCGTGCTGTGTGGTGTTACAGGTAGAGAATACAGTGCTGTGTGGTGTTACAGGTAGAGAATACAGTGCTGTGTGGTGTTACAGGTAGAGAATACAGTGCTGTGTGGTGTTACAGGTAGAGAATACAGCGTGCTGTGTGGTGTTACAGGTAGAGAATACAGTGCTGTGTGGTGTTACAGGTAGAGAATACAGTGCTGTGTGGTGTTACAGGTAGAGAATACAGTGTGCTGTGTGGTGTTACAGGTAGAGAATACAGTGCTGTGTGGTGTTACAGGTAGAGAATACAGTGTGCTGTGTGGTGTTACAGGTAGAGAATACAGCGTGCTGTGTGGTGTTACAGGTAGAGAATACAGCGTGCTGTGTGGTGTTACAGGTAGGGAATACAGTGTGCTGTGTGGTGTTACAGGTAGAGAATACAGTGCTGTGTGGTGTTACAGGTAGAGAATACAGTGCTGTGTAGTGTTACAGGTAGAGAATACAGTGCTGTGTGGTGTTACAGGTAGAGAATACAGTGTGCTGTGTAGTGTTACAGGTAGAGAATACAGTGCTGTGTGGTGTTACAGGTAGAGAATACAGTGCTGTGTGGTGTTACAGGTAGAGAATACAGCGTGCTGTGTGGTGTTACAGGTAGAATATACAGTGCTGTGTGGTGTTACAGGTAGAGAATACAGTGTGCTGTGTAGTGTTACAGGTAGAGAATACAGTGTGCTGTGTAGTGTTACAGGTAGAGAATACAGTGCTGTGTGGTGTTACAGGCAGAGAATACAGCGTGCTGTGTGGTGTTACAGGCAGAGAATACAGCGTGCTGTGTGGTGTTACAGGTAGAATATACAGTGTGCTGTGTAGTGTTACAGGTAGAGAATACAGTGTGCTGTGTAGTGTTACAGGTAGAGAATACAGTGTGCTGTGTGGTGTTACAGGTAGAGAATACAGTGCTGTGTGGTGTTACAGGTAGAGGATACAGCGTGCTGTGTGGTGTTACAGGTAGAATATACAGTGTGCTGTGTGGGTGGGACCACAATAAAATTATAAAGTTCTACAATTAATTCAGTAACATAATGAAACTGCAATGTGTGAACACAGCCTAGATGTTCTTCAACAGTTTAGTGCGGGGGATGGACGGGGCGGAGGACTGTGATGATCAGCTGAGGGAAATCATTGCATTCTGTAACTCGTAGTACTGTGTACAACTGCTCAACCAGGAAGTACAGCCACAAAATACAGAAGAAAGACCCCAAAAGAAATGGATTTTTGGTAGTTTCAAAACTGGGATAGACAGTAAGCAATGCTATATACTTCTGCTGCAGGTTTATTTTTTTTTATCTCTACCTGGAGTTCCCCTTTAATAGCCTAGTGCACAACGGCAGCAGACACTTTAAGATCTTTTTAGAGCAACAACAGCGTTCTGACTATAAGGGACTCTCTTACTGTATAAAGTCACTTCCTATTAGCTTTGTGAGTGACTCTCTATAAGTGCTAAACTACAGACTCCTGAAATAAATAGGAATATATTGGCTTTATAGCGTGCTATATACTACTCAAGTGATAACAGTAGCAGAAAAAGTGGATCTGCAGCTAAAACAACCACTAAAGCCACAATTATGGCACAGCATGCAGCGCCCCCTACTGACCACAAGGCATAGTGCACACTTAGAACCAACACTTCTAATCTCTTCATTACTTATAAGTGCTCATACTGACGGACTCATCTATGTATACTGCCCCCCCCCCCCCCCCCACAAGAGACAGAGGATCAAGTGCCGGCCAATGATCTATCAGTATCCAGATCATTCAGGACCAAACTGAGTGATCACTAACAGACGTCACTCACGATACAGACCTGACTATATGTAATATCCCACCTTATAGAGGGGGACACCTATATACAGACCTGACTATATGTAATATCCCACCTTATAGAGGGGGACACCTATATACAGACCTGACTATATGTTATATCCCACCTTATAGAGGGGACACCTATATACAGACCTGACTATATGTAATATCCGACCTTATAGAGGGGGACACCTATATACAGACCTGACTATAAGTAATATCCCACCTTATAGAGGGGGACACCTATATACAGACCTGACTATATGTAATATCCGACCTTATAGAGGGGGACACCTATATACAGACCTGACTATATGTAATATCCCACCTTATAGAGGGGGGGACAGCTATATACAGACCTGACTATATGTAATATCCCACCTTATAGAGGGGGGGACACCTATATACAGACCTGACTATAAGTAATATCCCCCCTTATAGAGGGGGACACCTATATACAGACCTGACTATATGTAATATCCCACCTTATAGAGGGGGGGACACCTATATACAGACCTGATTATATGTAATATCCCACCTTATAGAGGGGGGGACACCTATATACAGACCTGACTATATGTAATATCCCCCCTTATAGAGGGGGACACCTATATACAGACCTGACTATATGTAATATCCCACCTTATAGAGGGGGACACCTATATACAGACCTGATTATATGTAATATCCCACCTTATAGAGGGGGGGACACCTATATACAGACCTGACTATATGTAATATCCCACCTTATAGAGGGGGGGGGGGGGACACCTATATACAGACCTGACTATATGTAATATCCCACCTTATAGAGGGGGACAGCTATATACAGACCTGACTATATGTAATATCCCACCTTATAGAGGGGGGGGGGGGACACCTATATACAGACCTGACTATATGTAATATCCGACCTTATAGAGGGGGGGACAGCTATATACAGACCTGACTATAAGTAATATCCCACCTTATAGAGGGTGACACCTATATACAGACCTGACTATATGTAATATCCCACCTTATAGAGGGGGACACCTATATACAGACCTGACTATATGTAATATCCCACCTTATAGAGGGGGACACCTATATACAGACTGACTATATGTAATATCCCACCTTATAGAGGGGGGGGACAGCTATATACAGACCTGACTATATGTAATATCCCACCTTATAGAGGGGGGACACCTATATACAGACCTGACTATATGTAATATCCCACCTTATAGAGGGGGACACCTATATACAGACCTGACTATATGTAATATCCCACCTTATAGAGGGGGACAGCTATATACAGACCTGACTATATGTAATATCCCACCTTATAGAGGGGGGGGGGACACCTATATACAGACCTGACTATATGTAATATCCCACCATATAGAGGGGGGCACCTGTATACAGACCTGACTATATGTAATATCCCACCTTATAGAGGGGGCACCTATATACAGACCTGACTATATGTAATATCCCACCTTATAGAGGGGGGGGGGGGACACCTATATACAGACCTGACTATATGTAATATCCCACCTTATAGAGGGGGACACCTATATACAGACCTGACTATATGTAATATCCCACCTTATAGAGAGGGGGACACCTATATACAGACCTGACTATATGTAATATCCCACCTTATAGAGGGGGACACCTATATACAGACCTGACTATATGTAATATCCCACCTTATAGAGGGGGGGACACCTGTATACAGACCTGACTATATGTAATATCCCACCTTATAGAGGGGGGGACACCTATATACAGACCTGACTATATGTAATATCCCACCTTATAGAGGGGGGGGACACCTATATACAGACCTGACTATATGTAATATCCCACCTTATAGAGGGGGACACCTATATACAGACCTGACTATATGTAATATCCCCCCTTATAGAGGGGGACACCTATATACAGACCTGACTATATGTAATATCCCACCTTATAGAGGGGGACACCTATATACAGACCTGACTATATGTAATATCCCACCTTATAGAGGGGGACACCTATATACAGACCTGACTATATGTAATATCCGACCTTATAGAGGGGGGGGACACCTATATACAGACCTGACTATATGTAATATCCGACCTTACAGAGGGGGGGACACCTATATACAGACCTGACTATATGTAATATCCCACCTTATAGAGGGGACACCTATATACAGACCTGACTATATGTTATATCCCACCTTATAGAGGGGACACCTATATACAGACCTGACTATATGTAATATCCCACCTTATAGAGGGGGACACCTATATACAGACCTGACTATATGTAATATCCGACCTTATAGAGGGGGACACCTATATACAGACCTGACTATATGTAATATCCCACCTTATAGAGGGGGGGACACCTATATACAGACCTGACTATATGTAATATCCCACCTTATAGAGGGGGGGGGGCACCTATATACAGACCTGACTATATGTAATATCCCACCTTATAGAGAGGGACACCTATATACAGACCTGACTATATGTAATATCCCACCTTATAGAGGGGGACACCTATATACAGACCTGACTATATGTAATATCCCACCTTATAGAGAGGGACACCTATATACAGACCTGACTATATGTAATATCCCACCTTATAGAGGGGGACACCTATATACAGACCTGACTATATGTAATATCCCACCTTATAGAGGGGGGGACACCTATATACAGACCTGACTATATGTAATATCCCACCTTATAGAGGGGGGGGGGGGACACCTATATACAGACCTGACTATATGTAATATCCCACCTTATAGAGGGGACACCTATATACAGACCTGACTATATGTAATATCCCACCTTATAGAGGGGGGACACCTATATACAGACCTGACTATATGTAATATCCCACCTTATAGAGGGGGGGGGGGACACCTATATACAGACCTGACTATATGTAATATCCCACCTTATAGAGGGGGGGGGACACCTATATACAGAGCCTGACTATATGTAATATCCCACCTTATAGAGGGGACACCTATATACAGACCTGACTATATGTAATATCCCCCCTTATAGAGGGGGGGACACCTATATACAGACCTGACTATATGTAATATCCCACCTTATAGAGGGGGGGACACCTATATACAGACCTGACTATATGTAATATCCCACCTTATAGAGGGGACACCTATATACAGACCTGACTATATGTAATATCCCACCTTATAGAGGGGGGGACACCTATATACAGACCTGACTATATGTAATATCCCACCTTATAGAGGGGGGGACACCTATATACAGACCTGACTATATGTAATATCCCACCTTATAGAGGGGGGGACACCTATATACAGACCTGACTATATGTAATATCCGACCTTATAGAGGGGGGGACACCTATATACAGACCTGACTATATGTAATATCCCACCTTATAGAGGGGACACCTATATACAGACCTGACTATATGTAATATCCCACCTTATAGAGGGGACACCTATATACAGACCTGACTATATGTAATATCCCACCTTATAGAGGGTGACACCTATATACAGACCTGACTATATGTAATATCCCACCTTATAGAGGGGGGCACCTATATACAGACCTGACTATATGTAATATCCCACCTTATAGAGGGGACACCTATATACAGACCTGACTATATGTAATATCCCACCTTATAGAGGGGACACCTATATACAGACCTGACTATATGTAATATCCGACCTTATAGAGGGGGGGGGACACCTATATACAGACCTGACTATATGTAATATCCCACCTTATAGAGAGGGGGGGGGACACCTATATACAGACCTGACTATATGTAATATCCCACCTTATAGAGGGGACACCTATATACAGACCTGACTATATGTAATATCCCACCTTATAGAGGGGGGGACACCTATATACAGACCTGACTATATGTAATATCCGACCTTATAGAGGGGGGGGGACACCTATATACAGACCTGACTATATGTAATATCCCACCTTATAGAGAGGGACACCTATATACAGACCTGACTATATGTAATATCCCACCTTATAGAGGGGACACCTATATACAGACCTGACTATATGTAATATCCCACCTTATAGAGGGGGGGGGACACCTATATACAGACCTGACTATATGTAATATCCGACCTTATAGAGGGTGACACCTATATACAGACCTGACTATATGTAATATCCGACCTTATAGAGGGGGGGGACACCTATATACAGACCTGACTATATGTAATATCCCACCTTATAGAGGGGGACACCTATATACAGACCTGACTATATGTAATATCCGACCTTATAGGGGGGGGGGGACACCTATATACAGACCTGACTATATGTAATATCCCACCCTTATAGAGGGGGGGGACACCTATATACAGACCTGACTATATGTAATATCCCACCTTATAGAGGGGACACCTATAACAGACCTGACTATATGTTAATATCCCACCTTATAGAGGGGGACCACCTATATACAGACCTGACTATATGTAATATCCCACCTTATAGAGGGGGACACCTATATACAGACCTGACTATATGTAATATTCCCACCTTATAGAGGGGGGACACCTATATACAGACTGACTATATGTAATATCGCCACCTATAGAGGGGGGGACACCTATATACAGACCTGACTATATGTAATATCCCACCTTATAGAGGGGGGACACCTATATACAGACCTGACTATATGTAGATATCCCACCTTATAGAGGGGGGAACCCTATATACCAGACCTGACTATATGTAATATCCCACCTATAGAGGGGGACACCTATATACAGACCTGACTATATGTAATATCCCACCTTATAGAGGGGGGACACCTATATACAGACCCTGACTATATGTATATCCCACCTTATAGAGGGGGAGACACCGTATATACAGACCTGACTATATGTAATATCCCACCTATAAGAGGGGGGGACACCTATATACAGACCTGACTATATGTAATATCCCACCTTATAGAGGGGGACACCTATATACAGACCTGACTATATGTAATATCCCACCTTATAGAGAGGACACCTATATACAGACCTGACTATATGTAATATCCCACCTTATAGAGGGGGGGACAGCTATATACAGACCTGACTATATGTAATATCCCACCTTATAGAGGGGGACACCTATATACAGACCTGACTATATGTAATATCCCACCTTATAGAGGGGGACACCTATATACAGACCTGACTATATGTAATATCCCACCTTATAGAGGGGACACCTATATACAGACCTGACTATATGTAATATCCCACCTTATAGAGGGGACACCTATATACAGACCTGACTATATGTAATATCCCACCTTATAGAGGGGGACACCTATATACAGACCTGACTATATGTAATATCCGACCTTATAGAGGGGGACACCTATATACAGACCTGACTATATGTAATATCCCACCTTATAGAGGGGGACACCTATATACAGACCTGACTATATGTAATATCCGACCTTATAGAGGGGGGGACAGCTATATACAGACCTGACTATATGTAATATCCCCCCTTATAGAGGGGGGGGGGGACACCTATATACAGACCTGACTATATGTAATATCCGACCTTATAGAGGGGGGGACAGCTATATACAGACCTGACTATAAGTAATATCCCACCTTATAGAGGGGGACACCTATATACAGACCTGACTATAAGTAATATCCCACCTTATAGAGGGGGACACCTATATACAGACCTGACTATATGTAATATCCCACCTTATAGAGAGGGGGGGGGACACCTATATACAGACCTGACTATATGTAATATCCCACCTTATAGAGGGGGGGACACCTATATACAGACCTGACTATAAGTAATATCCCACCTTATAGAGGGGGACACCTATATACAGACCTGACTATATGTAATATCCGACCTTATAGAGGGGGGGACACCTATATACAGACCTGACTATATGTAATATCCCACCTTATAGAGGGGGGGGGACACCTATATACAGACCTGACTATATGTAATATCCCACCTTATAGAGGGGACACCTATATACAGACCTGACTATATGTAATATCCCACCTTATAGAGAGGGGGACACCTATATACAGACCTGACTATATGTAATATCCCACCTTATAGAGGGGGACACCTATATACAGACCTGACTATATGTAATATCCCACCTTATAGAGGGGACACCTATATACAGACCTGACTATATGTAATATCCCCCCTTATAGAGAGGGGGACACCTATATACAGACCTGACTATATGTAATATCCGACCTTATAGAGGGGGACACCTATATACAGACCTGACTATATGTAATATCCCACCTTATAGAGGGGGGGGGGGACACCTATATACAGACCTGACTATATGTAATATCCGACCTTATAGAGGGGGGGGACACCTATATACAGACCTGACTATATGTAATATCCCACCTTATAGAGGGGGACACCTATATACAGACCTGACTATATGTTATATCCCACCTTATAGAGGGGGGGGGGGACACCTATATACAGACCTGACTATATGTAATATCCCACCTTATAGAGGGGGACACCTATATACAGACCTGATTATATGTAATATCCCCCCTTATAGAGGGGGGGGGACACCTATATACAGACCTGACTATATGTAATATCCCACCTTATAGAGGGGGACACCTATATACAGACCTGACTATATGTAATATCCCACCTTATAGAGGGGGGGGGGGACACCTATATACAGACCTGACTATATGTTATATCCCACCTTATAGAGGGGGACACCTATATACAGTCCTGATTATATGTAATATCCCCCCTTATAGAGGGGACACCTATATACAGACCTGACTATATGTAATATCCCACCTTATAGAGGGGGACACCTATATACAGACCTGACTATATGTAATATCCCACCTTATAGAGGGGGACACCTATATACAGACCTGACTATATGTAATATCCCACCTTATAGAGGGGACACCTATATACAGACCTGACTATATGTAATATCCCACCTTATAGAGGGGGGGACACCTATATACAGACCTGACTATATGTAATATCCCACCTTATAGAGGGGGGGGGGACACCTATATACAGACCTGACTATATGTAATATCCCACCTTATAGAGGGGGGGACACCTATATACAGACCTGACTATATGTAATATCCCACCTTATAGAGGGGACACCTATATACAGACCTGACCATATGTAATATCCCACCTTATAGAGGGGACACCTATATACAGACCTGACTATATGTAATATCCCACCTTATAGAGGGGGGGGGACACCTATATACAGACCTGACTATATGTAATATCCCACCTTATAGAGGAGGGGACACCTATATACAGACCTGACTATATGTAATATCCCACCTTATAGAGGGTGACACCTATATACAGACCTGACTATATGTAATATCCCACCTTATAGAGGGTGACACCTATATACAGACCTGACTATATGTAATATCCCACCTTATAGAGGGGGACACCTATATACAGACCTGACTATATGTAATATCCCATCTTATAGAGGGGGGGGGACACCTATATACAGACCTGACTATATGTAATATCCCATCTTATAGAGGGGGACACCTATATACAGACCTGACTATATGTAATATCCCCCCTTATAGAGGGGGACACCTATATACAGACCTGACTATATGTAATATCCCACCTTATAGAGGGGACACCTATATACAGACCTGACTATATGTAATATCCCACCTTATAGAGGGGACACCTATATACAGACCTGACTATATGTAATATCCCACCTTATAGAGGGGGGGGGGACACCTATATACAGACCTGACTATATGTAATATCCCCCCTTATAGAGGGGGACACCTATATACAGACCTGACTATATGTAATATCCCACCTTATAGAGGGGGGGACACCTATATACAGACCTGACTATATGTAATATCCCACCTTATAGAGAGGACACCTATATACAGACCTGACTATATGTAATATCCCACCTTATAGAGGGGGACACCTATATACAGACCTGACTATATGTAATATCCCACCTTATAGAGGGGGGGACACCTATATACAGACCTGACTATATGTAATATCCCACCTTATAGAGGGGGACACCTATATACAGACCTGACTATATGTAATATCCCACCTTATAGAGGGGGGGACACCTATATACAGACCTGACTATATGTAATATCCCACCTTATAGAGGGGGACACCTATATACAGACCTGACTATATGTAATATCCCACCTTATAGAGGGGGACACCTATATACAGACCTGACTATATGTAATATCCCACCTTATAGAGGGGGGGACACCTATATACAGACCTGACTATATGTAATATCCCACCTTATAGAGGGGGACACCTATATACAGACCTGACTATATGTAATATCCCACCTTATAGAGGGGACACCTATATACAGATCTGACTATATGTAATATCCCACCTTATAGAGGGGGGGGACACCTATATACAGACCTGACTATATGTAATATCCCACCTTATAGAGGGGGGGACACCTATATACAGACCTGACTATATGTAATATCCCACCTTATAGAGGGGGACACCTATATGCAGACCTGACTATATGTAATATCCCCCCTTATAGAGGGGGGCACCTATATACAGACCTGACTATATGTAATATCCCACCTTATAGAGGGGGACACCTATATACAGACCTGACTATATGTAATATCCCACCTTATAGAGGGGGGGACACCTATATACAGACCTGACTATATGTAATATCCCACCTTATAGAGGGGGGCACCTATATACAAACCTGACTATATGTAATATCCCACCTTATAGAGGGGGGGACACCTATATACAGACCTGACTATATGTAATATCCCACCTTATAGAGGGGGGGACACCTATATACAGACCTGACTATATGTAATATCCCCCCTTATAGAGAGGGACACCTATATACAGACCTGACTATATGTAATATCCCACCTTATAGAGGGGGGGACACCTATATACAGACCTGACTATATGTAATATCCCACTTTATAGAGGGGGGGACACCTATATACAGACCTGACTATATGTAATATCCCACCTTATAGAGGGGCGCACCTATATACAGACCTGACTATATGTAATATCCCACCTTATAGAGGGGGGGGACACCTATATACAGACCTGACTATATGTAATATCCCACCTTATAGAGGGGGACACCTATATACAGACCTGACTATATGTAATATCCCACCTTATAGAGGGGGGCACCTATATACAGACCTGACTATATGTAATATCCCACCTTATAGAGGGGGACACCTATATACAGACCTGACTATATGTAATATCCCACCTTATAGAGGGGGAGGGGACACCTATATACAGACCTGACTATATGTAATATCCCACCTTATAGAGGGGGGGACACCTATATACAGACCTGACTATATGTAATATCCCACCTTATAGAGGGGACACTATATACCAGACCTGACTATTAATGATAAATATCCACCTTATAGAGGGGGGACCCTATATACAGACCTGACTATATGTAAGTATCCCACCTTAATAGAGGGGGACAACCTATATACAGACCTGACTATATGTAATAGTCCCACCTTATAGAGGGGGGGGACACCTATATACAGACCTGACTATATGTAATATCCGACCTTATCGAGGGGGACACCTATATGCAGACCTGACTATATGTAATATCCCACCGTTATAGAGGGGAAGGGACACCTATATACCAGACCTGACTATATGTAATATCCCACCTTATAGCGGGGGGACACCTATATACAGACCTGACTATATGTAATATCCCACCTTATAGAGGGGGGGGACACCTATATACAGACCTGACTTATGTAATACTCCCACCTATATAGAGGGGGGACACCTATATACAGACCTGACTATATGTAATATCCCACCTTATAGAGGGGGGACACCTATATACAGACCTGACTATATGTAATATCCCACCTTATAGAGGGGGACACCTATATACAGACCTGACTATATGTAATATCCCACCTTATAGAGGGGGACACCTATATACAGACCTGACTATATGTAATATCCCACCTTATAGAGGGGGGGACACCTATTATACAGACCTGACTATATGTAATATCCCACCTTATAGAGGGGGGACACCTATATACAACCTGACTATATGTAATATCCCACCCTTATAGAGGGGGACACCTATATACAGACCTGACTATATGTAATATCCCACCTTATAGAGGGGGAGGGGACACCTATATACAGACCTGACTATATGTAATATCCCACCTTATAGAGGGGGGGACACCTATATACAGACCTGACTATATGTAATATCCCACCTTATAGAGGGGACACCTATATACAGACCTGACTATATGTAATATCCCACCTTATAGAGGGGGGGACAGCTATATACAGACCTGACTATATGTAATATCCCACCTTATAGAGGGGGGACACCTATATACAGACC
Organism: Dendropsophus ebraccatus; assembly: GCA_027789725.1. Taxonomy (NCBI): domain Eukaryota; kingdom Metazoa; phylum Chordata; class Amphibia; order Anura; family Hylidae; genus Dendropsophus; species Dendropsophus ebraccatus. The sequence continues at coordinate 166,969 of JAQFWZ010000067.1, read as the reverse complement.
TGACTATATGTAATATCCCACCTTATAGAGGGGGACACCTATATGCAGACCTGACTATATGTAATATCCCACCTTATAGAGAGGGACACCTATATACAGACCTGACTATATGTAATATCCCACCTTATAGAGGGGCACACCTATATACAGACCTGACTATATGTAATATCCCACCTTATAGAGGGGGGGACACCTATATACAGACCTGACTATATGTAATATCCCACCTTATAGAGGGGGACACCTATATACAGACCTGACTATATGTAATATCCCACCTTATAGAGGGGGGGGACACCTATATACAGACCTGACTATATGTAATAATCCCACCTTATAGAGGGGACACCTATATACAGACCTGACTATATGTAATATCCCACCTTATAGAGGGGGACCCTATATACAGACCTGACTATATGTAATATCCCAACCTTATAGAGGGGGGACACCTATATACAGACCTGACTATAGGTAATATCCACCTTATAGAGGGGACACCTATGATACAGACCTGACTATATGTAATATCCCCACCTTATAGAGGGGGGGGACACCTAGATATCAGACATGACTATATGTAATATCCCACCTTATAGAGAGGGTGACACCTATATACAGACCAAGACTATATGTAATATCCCCCCTTATAAGAGGGGGACACCTATATACAGACCTGACTATATGTAATATCCCACCCTTATAGAGGGGGGGAGGGGGTGACACCTATATACAGACCTGACTATATGTAATATCCCACCTTATAGAGGGGGCGACCTATATGAAGACCTGACTATATGTAATATCCCACCTTATAGAGGGGGGGACACCTATATACAGACCTGACTATATGTAATATCCCACCTTATAGAGGGTGACACCTATATACAGACCAGACTATATGTAATATCCCCCCTTATAGAGGGGGACACCTATATACAGACCTGACTATATGTAATATCCCACCTTATAGAGGGGGGGGGGGGGGGACACCTATATACAGACCTGACTATATGTAATATCCCACCTTATAGAGGGGGACACCTATATGCAGACCTGACTATATGTAATATCCCACCTTATAGAGGGGGGGACACCTATATACAGACCTGACTATATGTAATATCCCACCTTATAGAGGGGGGCACCTATATACACACCTGACTATATGTAATATCCCACCTTATAGAGGGGGGGGACACCTATATACAGAACTTACTATATGTAATATCCCACCTTATAGAGGGGGGGGACACCTATATACAGACTTGACTATATGTAATATCCCCCCCTTATAGAGAGGGACACCTATATACAGACCTGACTATATGTAATATCACCACCTTATATAGGGGGGACACCTATATACAGACCTGACTATATGTAATATCCCACCTTATGAGGGGACACCTATATACAGACCTGACTATATGTAATATCCCACCTTATAGAGGGGGGGGACACCTATATACAGACCTGACTATATGTAATATCCCACCTTATAGAGGGGGACCACCTATATACAGACCTGACTATATGTAATATCCCACCTTATAGAGGGGGACACCTATATGCAGACCTGACTATATGTAATATCCCACCTTATAGAGGGGGGGACACCTATATACAGACCTGACTATATGTAATATCCCACCTTATAGAGGGTGACACCTATATACAGACCAGACTATATGTAATATCCCACCTTATAGAGGGGGACACCTATATACAGACCTGACTATATGTAATATCCCACCTTATAGAGGGGGGCACCTATATACAAACCTGACTATATGTAATATCCCACCTTATAGAGGGGGGGACACCTATATACAGACCTGACTATATGTAAATATCCCACCTTATAGAGGGGGGGGACACCTATATACAGACTTGACTATATGTAATATCCCCCCTTATAGAGAGGGACACCTATATACAGACCTGACTATATGTAATATCCCACCTTATAGAGGGGGGGGGGGGGACACCTATATACAGACCTGACTATATGTAATATCCCACCTTATAGAGGGGACACCTATATACAGACCAGACTATATGTAATATCCCACCTTATAGAGGGGGGGGGGGGGACACCTATATACAGACCTGACTATATGTAATATCCCACCTTATAGAGGGGGACACCTATATACAGACCAGACTATATGTAATATCCCCCCTTATAGAGGGGGACACCTATATACAGACCTGACTATATGTAATATCCCACCTTATAGAGGGGGGGGGGGACACCTATATACAGACCTGACTATATGTAATATCCCACCTTATAGAGGGGGACACCTATATGCAGACCTGACTATATGTAATATCCCACCTTATAGAGGGGGGGACACCTATATACAGACCTGACTATATGTAATATCCCACCTTATAGAGGGGGGCACCTATATACAAACCTGACTATATGTAATATCCCACCTTATAGAGGGGGGGACACCTATATACAGACCTGACTATATGTAATATCCCACCTTATAGAGGGGGGGACACCTATATACAGACTTGACTATATGTAATATCCCCCCTTATAGAGAGGGACACCTATATACAGACCTGACTATATGTAATATCCCACCTTATAGAGGGGGGGACACCTATATACAGACCTGACTATATGTAATATCCCACCTTATAGAGGGGGGACACCTATATACAGACCTGACTATATGTAATATCCCACCTTATAGAGGGGACACCTATATACAGACCTGACTATATGTAATATCCCACCTTATAGAGGGGGGGACACCTATATACAGACCTGACTATATGTAATATCCCACCTTATAGAGGGGCACACCTATATACAGACCTGACTATATGTAATATCCCACCTTATAGAGGGGGGCACCTATATACAGACCTGACTATATGTAATATCCCACCTTATAGAGGGGACACCTATATACAGACCTGACTATATGTAATATCCCACCTTATAGAGAGGGACACCTATATACAGACCTGACTATATGTAATATCCCACCTTATAGAGGGGGACACCTATATACAGACCTGACTATATGTAATATCCCCCCTTATAGAGGGGACACCTATATACAGACCTGACTATATGTTATATCCCACCTTATAGAGGGGGGGACACCTATATACAGACCTGACTATATGTAATATCCGACCTTATAGGGGGGGGGACACCTATATACAGACCTGACTATATGTAATATCCCACCTTATAGAGGGGGGGACACCTATATACAGACCTGACTATATGTAATATCCCACCTTATAGAGGGGGGGACACCTATATACAGACCTGACTATATGTAATATCCGACCTTATAGAGGGGGACACCTATATACAGACCTGACTATATGTAATATCCCACCTTATAGAGGGGGACACCTATATACAGACCTGACTATATGTAATATCCGACCTTATAGAGGGGGGGGACACCTATATACAGACCTGACTATATGTAATATCCCACCTTATAGAGGGGGGGGGACACCTTTATACAGACCTGACTATATGTAATATCCCACCTTATAGAGGGGGACACCTATATACAGACCTGACTATATGTAATATCCCACCTTATAGAGGGGGGGACACCTATATACAGACCTGACTATATGTAATATCCCACCTTATAGAGGGGGGGGGGACACCTTTATACAGACCTGACTATATGTAATATCCCACCTTATAGAGGGGGACACCTATATGCAGACCTGACTATATGTAATATCCGACCTTATAGAGGGGGACACCTATATACAGACCTGACTATATGTAATATCCGACCTTATAGAGGGGGACACCTATATACAGACCTGACTATATGTAATATCCCACCTTATAGAGGGGGGGACACCTATATACAGACCTGACTATATGTAATATCCCACCTTATAGAGGGGGGGACACCTATATACAGACCTGACTATATGTAATATCCCACCTTATAGAGGGGGACACCTATATACAGACCTGACTATATGTAATATCCCACCTTATAGAGGGGGGGACACCTATATACAGACCTGACTATATGTAATATCCCCCCTTATAGAGGGGGGGACACCTATATACAGACCTGACTATATGTAATATCCCACCTTATAGAGGGGGACACCTATATACAGACCTGACTATATGTAATATCCCACCTTATAGAGGGGGGGACACCTATATACAGACCTGACTATATGTAATATCCCACCTTATAGAGGGGGACACCTATATACAGACCTGACTATATGTAATATCCCACCTTATAGAGGGGGGGGGACACCTATATACAGACCTGACTATATGTAATATCCCACCTTATAGAGGGGGGGGGGGGACACCTATATACAGACCTGACTATATGTAATATCCCACCTTATAGAGGGGGACACCTATATACAGACCTGACTATATGTAATATCCCACCTTATAGAGGGGGGGACACCTATATACAGACTTGACTATATGTAATATCCCACCTTATAGAGGGGGACACCTATATACAGACCTGACTATATGTAATATCCCACCTTATAGAGGGGGGGGGACACCTATATACAGACCTGACTATATGTAATATCCCACCTTATAGAGGGGACACCTATATACAGACCTGACTATATGTAATATCCCACCTTATAGAGGGGGACACCTATATACAGACCTGACTATATGTAATATCCCACCTTATAGAGGGGACACCTATATACAGACCTGACTATATGTAATATCCCACCTTATAGAGAGGGGACACCTATATGCAGACCTGACTATATGTAATATCCCACCTTATAGAGGGGACACCTATATACAGACCTGACTATATGTAATATCCCACCTTATAGAGGGGGACACCTATATACAGACCTGACTATATGTAATATCCCACCTTATAGAGGGGGACACCTATATACAGACCTGACTATATGTAATATCCCACCTTATAGAGGGGGGGACACCTATATACAGACCTGACTATATGTAATATCCCACCTTATAGAGGGGGACACCTATATGCAGACCTGACTATATGTAATATCCCACCTTATAGAGGGGACACCTATATACAGACCTGACTATATGTAATATCCCACCTTATAGAGGGGGGGACACCTATATACAGACCTGACTATATGTAATATCCCACCTTATAGAGGGGACACCTATATACAGACCTGACTATATGTAATATCCCCCCTTATAGAGAGGGGGACACCTATATACAGACCTGACTATATGTAATATCCCCCCTTATAGAGAGGGGGACACCTATATACAGACCTGACTATATGTAATATCCCCCCTTATAGAGGGGGGGACACCTATATACAGACCTGACTATATGTAATATCCCACCTTATAGAGGGGGACACCGATAGATACACGATACAACGGCCATCTCAGGAGATATTCCGCATTAACTCTTTATAACTCCCCGTACCCCAGCACTTTCCGGACGTCACTCCTGGATTATTGAACCTCAAACAACTAAAAGCCATTGATGACACTGAGATGATTACCTGATTTTCCATAAATACGGCCCCTTTAAGAGATGGGACAAAGAATTGGGCAAAACTTTTACCAACACAGAATGGAAGTTATTGCTGAAACTCACGCCCTCCTCCCTGTCACACATAAACCAGATAGAGGCCATAACCAAACCCCGGCCTCAGCAGTTCTACACACAGACGGCAGTCCTACACACAGAAGGTGATCCTACACCCCATATAGAAGGCGGTCCTACACACAGACGGCGGTCCTACACACAGACGGCGGTCCTACACACAGACGGCGGTCCTACACACAGACGGCAGTCCTACACACAGACGGCAGTCCTACACACAGACGGCGGTCCTACGCACAGACGGCGGTCCTACGCACAGACGGCGGTCCTACGCACAGATGGCGGTCCTACACACAGACGGCGGTCCTACACACAGACGGCAGTCCTACACAGAGAAGGTGATCCTACACACAGACGGCAGTCCTACACACAGACGGCGGTCCTACGCACAGACGGCGGTCCTACGCACAGAAGGCGATCCTACACACAGACGGCGGTCCTACACACAGACGGCGGTCCTACGCACAGACGGCGGTCCTACGCACAGACGGCGGTCCTACGCACAGACGGCGATCCTACGCACAGACGGCGGTCCTACGCACAGACGGCGGTCCTACGCACAGACGGCGGTCCTACGCACAGACGGCGGTCCTACGCACAGACGGCGGTCCTACGCACAGAAGGCGGTCCTACGCACAGACGGCGGTCCTACGCACAGACGGCGGTCCTACGCACAGACGGCGGTCCTACGCACAGACGGCGGTCCTACGCACAGACGGCTGTCCTACGCACAGACGGCGGTCCTACGCACAGACGGAGGTCCTACGCACAGACGGCGGTCCTACGCACAGACGGCGGTCCTACACACAGACGGCGGTCCTACACACAGACGGCGGTCCTACAGACAGACGGCAGTCCTACACACAGACGGCAGTCCTACACACAGACGGCAGTCCTACACACAGACGGCAGTCCTACACACACAGACGGCGGTCCTACAGACAGACGGCGGTCCTACACACACAGACAGTGGTCCTAATCCCCATATAGACAGCGGTCCTACACACAGACGGCAGTCCTACACACAGACGGTGGTCCTACACACACAGACAACAGCGTGAGGAATATGGACAGCCCTTTCTCTACTCATAAATATGCAAGGCAGTATTACATGTGGTGTGTTCTATATGTATTGATACAGTGGATATTTTATAGATCATAATTGATATTTTATAGATTGAGCAGGCCCATAGCTGATCCAAGTTAATCATATGGACTTATTGATTAGCTTGGAGTCAGGCCGTCTGATTACCCTGTGTAAAAGATCAAAAGATTCTCTGCAAGGGGCAATAAGCATGGAGCTGCAAAGGAGATGGTGGAGTAGATTGTGGCCAGCACCTCTGACTCCATGCCGGCACCTCTGAGGCGGGATCACTGACTCCATGCCGGCACCTCTGAGGCGGGATCACTGACTCCATGCCGGCACCTCTGAGGCGGGATCACTGACTCCATGCCGGCACCTCTGAGGCGGGATCACTGACTCCACGCCGGCACCTCTGAGGCGGGATCACTGACTCCACGCCGCCACCTCTGAGGCGGGATCACTGACTCCACGCCAGCACCTCTGAGGCGGGATCACTGACTCCACGCCAGCACCTCTGAGGCGGGATCACTGACTCCACGCCAGCACCTCTGAGGCGGGATCACTGACTCCACGCCAGCACCTCTGAGGCGGGATCACTGACTCCACGCCAGCACCTCTGAGGCGGGATCACTGACTCCATGCCAGCACCTCTGAGGCGGGATCACTGACTCCATGCCAGCACCTCTGAGGCGGGATCACTGACTCCATGCCAGCACCTCTGAGGCGGGATCACTGACTCCATGCCAGCACCTCTGAGGCAGGATCACTGACTGCATACCAGCACCTCTGAGGCGGGATCACTGACTGCATACCAGCACCTCTGAGGCGGGATCACTGACTCCATGCCGGCACCTCTGAGGCGGGATCACTGACTGCATACCAGCACCTCTGAGGCGGGATCACTGACTGCATACCAGCACCTCTGAAGCAGGATCACTGACTGCATACCAGCACCTCTGAGGCGGGATCACTGACTCGATGCCAGCACCTCTGAGGCGGGATCACTGACTCCATGCCGGCACCTCTGAGGCGGGATCACTGACTGCATGCCGGCACCTCTGAGGCGGGATCACTGACTCCATGCCGGCACCTCTGAGGCGGGATCACTGACTCCATGCCAGCACCTCTGAGGCGGGATCACTGACTGCATACCAGCAGGGGGTGGACTCTCTTTAAGAAAAGGAACATGAAATCTTCCATAACTTTGTACCAATAAAACATAGAGCCACAGAAGCCATACCATAGTGTTGGTTATGATAAGGACATCACAGGGAGTCCAAACATGGCCGGTCTACCTGTCCTCATCAATACATAAGGGGGATCTCACCTTCTCAGTGTCCGGCGGATATCATGTTTGATATGCCCGGAATCAGAATGGTGAGATATGAAATATGAATAACGGCCGGGGCCTGTACATGTATATGGCGCCTGTGCCAGTATCTTTTCGATATTCCCAGGTGTGTTCCCTTGATGACTGAGGGCGGTGGCTGAAGCTCTGCCCAGTGGGGCGGAGTCAGAGATGTCAGGTGACGCCCTTAAGCCCAACCCTTTCAGGTCTTACATAAAAGTGAGACCTAGGGAACATGTAGGGGTCACAAAGTTGGGGATCCAATCGAATTAGTTTGTGCACCACGTTCTAAGCCCCTATCCCCTGGGAGGGAAGAACCTATACGACGCATCCCTGTGCTAAGTATTAGAACTTTCTTATTTTATCCCTTTTGTTTTCATTGTTTGCAGTGTCTGTATGTCTTTTGTCATCCATCTTTGTGTAACCCAGTATGGGCCATTTTATGCATTAAACCTAAAAGTTTGATGGTTTGTCTTGTAGCCTAAACGAACCTAGTTATCTCTGTGAGGAGTGCATGTGCGGAGTGTGACCGTATAGTGTATGACCGGGTGGTGTGTCTGCTTGTGAGTGGAGCACTCATGGCAGTAGGGTAATTTGGTGGGGGCAGAGGGGGCGGCCGCTCCCGGGCCCACATAGGCTGGGGGCCCACTGAAGATTTGGTTAGTTAATGCTGTCCGCAGATGCTATTGCTTTTGCAGACAGACTAAACAAATGTCTATTGGCTGTAGGTGGCCCCTGGCCAGCAACCAGTGCTCCTGGGGGGCCCACACGGGCTACTGAATGTTGTGTCTGATCATTTAGCTGTATGTGGTTGTATGCGAGGAGAACATACAGTTGAATGCAGCAGGGTGACTGACAAGGCGAGGAAAGCATTGGCTCTCCACCCTGCCAATCACTGTTGTGGCCACAAGAGGCCGTTTCCTCTCTTAGAGCTGTGGGACATGAGTTATGTCCGTCGTGCGCTCACAGAGCAGGGAGAGAGTTGACATGAGAAAACTACAGTACTGCAACAGCACAGCAGGTAAGTATGTCTTTTTTTTCCCTTAGTTATAGAGGAGGAGACTTATGTGGGTGGGTGGAGCTAACTCCTGGGAAGGATGTTATCTATGATGGTTGGGGTATGGGATGAAAAGGGGGTACCTAATTTGGAGGTACAGTCTACTCACAGTGGTAGTGGTGGTGGTCATCTAACCACCAGGATTACCAGATAGATTACTGCTGGGGGAGGGGGTGGTGAATACATACCGGGGGGGGGGGGGGGGGGTTACCTACATGGGATGGTGCTGGAGGGGATGCCTACATGGAGGATACTACCTTTTGGGATGGGGGGGGGGGGAATTGCCTGCACAGAGAGGTCTAAATACCAGATAGATGCACAGAGGGGAGTCTAACTTTAATATGAGGGCACAGAGGGCCCTAACTACTACTACATGGAAACAGAGGGAAATAATAACTATATTGGGGCACAGAAGGCCTAACTACTATATGGGTGCACAGAGAAGCTGAATTACAACATGAAGGTACAGAGGGGCCTGACTACTATATGGGGAGCACAGGGAGGGTCTCATATACCCTATACACCAGGATTATCGGGGCTGATGTCTCCTACATTTTCCATGTATTGTCATGTATTGTTTCTATGGATTAATAAAGTAATTATTCCATTTAGTGAGGTTGCAGTAGTATGTGGCTTTTTTTGCATATAGGTAGTTTAGTATAGTTGCCTTGAACTGCATGGGAGTATTTATTGTTATTACCCAGCATTTGTACTATACAGTTACTCTATGGGTACTGCGGGTATCCCCTTCGGGTGTTGCTAATTTGGCCATTGACCATCAGCCATGGTGCAGATATTAGACAGATATGAGATAAAGAGATAGAAGAATAGATGGATGGCTAGATAGAAAACAGAAACAGCGCCACAGCTTCCTCTATGTTGTTTGTGGTATTACAACTTGGTTCCATTCTCTTTTAGTGGAACTGAGCTGCACTACCACATACAAGCTTTGGAGGACAGGGGCGCTGTTTCTGGAAAAAGGCAGCTATGTTTTTGCAATGCTGGATAACCCCTTTAATTTTTACATGGTTATATATGTGAGATGTAGAAAGTCTTTTCCCACTGTTCTCAGTCCCTGGTCACTATGAATAATGAAGTAGAAAATACCCTTTATTATTCGGAAAGCATCGTCATCTACTGAGGTTCCCTATGGGTAATATAATCGGTTGGGGGTCCACTGAGACTCACTCACCCCCCCCCCCCCTAGGCTGAACCCCTAGCTACCCACCTGATTCATGGGGTTCCCTGTCTCCCCAGTAACATAGCAGATAGGGTGGTGGCAGCAAAGTTGTGTATGTATGTTGTGTTTGGGTGTCTGGCAGCGGCCTGTGGGTCACGTGTATAACAGCTGGTGGGTCCCAACATAGCAAAGTTCTGTGTGCGTGCTTTGTGGATGTGTGTCTGGCAGCGGTCGGTGGGTCATGTGTATGACAGCGACTGGTGGGTCCAGATACAGAGAGGTGTCGTGTTGGTGTTGGCCAGCGAGCAGGCAGTGTTCCTGGCCAAGTGGGTGTCTGGTGTCTGGGTGTGCGGTAGGTGGCGTTTTATGAACGGGTTACGGCCCAAGAATAGGGCGTAAAGCATGAGTGTGTGAGGTGAATCGACCTGTAGGGCTAGTGCAATCCAGGGGAACCCAGAGCCCCCAAACACATCTCATCTCCTTGTCTTGTCTCTCTCCCCCTGTTGTGGTTAGGATTCCTCTCCCCCTTGTCAGGGGCTGGCGCGCGGATTCCTGTCAGGCGGTCCTACACACAGACAAATAGTATACAGCTTACTAGATACAGGTGATAGTATAATACATACTAGATAGAGGTAATAGTCAGGGCCGCCGATAGGGCAGTACAAGTGGTACTGCCGTATGAGGCCCGGACCCTAAGAGACACGGGGGGGGGGGCCCGGCGGGCCCGCCGGCCGCCGCCCCCCGACCGCTACGCTAGGGGGGTCCGCACGGCCCCCCTTGCCACCTGTTTTTGAGCATCCCGAGAAGCTGCGGCCACGCAGCTTCTCGGGATGCACTGATCGCTTTAATGTTCCGCCCGCACAGCGGGCGGAACATTAAAGCGATCAGAATACAGGAGCAGGACCTGTCAGCGTCCTCCTCCTGTATTCTCTCCCATAGGCTGCCGGCACTTCATACCAGCAGCCTATGGGAGGCCGGGCCGTGATCATGTGACGTCATCACGTCTGCCGGAAGTCCCGTCCCTGCGGCTCGCAAGATGGAGCCCGAAGAGGAGGAGGAAGAGCTGCTGCCTGCACAGCGCGGATTAGGTGAGTAGGAGGTTTTTTTTTTTTAGGGGGCACCTCTGGGGGCATCATTAGTATATAGGGGCACCTCTGGGGGCATTATTAGTATATGGGGGCACCTCTGGGGGCATTATTAGTATATGGGGGCACCTCTGGGGGCGTTATTAGTATATGGGGGCACCTCTGGGGGCATTATTAGTATATGGGGGCACCTCTGGAGGCATTATTAGTATATGGGGCACCTCTGGGGGCATTATTAGTATATGGGGGCACCTCTGGGGGCGTTATTAGTGTATGGGGGCACCTCTGGGGGCATTATTAGTATATGGGGGCACCTCTGGGGGCATTATTAGTATATGGGGGCACCTCTGGGGGCATTATTAGTGTATGGGGGCACCTCTGGGGGCATTATTAGTATATGGGGGCACCTCTGGGGACATTATTAGTATATGGGGGGCACCTCTGGGGGCATCATTAGTATATAGGGGCACCTCTGGGGGCATTATTAGTATATGGGGGCACCTCTGGGGGCATTATTAGTATATGGGGGCACCTCTGGGGGCGTTATTAGTATATGGGGGCACCTCTGGGGCATTATTAGTATATGGGGGCACCTCTGGGGGCATTATTAGTATATGGGGGCACCTCTGGGGGCATTATTAGTATATGGGGGCACCTCTGGGGGCGTTATTAGTGTATGGGGGCACCTCTGGGGGCATTATTAGTATATGGGGGCACCTCTGGGGGCATTATTAGTATATGGGGGCACCTCTGGGGGAATTATTAGTGTATGGGGGCACTTCTGGGGGCATTATTAGTGTATGGGGCACCTCTGGGGGCATTATTAGTGTATGGGGGCACCTCTGGGGGCATTATTAGTATATGGGGGCACCTCTGGGGGCATTATTAGTATATGGGGGCACCTCTGGGGGCATTATTAGTATATGGGGGCACCTCTGGGGGCATTATTGGTGTATGGGGCACCTCTGGGGGCATTATTAGTGTATGGGGGCACCTCTGGGGGCATTATTAGTGTATGGGGGCACCTCTGGGGGCATTATTAGTGTATGGGGGCACCTCTGGGGGAATTATTAGTGTATGGGGGCACCTCTGGGGGCATTATTAGTATATGGGGGCACCTCTGGGGACATTATTAGTATATGGGGGCACCTCTGGGGGAATTATTAGTGTATGGGGGCACCTCTGGGGGCATTATTAGTGTATGGGGGCACCTCTGGGGGCATTATTAGTATATGGGGGCACCTCTGGGGGCATTATTAGTGTATGGGGGCACCTCTGGGGGCATTATTAGTGTATGGGGGCACCTCTGGGGGCATTATTAGTTTATGGGGGCACCTCTGGGGGCATTATTAGTATATGGGGGCACCTCTGGGGGCATTATTAGTGTATGGGGGGCACCTCTGGGGGCATTATTAGTTCATGGGGGGCACCTCTGGGGGCATTATTAATGTATGGGGGCACCTCTGGGGGCATTATTAGTATATGGGGGCACCTCTGGGGGCATTATTAGTATATGGGGGCACCTCTGGGGGCATTATTAGTATATGGGGGCACCTCTGGGGGCATTATTAGTTCATGGGGGGCACTTCTGGGGGCATTATTAGTTCATGGGGGGCACCTCTGGGGGCATTATTAGTACATGGGGGCACCTCTGGGTGCATAATTAGTATATGGAGGCACCTCTGGGGGCATTATTAGTATATGGGGGCACCTCTGGGGGCATTATTAGTATATGGGGGCACCTCTGGGGGCATTATTAGTTCATGGGGGCACCTCTGGGGGCATTATTAGTGTATGGGGGCACCTCTGGGGGCATTATTAGTGTATGGGGGCACCTCTGGGGGCATTATTAGTGTATGGGGCCACCTCTGGGGACATAATTAGTGTATTGGGGCACCTCTGGGGGCATTATTAGTATATGGGGGCACCTCTGGGGGCATTATTAGTATATGGGGCACCTCTGGGGGCATTATTAGTATATGGGGGCACCTCTGGGGGCATTATTAGTATATGGGGGCACCTCTGGGGGCATTATTAGTATATGGGGGCACCTCTGGGGGCATTATTAGTGTATGGGGGCACCTCTGGGGGCATTATTAGTATATGGGGGGCACCTCTGGGGGCATTATTAGTTCATGGGGGCACCTCTGGGGGCATTATTAGTATATGGGGGCACCTCTGGGGGCATTATTAGTTCATGGGGGCACCTCTGGGGGCATTATTAGTGTATGGGGGCACCTCTGGGGGCATTATTAGTGTATGGGGGCACCTCTGGGGGCATTATTAGTATATGGGGGCACCTCTGGGGGCATTATTAGTATATGGGGGCACCTCTGGGGGCATTATTAGTTCATGGGGGCACCTCTGGGGGCATTATTAACTCATGGGGGCATCTCTGGGGGCATTATTAGTGCATGGGGGTACCTCTGGGGGCATTATTAGTTCATGGGGGCACAGCTGGGAATCCTACATACAGGGGGCACAGCAGGGGATCCTACATACAGGGGGCACAGCAGGGGATCCTACATACAGGGGGCACAGCAGGGGATCCTACATACAGGGGGCACAGCAGGGGATCCTACATACAGGGGGCACAGCAGGGGATCCTACATACAGGGGGCATCCCACACAGCGCAGTTACTATGGGAGCCGACAGGAGGGAGGAAGGGAAGGAAGTTGCTAGAAATGTGCGGAGCCTAAATTGTTTGTCTCGCAGGTTCTAAGGGGATGAAACATATCTGGAAGAAATCATCATGGAGGTCTGGGCCGGATGGAGAGGAAAAGGGAAAGTGACGCCTCAGATCAAAGAAGACGTCACCTGTGAGTCACTGTATGACACTTTTCTTATTTTGTAGAACATCATTTAGTAGGGGCGCCCCGAGGTGACAGCTACTACATTATCTGTACTTAGAGATATCACTGTGTTATCTGTGCTGTTACATAGGACTGCAGGTGACAGCTACTACATTATCTGTACTCAGAGATACCACTGTGTTATCTGTGCTGTTACATAGGACTGCAGGTGACTACTACATTATCTGTACTCAGAGATATCACTGTGTTATCTGTGGTGTTACATAGGACTGCAGGTGACATCTACATTATCTGTACTCAGAGGGATATCACTGTGTTATCTGTGCTGTTACATAGGACTGCAGGTGACATCTACTACATGATCTATACTCAGAGATATCACTGTGTTATCTGTGCTGTTACATAGGACTGGAGGTGAAATCTACTACATTATCTGTACTCAGAGATACCACTGTGTTATGTGGTGTTACATAGGACTGCAGGTGATATCAGGTGATTTCTCCAGGTTGCAGAAGTTCAAACTTCATCGTGCCCTGGTGTGCTGGTGTCTGTATGTCTGTATACATGTGTGCTGGTGTCTGTATGTGTGTATACATGTGTGCTGGTGTCTGTATACATGTGTGCTGGTGTCTGTGTGTGAGATCAATTCTAGAGAACTGGCTCATATATCCCATTTTCCCCAGTGGCTTAAATGTAACCTCTGTTATACAGTTATAGAATTGTAGAACCTAAATGTGAACAAGGTGCAATTCAAATAGACACTTACTTGTATAGCTGCCTCTTGTGCTCTGTATGCAGTGCATTATATTCACCCCTGCAACGTACAATTTATAGCGTGTCTACAAGCCCAGCGGGGCTCATTATGATGGAGACTAAAACTTATACAAGAGTGGGGTAGGGGTTCCCCTGTATTCAGAATGCTGGTGAGTGCTCGGCAATGCCCCGTCTGGGATTATTGAATTTCGAGGGTCTATGCAGAGCAGGATAAAGACACCTCTGCTGCACAAACAGGATCTCCTAGAAAGCGTTCTCACCGCCATGTATTCGCTATCACTGGCTTGGGTGAGCTAAACTAGTCTGCCTGGGGGGGGGGGGGGTGATTTGTATATGCTCACTAACATGGAACAGCCTCATTATATTAGCCTTATCAACATATTCTATGTTAGTGAGCATACCGGGGAGGGGATATTGGTGAACATATACAAATCACACAGCCCACCAGACCCTCGAAATTCAATAATCCCAGACGGGGCATTGCCTAGTACTCAACAGCATTCTGAATACAGGGGAACCCCTACCCCACTCTTGTATAAGTTTTAGTCTCCATCATAATGAGCCCCGCTGGGCTTGTAGACACGCTATAAATTGTACGTTGCAGGGGTGAGTATAATGCACTGCATACAGAGCACAAGAGGCAGCTATACAAGTAAGTGTCTGTATGGGGACATTTACATTGCACCTTGTTCACATTTAGTTTCTACAATTTTATAACTGTATAACAGAGGTTACATTTTAAGCCACTGGGGAAAATGGGATATATGAGCCAGTTCTCTAGAATTGATCTGAAGCAAATTATACCTCCCAGCAAGGCGTGGGGCCAACACACTATTTTTTTTTTTTAAATTAATGTGGGGGCCCAGACACTTTGGTTGTATGGGGCCCCGAAATTCCTGATGGCGGCCCTGGTAATAGTATAATACGTACTAGATACTGTGGATCAGGGCCGTTTCTCTAGGCTGGCGGGCCGGGCGATCGCACGGGACGCCAACAGCTAGGGGGCGCTGGTGTCACCCGCGGCCGAACGCCCGCCCGTCCGCCCCATCATCTGCCCCTCTGGCCGCCCCTTCGCCTACCCCATCACCTGCTGTGGCGCCGCCCGCCCGCAACTCTGCTCAGCTTGAGGCCGGAGGCTGCATTCTGCCTCCGGCCACAAGAGGCCGCTGTCTCCCCCCAGAGCTCCAGCACAGGAGTGACGTCACTCCTGTGCTGGAGCTCAGAGCCGGGAGAGAAGACGCAGGACGCAGGACCTGCTGTGCTGCATTAAGGTGAGTATAACTGTTTGTCATTTTATACAGAAAGCCTGGGGAAATGCCTACATAGGGAGATAGGGAGGGAGGGAGTGGGGGTACCTACATGGGGGATGCCTACATAGGGGGGGAGGGGGGGGATGCCTATATATATATATATCTATATATATATATATATATATATATATATATATATTGGGGGGATCTAACAGGGGGGATGCATATATATATTTTTAGCAAGACTCGCCCTGTAGTTAAAATTACCTAGAAACGGCCCTGCTGTGGATAGTATAATACGTACTAAATACTGGGGATAGTATAATATGTACTAGATACAGGTGATAGTATAATACTTACTAGATACAGTGGATAGTATAATACTTACTAGATACAGGTGATAGTATAATACTTACTAGATACAGGGGATAGTATAATACTTACTAGATACAGGGGATAGTATAATACTTACTAGATACAGGGGATAGTCTAATGCTTACTAGATACAGGGGATAGTCTAATACTTACTAGATACAGGGGATAGTCTAATACTTACTAGATACAGGGGATAGTATAATACTTACTAGATACAGGGGATAGTCTAATACTTACTAGATACAGGTGATAGTATAATACGTACTAGATACAGGGGATAGTATAATACTTACTAGATACAGTGGATAGTATAATACTTACTAGATACAGGGGATAGTCTAATACTTACTAGATACAGGGGATAGTATAATACTTACTAGATACAGGGGATAGTATAATACTTACTAGATACAGGTGATAGTATAATACGTACTAGATACAGGGGATAGTATAATACTTACTAGATACAGGGGATAGTATAATACTTACTAGATACAGGTGATAGTATAATACTTACTAGATACAGGGGATAGTATAATACTTACTAGATACAGGTGATAGTATAATACTTACTAGATACAGGTGATAGTATAATACTTACTAGATACAGGGGATAGTCTAATACTTACTAGATACAGGGGATAGTATAATACTTACTAGATACAGGTGATAGTATAATACTTACTAGATACAGGTGATAGTATAATACTTACTAGATACAGGGGATAGTCTAATACTTACTAGATACAGGGGATAGTATAATACTTACTAGATACAGGTGATAGTATAATACGTACTAGATACAGGGGATAGTATAATACTTACTAGATACAGGGGATAGTATAATACTTACTAGATACAGGTGATAGTATAATACTTACTAGATACAGGGGATAGTATAACACATACTAGATACAGGGGATAGTATAATACTTACTAGATACTGGGGATAGTATAATACGTACTAGATACAGGTGATAGTATAATACCTACTAGATACTGTGCATAGTATAATACGTACTAGATACTGGGGATAGTATAAAACGTACTAGATACAGGTGATAGTATAATACTTACTAGATACTGTGCATAGTATAATACGTACTAGATACTGGGGATAGTATAAAACGTACTAGATACAGGTGATAGTATAATACTTACTAGATACAGGGGATAGTATAATACTTACTAGATACAGTGGATAGTATAATACTTACTAGATACAGGGGATAGTATAATACGTACTAGATACTGGGGATAGTATAAAACGTACTAGATACAGGTGATAGTATAATACTTACTAGATACAGGGGATAGTATAATACTTACTAGATACAGGTGATAGTATAATACGTACTAGATACAGTGGATAGTATAATACTTACTAGATACAGGGGATAGTCTAATGCTTACTAGATACAGGGGATAGTATAATACTTACTAGATACAGGGGATAGTATAATACGTACTAGATACTGGGGATAGTATAAAACGTACTAGATACAGGTGATAGTATAATACTTACTAGATACAGGGGATAGTATAATACTTACTAGATACAGGTGATAGTATAATACGTACTAGATACAGGGGATAGTATAATACTTACTAGATACAGGTGATAGTATAATACGTACTAGATACAGGGGATAGTATAACACATACTAGATACAGGGTATCATTGTAGGCACATTATACGCCAGGACCGCACATTATACGCCAGGACCGCACATTATACGCCAGGACCGTACATTATACGCCAGGACCGCACATTATACGCCAGGACCGCACATTATACGCCAGGACCGCACATTATACGCCAGGACCGCACATTATACGCCAGGACCGCACATTATACGCCAGGACCGCACATTATACGCCAGGACCGCACATTATACGCCAGGACCGCACATTATACGCCAGGACCGCACATTATACGCCAGGACCGCACATTATACGCCAGGACCGCACATTATACGCCAGGACCGCACATTATACGCCAGGACCGCACATTATACGCCAGGACCAGGACAGCACATTATACGCCAGGACCGCACATTATACGCCAGGACCAGGACAGCACATTATACGCCAGGTCCGCACATTTTACGCCAGGACTGCACATTATACGCCAGGACCGCACATTATACGCCAGGACCGCACATTATACGCCAGGACCGCACATTATACGCCAGGACCAGGACTGCACATTATACGCCAGGACCGCACATTTTCTCCTGTTTCTACATTACTGTGTTTGATGTTTCATCTGAATGATAATTTAACAATATTCACTGTAAAAACAGAAAATATAATAAAATATATTGAACCAGAGAACTGGGGGAAGGAGACGGTATAGATAATAACAACAAGTCTGGAGGATCTGTTAGTCTCACCATATCAAATGTTATATTTGAATGGAATCCCCCTTTAAGTCACATCCTGTCTCATGCCTGAGAGACAGTCAGTCTGGTCACCTCCCCTCTCTTAGCCTATCACAGGGCCCCCAAAGTCTCCTCATGATGCTGAACCAATCAGAGTGTGAGTTACCTCGGGCCTCTCTCCACCAATGGGAATAATGGCTGGGGTCTGTAAGTAGGGGTGGAGAGGTCAGTGAGATTCATGTGGCTGTCATCTCTCCAGGCCACGCTGCCAGCCCCATCCATCATCTTCCCATATTTGTCCAGGTTTGGAGAAATTGTGCTATCTGGCTGAGGTCCTTCTGGCTCCACTGTCTCCCCTCAGGCCTCTAGTCACAGAGGGTACAGATCGGCTTCCATGGCCCCTTGGGGCATCATGTGACAGGTCTGCAGAGTCTCCTGGGAGCCATTCCTGTCACAGCGTCCTGGAGTCTGACACTAACAGGACTGGCTGTTCACATGAATGGGACCAGTGGTGGACAGCTGATGGTGTCTGCGCCTACCGACCAGTAACTGATCCTGGGCATAGCTGATCAGTAACTGATGCCCGGAATACCCCTTTACATCCACCTTGTGGAGCAGGGTGAATGTATTAGTGAGAGAGCTTACCGTGTGCTGCGCGATCACCTCCTCCAGGGCGGCCATCTCCTCAGGGGCGGGCTCCTGGTCCCGCAGGGTTAGCGCCTCCTCTGCTGCCGTGATCCAGTCCATCAGTCGGGCCACCTCCTCCTGCTCAGCGGCCACAGACTGGATGTGAGCCTGGATGCGCGCCCCCTGCTGCTGGGCCCAGGACGTAACCTGCGGGCACACACAGCAGACATGTGACTATGATGGAGAGCTGTGATTGGTGGCTGTGATGTGGGTGGGGCTCTGGCACTTACCTCCTGGTAGCGGGTCTTACTGATATTCAGCCAGGACTTGATGGTGATGATGGAGTCCGGGTGACAGGCGGCCAGGATCTCCTGCCCCAGGGACACAATGCACTCCAGCGCCATCTGCTGGCACTGCAGGGTATTCATCAGCTCCTGGACACAAGGGCAGCATTATATACAGCCAGACGGGGCCACACATCACATATACTGGGGGGCCAAACGTCACACATACCGAGGGGGGGGGGGGGGCAAACGTCACACATACCGGGGGGGCTCAAATCATATATACCGGGGGGGACAACACATCACATATACCGGGGAGGGGCCACACATCACATATACCGGGGGGGGGGGGGGGGGCACACATCACATATACCGGGGGGGGGGGGGGGGGCTGGCACACATCACATATACCTGGCGGGGCCACACATCACATATACCGGGGGGGGGGGGGGGGGGGGGCACACATCACATATACCGGGGGGGGGGGGGGCACACATCACATATACCGGGGGGGGGGGGGGGGGGCACGCATCACATTATACCGGGGGGGGGGGGGGCACACATCACATATATACCGGGGGGGGGGGGGGGGCACACATCACATATACCAGGGGGCCACACATCACATATACCGGGGGGGGGGGGGGGGGGCACACATCACATATACCAGGGGGCCACACATCACATATACCAGGGGGCCACACATCACATATACCGGGGGGCCACACATCACATATCCCGGCGGGGGGGGGGGGCACACATCACATATATCTCGGGGGCCACACATCACATATACCGGGGGGGGGGGCCACACATCACATATATCTCGGGGGCCACACATCACATATACCAGGAGGGGCCACACATCACATATACCGGGGGGGGGCCACACATCACATATACCGGGGGGGGGCCACACATCACATATACCTGGCGGGGGGGGGGGGGGCACACATCACATATAGCGGGGGGGGGGGGGGGGGCACACATCACATATATGGGGGGGGGGCCACACATCACATATAGCGGGGGGGGGGCATACATTACATATAGCGGGGGGGGGCACACATCACATATAGCGGGGGGGCACACATCACATATAGCGGGGGGGGGGGCCACACATCACATATATGGGGGGGCACACATCACATATAGCGGGGGGGGGCCACACATCACATATATGGGGGGGCACACATCACATATAGCGGGGGGGGCACACATCACATATATGGGGGGGCCCACATCACATATAGCGGGGGGGGGGCATACATCACATATAGCGGGGGGGCCACACATCACATATATGGGGGGGGGGCACACATCACATATAGCGGGGGGGCCACACATCACATATATGGGGGGGGGGGGCACACATCACATATAGCGGGGGGGGGGGGGGGGCACACATCTCACCCACCTGTTGCTGTGACTGACACTCCTGCAGCGCTCGCTCCTCCTCAGGAATCACCCCGCACCTCAGCGTCCGCTCAGACTCAGTGAGAGCCTCCAGGAAGGAGCTGACCAGAGAGTGGAACTCCCCCGCCTACAGGAGAGACCCCGGGGTCAGAGTACACGCCAGCCCCTACATCATCTACTAATATACCATCACTGATGTGTTGTCACAGCCCCGCCCCTGTATGACATCACTGATACTGACATGTCACAGCCCCGCCCCTGTATGACATCACTGATACTGACATGTCACAGCCCCGCCCCTGTATGACATCACTGATAAGGACATGTCACAGCCCTGCCCCTGTATGACATCACTGATACTGACATGTCACAGCCCCGCCCCTGTATGACATCACTGATAAGGACATGTCACAGCCCCGCCCCTGTATGACATCACTGATAAGGACATGTCACAGCCCTGCCCCTGTATGACATCACTGATATACTGACATGTCACAGCCCCGCCCTGTATGACATCACTGATATAATGACATGTTGTCACAGCCCCGCCCCATCTTACCTGCCGTAGTGAGGCCTCCAGTTTGGCCTGCTTGCTGACGGACAGCTGACACACGAGGTCCCAGCGGTGGCTCAGCTCCTCCATCTGTCTCTGCAGCCAGTGGGAGTCGGCCCCCACGCCCCCCCCGGCTCAGGTCCCGCACAGAGTGTTTCAGGGTCTTCATGGAGCCGGCTCTCTTCCCCAGTTCTTTCTGGAAGGCCTGCACATAGCGGACACCATGATGGATTGATGGATGGATACTGGTGTATGATGGATGGATACTGGTGTATGATGGATGGATACTGGTGTATGATGGATGGATACTGGTGTATGATGGATGGATACTGGTGTATGATGGATGGATGGATACTGGTGTATGATGGATGGATACTGGTGTATGATGGATGGATGGATACTGGTGTATGATGGATGGATAGATACTGGTGTATGATGGATGGATACTGGCGTATGATGGATGGATACTGGTGTATGATGGATGGATACTGGTGTATGATGGATGGATACTGGTGTATGATGGATGGATGGATACTGGTGTATGATGGATGGATTCTGGTGTATGATGGATGGATACTGGTGTATGATGGATGGATACTGGTGTATGATGGATGGATGGATACTGGTGTATGATGGATGGATGGATACTGGTGTATGATGGATGGATACTGGTGTATGATGGATGGATACTGGTGTATGATGGATGGATACTGGTGTATGATGGATGGATACTGGTGTATGATGGATGGATACTGGTGTATGATGGATGGATGGATACTGGTGTATGATGGATGGATACTGGTGTATGATGGATGGATACTGGTGTATGATGGATGGATACTGGTGTATGATGGATGGATACTGGTGTATGATGGATGGATACTGGTGTATGATGGATGGATACTGGTGTATGATGGATGGATACTGGTGTATGATGGATTGATGGATACTGGTGTATGATGGATGGATACTGGTGTATGATGGATTGATGGATACTGGTGTATGATGGATGGATACTGGTGTATGATGGAAAGCCCCTACCATCCTTTAGCACATGAAAACAGAGGCCATAATAATAATAGTATGGTCTGACTGTGATGCGGTTACCTCTCCCCCTCTGCCGGCTTTCTCTTTTAGGTGGTTATGCTCATGGCCGCGGGATGAATTTACACTTGGTATCTGGCAGATTATGGAGTTGTTGAGAAGCGATCTATCTTCTGATTGGTTGGGAAGGAGCGAGTATATATGCTGCGGCTCAGTCAGTACCTGACAGCGCCCGCCCGCCCTAAGGATACCATGAGACCTCACTGTGCTTTATTAGAGTAATCCCTGCGGACTGCATATGCTATGGACTTTCATTGTTTTTTTTCAAATAATATCTATTATTTTATGCATATTTATGAAACTACAGTAAGCCGTAATAGAACACTGTGGACTTGTTTTCACCAACAAAGTGTTTGTGTCTTTCTTTATTTAAGTACAATAAGTTAATATTACAAATGGTTAAATATGGGTCTTCTGTTTCCATGGTGCAGGATACGTGTACGGCGACACTGAAGCGCCATCTCCAGCTCTGAACAATCTCTATACAATCGCGCACATATTTCAATCACTATGTGTGAGTGCAGTTTCCATGTTGGCCACTAGATGTCAGCAGAGTCCTAAGTGAGAATTCAAGGGGGAGATTTATCAAACATGGTGTAAAGTGAAACTGTCTCAGTTGCCCCTAGCAACCAATCAGATTCCACCTCTCATTGCTCACAGACTCTTTGGAAAATGAAAGGTGGAATCTGATTGGTTGCTAGGGACAGTTTCACTTTACACCATGTTTGATAAATCTCCCCCCGAGTCTTCATTTCTAGCTTGTTGTAAAGACTGAATGTGAATGAGCCTGTAGAATCCTGGCGGGAAGGGTGAATATAATGAGATGGGGAAAAAATAAGGCTCTTAAAGGGCCCCATGGGTGTGACGTCATAGGCTCACCTTGTGTTTATCCAGCAGGTCACTGACCAGGTCTCTGTCTCCCCCTAGTGGTATCTCCTCAGAAAGCAGCGGCTCGGCCCTGTACAGCCAGTCCATGAGAGCTTGGAGGGCGTCTGTGAACTTCCCAGAAAAAAGGAGGGACTCCTCCAGCTTCTGCTGCCTGAGGACGACATCACCATCACATACATGGCCACAGTGTAGCATACCCCACCCCCATACATGGCCACAGTGTAGCATACCCCACCCCCATACATGGCCACAGTGTAGCATACCCCACCCCCATACATGGCCACAGTGTAGCATACCCCCATACATGGCCACAGTGTAGGATACCCCCATACATGGCCGCAGTGTAGGATACCCCCATACATGGCCGCAGTGTAGGATACCCCCATACATGGCCGCAGTGTAGGATACCCCCATACATGGCCGCAGTGTAGCATACCCCACCCCCATACATGGCCACAGTGTAGCATACCCCCATACATGGCCACAGTGTAGCATACCCCACCCCCATACATGGCCACAGTGTAGCATACCCCCATACATGGCCACAGTGTAGCATACCCCCCCATACATGGCCACAGTGTAGCATACCCCCATACATGGCCACAGTGTAGGATACCCCCATACATGGCCACAGTGTAGCATACCCCCCCATACATGGCCACAGTGTAGCATACCCCCATACATGGCCACAGTGTAGCATACCCCCATACATGGCCACAGTGTAGCATACCCCCCCATACATGGCCACAGTGTAGGATACCCCCATACATGGCCACAGTGTAGGATACCCCCATACATGGCCGCAGTGTAGGATACCCCCATACATGGCCGCAGTGTAGGATACCCCCATACATGGCCGCAGTGTAGGATACCCCCATACATGGCCGCAGTGTAGGATACCCCCATACATGGCCGCAGTGTAGCATACCCCCATACATGGCCACGGTGTAGCATACCCCCCCCATACATGGCCACAGTGTAGCATACCCCCCCATACATGGCCACACGTGTAGCATACCCCCATACATGGCCACAGTGTAGCATACCCCCCCATACATGGCGCAGTGTCGCATACCCCCCAACATGGCCAACAGTGTAGCATACCCCCCCCATACATGGCGCAGTGTAGAATACCCCCATACATGGCACAGGTAGCATACCCACATACATGGCCACAGTGTAGGATACCCCCATACATGGCCGCAGTGTAGCATACCCCCATACATGGCCACGGTTGTAGCATACCCCCCCCATACATGGCGCAGTGTAGCATAACCCCATACATGGCCACAGTGTAGCATACCCACAATCATGGCCACAGTGTAGATTACCCCCATACATGTGATGGGGGGTTGTACCTCTCGGTGATCGGCAGCGGACATGCTCCCAGCGCTCCCTCAGTTGCCCAGTGACTCGTCCATCTGCTGTTCGTCCTCCACCAGCCGGATCTTCTCCAGCAGAGCACGCCACCTCAGGGTCGCCTCCTAGATGGGACGCTTACACCGCAGACTCTTCTGGAAATCCTGCAAAAATCACATGACCAGAGGAGGAAGTGATGGCACAGTAAAAATATGACTCCGGATGTCAGTGATGTCACAGTGTAAATGACTCCGGATGTCAGTGATGTCACAGTGTAATATGACTCGGAGTCAGTGATGTCACAGTGTAATATGACTCCGATGTCAGTGATGTCACAGGTAATATGACTCCGATGTCAGTGATGTCACAGTGTAATATGACTCTGGATGCAGTGATGTCACAGTGTAATATGACTCTGGATGTCAGTGATGTCACAGTGTAATATGACTCCTATCAGTGATGTCACACTTGTAATATGGCTCTGGATGTCAGTGAGTCACAGTGTAATATGACTCCGGATGTCAGTGATGTCACAGTGTAATATGACTCCTATCAGTGATGTCACACGTGTAATATGACTCATATCATTGATGTCACAGTGTATATGACTCCTATCAGTGATGTCACAGTGTAATATGACTCCGGATGTCAGTGATGTCACAGTGTAATATGGCTCTGGATGTCAGTGATGTCACAGTGTAATATGACTCCGGATGTCAGTGATGTCACAGTGTAATATGACTCCTATCAGTGATGTCACAGTGTAATATGACTCCTATCAGTGATGTCACAGTGTAATATGACTCCGGATGTCAGTGATGTCACAGTGTAATATGACTCCTATCAGTGATGTCACAGTGTAATATGGCTCTGGATGTCAGTGATGTCACAGTGTAATTGATCCCATCAGTGATGTCACAGTGTAATAAGACTCCGGATGTCAGTGATGTCACAGTGTAATATGAATCCTATCAGTGATGTCACAGTGTAATATGACTCCTATCAGTGATGTCACAGTGTAATATAACCTCCGGATGTCAGTGATGTCACAGGTAATATAACTCCGGATGTCAGTGATGTCACAGTGTAATATGCCTCCTATCAGTGATGTCACAGTGAATATGGCTCTGGATGTCAGTGATGTCACAGTGGAATATGACTCGGATGTCAGTGAT
This sequence comes from Dendropsophus ebraccatus, assembly GCA_027789725.1. Lineage (NCBI taxonomy): Eukaryota > Metazoa > Chordata > Amphibia > Anura > Hylidae > Dendropsophus > Dendropsophus ebraccatus. Next base: position 140,579 of record JAQFWZ010000067.1, on the reverse strand, counting down.
GTCACAGTGTAATATGATCCTATCAGTGATGTCACAGTGTAATATGACTCCTATCAGTGATGTCACAGTGTAATATGATCCTATCAGTGATGTCACAGTGTATATGACTCGGATGTCAGTGATGTCACAGTGTAATATGACTTCCTATCAGTGATGTCACAGTGTAATATGACTCCTATCAGTGATGTCACAGTGTAATATGACTCCGGATGTCAGTGATGTCACAGTGTAATATGACTCTATCAGTGATGCACAGTGTAATATGACTCCTATCAGTGATGTACAGTGTAATATGGCTCTGGATGCTCAGTGATGTCACAGTGTAATATGACTCCTATCAGTGATGTCACAGTGTAATAAGACTCGGATGTCATGATGTCACAGTGTAATATCACTCCGGATGTCAGGGATGTCACAGTGTAATATGACTCCGGATCGTCAGTGATGTCACAGTGTAACACTACGGATGTCAGTGATGTCACAGTGTAATATGACTCCGGATGTCAGTGTGATGGTCACAGTGAAATATGACTCCTATCAGTGAGTCACATTGTATATAACTCGGATGTCAGTGATGTCACAGTGT